>JAJOZX010000223.1:1362500-1717467 GCA_023014485.1 Bathynomus jamesi
CAACTGAGTGTCAAGATCTCAATCCCACGAAACAGCGAATTGTACGCTCAGTGACTGCAGCGCCGCCAACTGTCAGCAGGGTAGACAATTCTGGAAAAAAGACAGACAAACTGCGGATACCTTTTGACTTACCCTCGTATATAATAATACTAATAATAATAATAATAAAGATATTCACCCCTGTTATGGGAAGACACGATAATAATATCATTTGTATTAATAATTGAATGATATGTCAGGAACTGGCACAGCGCTCAGGCCAACTAAACTAATGCGGTCCATTGCACTAACCCTCGGGTTATTATTACCAGCACTATAGGGGGCCGAATTCCCAATCTCAATGCCTTCATTTCGCTTATGAACGCTTCGGACGCTGGCTATCAAATGTGTTACTCTAAGTCTTTGACCGTTTCTTGAAGTTTATCTGATGGAAATACCTTTTAATCATTGACTGACATATTATATTACAATTTATTTATTTATTTTTTCAGCAAATATACCTTAAACTGAGCATCATAGAATTATAATATGAAATTATAGCTAACATTTTCTTTTTTAAGGAACAGTATAATGATGACTAATGCGCAATAATTTATTGCGCATGCGTTCGTATGTATGTAGGTGTGACGTTGCATATCCCCATGTTTTGACAACAATTTTTAAAACATCACTCGTTACACGAGTTAAAGCCTTGGTGAAAAGATTACATTTTTATTAGAATTGTCGTGCAAAAATGCTTTCCTGCATTGTTGCAACGTGCCCAAACACTCATCTTAATGTGAAAAGTAAACATAATGAAAAATATTTAATTCTCAATTGCATGATAAAATAAAAACAAAACAATGGTTCTAAAATAGAAGCGCAAAGACAGCAAATTTGGACATAAAAGAAAAATGTTCTTATTTCGGGATAATAATAATAATAATAATAATAATAATAATACAATCGGAATAATAATAATATTTCGGAATAATATTTCTGTAAATATTATTGGAAGCGAGATGTAAAAAAACGAAATGCTCAACCTCAGCAGGAAAAGATCTCTTTAGGTTTACTCAGTTTGTCCCTCATTTACAGTAAATTACCATCCGTTGGGACCATTTCAGTTTTGGTAATTCAAGCTCTAAACTTAGACGATGTTGAGAGCCCTTCGTAGCGAGTAGTCAGTCACCTCGCGGGTCTTTCTCTTCAGAAATAAGTAAAAGAAGTTAAAGTTTGTTAAATATTTGATTATTTTGGTTTTATGATAATGACAAACTTGGTGAAACACGTGATTTATGTGTAAGTAAGAAATTAGAAGCAACTTTATAACAAGAAAAGAATGTTAACGAAAATAAATTGCAAACTTATCCTAAGAATTTTCACAAATTAAGAAACAAAGCGTCAGTAAATTTTATTTACTCCAAAAAAGGTACGGTTACTTTCATTATGTAAACATGCATTTTCCTCCAAACAGTGAATAATTACGGCAATGATTATGCGACAATAGTTTTATGTGACTGGTATTAATAATTAATTATTGTTATTATTGTACCTCGTTAACCTCGTTGCAGTTCCGTGCGTTGGTCTTTCTTCACACGAAGGTCAAGCCGGTGGCACTGCCTCTCGGTCTGGCTTGGTGGAAGAGCGAGTTGCTCTCTTGCGCTCCCCACCGCACATAGCCAGGTACACCCGGCTCATCTGGTACCGTCCTAAGACAGGCATCTAGTCCTCTTTTGAAGACGTCAACTTTGACCCCTGTAACGTTCCTGAGGTCCATTGGAAGCTGGTTAAAAAATCTTGGGCCCCTGACAACCAAGCTATTTTCCTTCAGTGTTGGGGAACAGTACACATTCTGCTTTTCTTATTTTCCAGCGTTGTTTGGATGATAATTGGGTTTAGTTTGAGGTTTGATACCAGTTTTTCGATCATTTTCCATATGTAGATTATGGTGTACCTCTCTTCTTCCAGGAAGTAGAGATTTAGTTTACATTGTCTTTCCCAGTAGTTGAGTTCGTTGCGCGCCACTACCTCACCTTACTTCAAATTTGTAGGCTTGTAGAATCAATGCCTAGTGTTGAATCCTACCTGAGACCATAACCGAATATTTTTAGTAGGTGAAAATAAAGCTGAAATTAGCTCATGGTCAGTGATTAATTGAAATTCATGACCCCCATAGGTAGAAATGGAATTTCTTTCCTGCAAATACTAAAGCTAAGGCTTCACATTCAAGCTGTGAATAGAGCCTTTCACTATCAGTTCGTGTTCTAGAAGCAAAACAGCTAGGCCCATCTAAACCGTCAATGTGGTGAGATAGCACTGTACCAATTCCATAGGACCTGCTATCTGCTGAAACTACGAGAGGAAGTTTAGGATCGTAATTCACTTGGAGAGTGGTCTTCAGTAGTACGTCCTTGGAAGTCTCAAACGCTTCTTTTTGGTTTTTTCTCATCTCCACTGTTCCTCAGATCGTAATAACTTATTTAGGGGTTTTAAAAAGTCGCTGCATGAGGCAAAAACTTCATATAAAAATTTAGGAGACCCAAATAAGCTTGTAACTGTGATATTTTGGGGTGGAGATGCATTTTTTATTGCTTCTAGTCTATCCGCCATCGGATGAATGCAGTTAAAATGTATATATGTGTGACATGCTGGAGGTGCCCCCTCAGGGCATTGGTTTCTGCTCGTATGTAGGAGAATTACGACTTCTGATTGATCGAGGCCCATGGTGTAGTGGTTAGCATATCTGACCGGCAATCGGAAGATCCAGGGTTCGATTCCCGGGTGGTTACCTCATTTTTCATTTGTTCGTTCTTTCTCCTCATCTTGTGCGGAACGTTCTTCTATACAAACGTCGTTCTTTACATTAATTATACTGTGTTGTTCGCAGTTAAAATGTGTGTATATATATATATATATATATATATATAAAACATGAAGGCAAATCAGTATCAGTGTTCTTTTATTATTTAAAGAATTACAAATATTAAAAATTACATAGTACAGTATAAATTTTAAATGATTTTAATGTGGAAAAAATAATAAGCAATGGCGGAAAATAAAATTGACAATTGTAAATATAGTTTGATAAAATGATAAATAAGAGAACAAGAAGAAATAAAGGAAAATTGTTGAAGCCAACTGCAACCATGATTAGAAAAATTAACAAACAACATCAATGTTTGTCAAACCATAAATACCAGTACTCTGAAGTGCTTAATCTGTACCTCCTTGATTTTCTGGAGGCAAAATCTTCAATAACACTATCATAAGACAGCTGCCTGCTAATCTATTGATTAATGATGACGTCTCTATGGCAGTACTACATGAGGTGCCGCTGAGGTGACAGATGGTCAGATTTATTTGTTATATGTCTCGATATTATGATCATTAAAATGATGATGTAATAGAGAGTCGATATATTAGATATAATTGATATATGCCGTATAATCAAAAAAATACACCGTCACAAAAAATAAACTGATACCCGAACAGAAACACTGATAATAATATCGTATACACCGCGCACGCGCCACATTATGTACATAAAGTGACGAACAAAATTAAACGAAAAGAATTTTAACAGTGACAGCTCTGAACACATAATGACAAAAAGTAGCCTACAAATATAAATATAATAATACACACTTATTTATGCTGCTTATTTACATTCTTTTATGTGGTTTTATGTCGTTTTTATAAGTTTGGTGATGCTATAGCAACTAAAAATACGAAGAACAAATGAATTTTGGAGGAGTATTTCATTTAGTTACATTAATCTCGGTTGATTTGTGAAATTCCAATATTTTTATAAATGTACGCTTGGCAACCTACCAAGTGTTGCCATACAGTAAGTCAGTTATCTCCCCCTCCCTCAGCAGTGTTGCCAGATGGAATTTTTAAAAATCTGATAAATCTGATTAAAAAATCTGTAGAAATCTGTAGATTTATAATATTTATCTAAATAATAATTTTGACATATTTTTATTTAATTTACTGTCTTAAGGTATTATCAATGATAAAATCTTGTATAATATTTTGTTTATTTTTATAAACTTATATAAATATGGCACTTTAACATAAAAAAAAAGTAAAGTAAATGAAAGTAAACAAATTGAATTCCGTTACTTTGTGACAAAGGAAATACCTTTTGGTTATTGCTGTAATAACTATAAGAACACCGGAATACTTCTTTAATTCATACACATAAATGAAACAAAAAAAAAATCCTTTTTATATTTAAACAGATAAATATCATTTTTTTCAACAAAAACAAAAACATTCCATGCTACCATGACGTAGAGGGAATATCAACCAATCAGCGCCGATTAAATGATTTAATCGGCATGTATATCGTAGTCAGAAGCGAGTCGACTCGACTTCTGAAACTGAATACCGAGAACATTTGTGTCCTATTGATTGAGACTGTAGGCCTAATATTTCCTTGCTGTAAATTTTGGAAGTAAATAATAATGATTGCTTGCTGGATTAAAAATCTGTAGATTATGCATAAATTATTGAAAAAATCTGAAAATCTGAATTGCTTCATAAAATCTGTAAATCTACAGATATATCTGTAGATCTGGCAACACTGTCCCTCACTGTGCTTTTCGAGGCAATTATTCGAGTCAGTATCTCTCGTGATCAAGGAAACTAAAAGTATCTCTTGTGATAAAGGCAACTAAATAGATAGGCCCAAGTTTCCTTTCCTGCCCTTGAACGTCACCTTTACATTTCTATGACGTCACCTTCATTAACCAAGAGATCTTTGATAATCTAGTAGAATTTTTTACTTATGTGAGAAATCTTTTACTAAAACAAAGTATATGGCAGCGAACACGTAATGATTGAACGTCGACGTTTATGATCAGTTTGATTCAAATGGTGTCTTTCGTAATTGACGTTGGTATGCAACTTCCTTGTAAACTTCTAAGGATATTGCTTGTTTTGAATTGATTCCAAGTCAAAACCAGAAATAAGTTTTGAAAATGGGGCATCGCAAGCTTGAATTATGTAAATTCTTCTGAACCAGAGTATTAGGTCATGGAGTCACTTACCAAGAGATGTAGTCCTCTTCCATGAAGGAAACCAATTCATAAGCAATTTAGATACTTTTTGTAAGGAATTAAGCCTTGTTAGTTTTTTGTCTTTCTTTCACATGTTTATTATGCTTGGGTTTTCTTCACAGTTGTGTGTCATATGTTCTATATATATATATAATATATATATATATATATATATATATATATATATAAAGGGTGTGCCATAAAAAAAAGGGTACATTTTTAAAAAGCTACAAAATCAACATTTGTCATTTAATTTTAATAAAACTTCTTCACAATAAAACATATGTACTTATCTATAAGCAAACAAGTTTTCAGACTAAAATATCAAATAATTCAAATTCTATCAACATTTAACGAAAGAGTATGATTTTTCTACTTAACATGCAAAAATTATTAAACCTTTTTAATATTTTTTATAAAAATAATTTTTAACGTAAAATTTACCTGCAAACAAGTTTTCAGACTAAAATATCAAATAATTCAAATTCTATCAACATTTAACGAAAGAGTATGATTTTTCTACTGAACATGCAAAAACTATTAAACCATTTTAATATTTTTGTATAAAAATAATTTTTAACGTAAAATTTACCTGAAATTATTAAAAAAATTGTTCGAAATGCTTTCTTCCATTTCAATAACATTTTTATTCTTGGCCGGAATATGGGAGAACTTAGCAGAGTGAGTCTATAATATAGGACTAGGATAAAAGATGTCGCTCATTTACACGAGATCATCATTCACAAATGGGAAGAGCTTCCACAGGAACAAGTAAATCGAGCCATAGATGAATTCCGGCCAAGAATGAAAAAGTTATTGAAATGGAAGGAAAGCATTTCGAGCAATTTTATAGCCTTTTTAAAATGTACCCTTTTTTTATGGCACACCCGTTATATATATATATAGTATATACCACTGTGCAGTTTGCACTATGAATTCACTTAGATATTGGCACCGTTTAAAACTGATTTACTGTAATACCACTTTTATCTGGACTTCGATCGAAACACGTGTGTCATACCGATATATATATATATATATATATATATATATATATATATATATATATATATATATAACTGCAATGACCGCGCAGTATATAAATGAATAGAAACGACATAAGTGTTAAGGAACGTTTCTGCACACGAGGAGGAGAGATAACGAATAAATGAAAAATGAGGCGAACCGCCCGGGAATCGAACCCAGGCCTTCCAATTGCCGGTTGGACGCTCCAACCGGCAATTGGAAGGCCCTGGGTTCGATTCCCGGGCGGTTCGCCTCATTTTTCATTTATTCGTTATCTCTCCTCCTCGTGTGCAGAAACGTTCCTTAACACTTATGTCGTTTCTATTCATATATATATATATATATATATATATATATATATACTGTATATATATATCGGTATGACACACGTGTTTCGATCGAAGTCCAGATAAAAGTGGTATTACAGTAAATCAGTTTTAAACGGTGCCAATATCTAAGTGAATTCATAGTGCAAACTGCACAGTGGTATTTCTCTTCAAGTAGTAAAACTCGCGGCATATGTAAAAAAAAAAAAAATTAAAACGAAGCAAATTAATCTATACAGCATTTTTCCGAGTATTTCTTTGTGAAGGAAATCAGCTGCCCATCGCGAGGCTGAAATTCCTACAAATCCCCCCCGACTATCCCTCGCGGCCACACTCGCGAGCACCGATCAGTGAGAAGTATACAGCGTACCACATCCCCCATCTCCCGAAGTAACGGAGAATATTTTCCGTCACTCAGTGTGAGTCAACCCCCACCCAATACCCAATACCTCCCATAATACCCTTTTGAGTCAACTTATTATTGCACCAGCGGCTACCGTCATTTAGTAACATGGCAATGGTAAATAAATTCTTGCAACTCTGTGGTGTCTGTTACAATGGAACAGGTGAGGCAAAGGTGATGAGGTGCGATCTCTGCCAGTCGCTTTTTGATTTCAGATGTAGTCGGGTGGATTAATGCAAAAATCGTTTAGATCTGGCAGAAAGTGTGAAATTTGGCATGAAGTTACCTTTAGCCATATAGAAACATTTCCAGGTTGGGGACACGCTGGGACCTCACTCTGGCGGCCATTTTAAGCAAATTTAAAATGGCTGCCTCGATTCCACAGCCAAAACCATAAAATGCCATATCTCAGGAATTACTGGGCCGATTTTGGTGATCTTGGGCTCGTTTCTTATACTTTTGAGGATGCCTGATCAATCTATGTTTCGGAATGTTTCGAGGTCAAAGTCACATGATAAGTCATGGTCAAGGTCATTTTTTTTACCCTAAAACACTTATATCGTTCTATCTCGGAAACGGCTGGGCCAAATTTGACGATCTTGGGTTCGTTTCTGTCTGATTTCATAGCTCTGCGGTTGCGTTTCGGTTGTCAGGAAGTCACAACTGCGCGGTTGCAGTTGCAGTTGCTTGGTTTAAAGTTGAATTATCACTGTAACCTGTGTGAACTTATGGAGAATAAGAGCGATACCGGCAAATCAAAGATTAAAGCGTTTTAGCCATACTGTCTGACTGTAAATTCAATCATTATTCGATAGTCAAGTGTGTTTCCAGGGTGCGGGACGAGGACCCAACGCGTTATGTACCCCACCAACCACTTTCCCCAACCTCAGCCAATCTGAAAGTGTTTATATTTAGAGTTACACAAAACTAATCAAGAACATTGGGCATGATCATCGTTACTACAAGTCAAGTTATGACATAGGGAGGGTGTCAAAACTGATCATACAATGAGAACACTAGGTAAGATCATCATTGTTGAAACAAGCACCTTGACAGTGGCATAAGGAGGTGCAGTGTAAGTACGCTTTGTTGCATTTGCAGTTGCCAGTGCATGATTTCTTACATCCAAAGTGTCGGAGGGTCGCGCAAGCCTTACTGACATCTGCAAGTGTCGTCCAGAACGGCACCAACTCCTTCTGAGCTGAGATCATCCAACCACAGTCAATAGGATCAGGGATCTCTTGATGAAGCCGCAGTGCCTGACCCCAAATGAAAGCTGCCTGAAGAATGGCTCATCCATGTTGAAATAGAGCTGCCTGGGTAGGTGGGATATTGTCAAGGGTTCTGCTCCCTCATGAGAACATCTCCCTCCGGGCTTGGTTCACGGTAGCAGTTCCACAAGACTTACTGTAAAGTAGGACAATGAAACGTTCGATAACCTGCATAAGTACAGATTCCATGGTGAAGCAGTCGGAATCAGGCAAAATTGCGAGCAGGCTATCCGTGAGTTCCAGAAAGAGCTTCCACATTTCCCAAACTGTCTTTTTGCCAACTCCTACAAAGTACGATGTAGTGTCCGAGCCTGTTAGTGCGTGGAATAAGGGAAGCGCGAGTCCCAACTCTGGGCCGAGCTGCGACGCTAGCACGTGAATGGGGAAACATTGGAAGTGTTTTCCAGCCCCAAAAGCCACCCATAGTTCAGACAATGACAGTTCTGGGAACAATGAGATTGCGACAACCACGACATCAGTGTCCACTGTGCGGAGGTATGCTTTGTCATGGCCGTGCTGAGCTGCATGTTTGGGGTGAGGATCATCCTCGTGTCAGCTTCTTGATGGTTACACGGTTCCAGACTCCGTGTCACAGGGTGGTCGTGTGGAGACCTTTTCCTCTTGTATTGTGATGAGTTGCACACCCAGGTCTTCCTCAGATAACCGCATACTCACGAGTGTGAAGAATTCTGTTTTGTTCTCTGCATATTTGAGGATGGCACTCCACTCTTTTCTGTTGATGGGAGCCTTGGAGTCAATTTTTTTCCTTGGACCATCTCCTCGATTCTCATGAGCTTGGTCTTTCAGGCTTCTTTCAGGGTAGATATCCCATATTCAATCCATATGATATCCAGTCCATATGATCTTTATGTCTATTTAAATGCAATTAGAAGCAGTGTGTTAAACAAACAAACAAACGAACAAACAAACACTTTATTTCAGACTTAACAAGTACAAACATTATACAAGAGGTCCATAGAAGATTAAGAGATAGTTGTCTGGAGCACTGACTAAGTAGGCCAGTAAATCACTGTATAATGAACAGACAAATACAATGATCCAACCATGAGGTGGTGTGCTAACTATCACTAACATAAGTAAAGCTATCACCAGGAAGACTACACATGGATGAAAGGGTCAAGTTATTATCTTCACAGAAGGCTTTTAAGTGGTTGCTAAACAAAGAATTATCATTAAGCACATTAGCATTAAAGTCACCAATAATAGCTACACATATTGTATCCAACTCATCAATAATACTGCTGACCTGCAGATTGAATAAAATGAACTACAGCAGGACCATCGAAGATTTTCACTGTTGACTCTCCATCTGGTTTTTCATTGACTTTCTCGAAGCATTTCAGGAGATCGGACTTCGTACCAGTTCGCAAACGACCAGCAACAGCTAATGATGGGGGGTTCTTTTAGGTTTTCATACATGAAAAACTCATCAATATCTGCATCTGGTCGTGAGTGCACAGATAGGAACAACTGAGTGACCAAGGCTGAGATGTGTTTGAGAGCTTGACATTTTGCATCTTTCTGTTTGTCAGGTACTTTTTTGAACGTGTTCAGTCCTTTACGCTTGGTAGTTTCAGTGATGGCCTTTGAGGCATCACTGAAGCGTGTCTTGACGAAATCATTGTACATGACAGATCCGATCTCATGAGCATCTCTTAACGAGTTGGTCACACATGCATGCATGACCAATTTAGTGTCAAGGGTAGTCAGGGAAGAACTTGTGTCACTGAATGGATTGCCATGCTCTTTTAGGACTCGCACCAGAGACTTCACGTCACTGTGAAAACGAATCTGGAGGCTCTGTACCTCTTTGTGATGAGAGGAGGAGCTCGACGTTTGGTGCCATGACATGAAGTCCTCATAAGTGGAGATGATGCCTGCGCGCTGAGGAGAAGCTAACATCCATATGAGGAGGGCAATCGGCTCGTCGTAAAGGCCAGATGCACCTCCATCTCCCTTGATGTGATCGTTTGAGTGTTCATATGATTGGTCTTTCGCCATCATGGAATACCGGTTCTCCGACCTCTGTACAATGAAGTTTCTCTTCATAAACTCGTGGTACACTGTTGGATGTTTGTCATTCAACTGTATGAGGTCTCTCACATGTATTGGCAGCCACCGTGCGTAGTTTTGATGGTCGAGAGCGAAACACCATGGGATTATCTCACCAAGCACTTGGAAATAGAGTTCAAACTCTTCCTCTCTCTGAGACCTGATGAACCTGCAGTACATTAGTTGGAGATCCTTTGTCTGTGTCCAGTATTGGACTGTTGGATATGCTGCTTGTCCTTGTGACACTAAGTACACCTCTTCCCTCAATATGTGAAGAGCAGCAAGGGACGCTTGGTGTGCATATCGAGCTCTTTTCACGTTAGAGGCACTCAAAGCCGAATGAGCACGACCAGGTGATAGAACACTTGCTTCAGCCAACGCATGATCCCACCCTGAGCCATCAAGCCACTTGCCCAGGATCTCCTGCAGCACCATCTCAATGTGAAGCCCTCCCATCATCACAGCGTACTTGTCTTCACCAAGTTGCTCTGGGTACTTCCATTGGATTCGTTTTGCCAGACTATACAATGGTTGGTCCATGCCAATGACGGGGTTTGCCCTGCATTTACAAAGTTTATTCCATCTTTTACAACCTCCATTGAATGTTTGATCATGGATGGGGATTGCGGTTTCTCTACAAAGAGTGATAAAATTCCGATCTCTGCGGGAGGGCGCACATTGTCTTTCTGAAGGCTAGCGTTATAACCTCACCAAGTTATGACGTTTCCCACCTCAATTCTCTACTTGTCCAGTATGTGAGACACATGGGCTAACCAGGCCTCCTCCTTCACGATGGACACTGGGATTCTGGACGTTCCTGAAACAACCGGGTCATTGCAAGGAGTCATGAAAATATCTGTGTTGGGTAGTGCTGGGTAGTTCAGCACAGGAAGCTGGTAAAGTAAGATTTTTCCAATCACTGGGAGTATCAGCATTAACGGAACAGACGTCACGCTTGACTCCCTCGTTAGAAGTGCTCAAATGATTTGTTAGGAATATCATCGTACCATGGAACTCCGAACGGGACAGATTTGATCGTTTCTTTTGATCGATATTATCCACATCACCCGTAGTGAAGACATTTCTATGCATATTCGTGGGAACAACCACACCATCTTGGCGGAATTGGTTGGATACACTAATTGTCAAATCCAACGAGACCTCCGATACTCTATCAAAAGATACTGACAGCTCAAGAGATGAGAAGTGATTTATGAACTGCTTTGACCGATCCTGGTTTTACAATTTCAACCCAACATAGAGGGGTGTGGGTGTTTCACGTTCTTTGGAATGACGCTTCTCATTACTGGTAAGCTTAACAACACGCTTTTCAGTATTGGGAATGATAAGGTGAGACAACGTACACGCAACTTTAGCCCTAGCACATCTCAAAGATGTGCCTCCCCAGTATATTTGCTGCTTTAACGAGGATCATCGCCTCGTCATCGCACAAGGTGGTTTCGCTGGAATGAGACAGCACAGATCCAACGGTATCGCCATGCGTAATCAACACGTCTTTTCCTGCAGGTTGAGCAACTAATCCTGGCAACTTTTCCATCAAGCGCACCTTCAGTCTTGTAAAATTGCGTGTGGATGTGCTGGTACACCCCAATTGTGTCAACCTTTCGTCATAGAGCTTGTAAAGTTCCCTCAATTTGCGAACTTGTCCTTTACACTCACTAACATAAGCAGCTAACTCAGCAAAAGCTATTGCCTCATAAGATGTTGGTGGATTGCTACTATTACCAGAAGTTTCAGATTTGACTGATGCTGCTTGTCGATCAGCTGAACGGGCAAGGGTGTATAGTTTTGTGTGGCAGGTCTTATGGTAATATGCATCCATGTCATGCATATCAGATGCAGTCGCTAGTCTTGCTAACAGTTGGGAGTTGTTGGTTTTTGTGTCTAAGTTTCTGAATGTGATATCATTATCATCAGTTGATGCTTTGATAAGTTTTGCCTTCAATTCAGTATCACACAATATGCACTGGGGCTGCTTACGTTTGAAAGATGAAACAAAACTACTGCGTGTCTTTTTGGGACTGGGAACTTCCTCATTAGAACAATGACTTTACTAATGCCCGTTTCTTTGCTCGATCAAGCTTTTGGGCATTATATTTTCTCCTGCAATTTCCATGAATGACAGCCTTATTCTTCAACAACGTACTTTCTATACCTGAACTATCATCCAAACGCTTAATATTTATAGAAAATGGCAACTCTTTGATCACATCAAATGCTGTCAAGTTTTCAGACAATGTTTTGTACACACCTTTATACCAATTTTCAGCTGGGCATGTCAACTTATCATTCCGATTTTCTTGGCATAGACAGCAAGGTTTCCAATTAGTGATCCGAGATGGAATTGTGCTATCAACTGAATCACTCATAGGTTGATGTTCACTTGGCGCAGCCATGGTCAACATGTTGTTCGACATCAGACGTCAGATGGAGCGACAGGGGGCATCACCTGAAAGGAAGAAAGTCTGAATGTAAAATTTGAAAGGTATTTTGAGTCATACATTATCATTTTAATACACGTCATTAATTTTTAATAATAATTTTTAATAAAATTTTTAATAATATTAATAATAATTACATATATATACACCTTAAATTACAACCTTACAAAGGTTTCGCGCGATGATTTCTCATTTCGCGAAGGTCAAGCTTGTCGTCCCTCCTCTCGAGTTGGCCTGGTGAAGTAGTGAGTTGGATTCTTGCGCTCTCCACCTCATAGCCAGGTACGCCCGGCTCATCGGGGATTGTTCTGAGCCAGGCGTCTAGTCTTCTTTTGAAGATGTCCACTGCAACGCCCTTCGTGTTTCTTAGGTCTTTGGGCAACTGATTAAACAGTTTTGGTCCTCTCACAACAAAACTATTTCCTTTCAGGGTTAAGGATGTTCCCTGTCTCGCCTTCAATTTGGGAATACGACACAGTCTACCGTTTCTACCTTCCACCGTTGTTTGGGGAGTTATAGGGTACAGAGGAAGATTAGGGACTAGTTTCTCCATTATTTTCCAAGTGTAAATAATGGTGTATCTTTCTCTTCTCCTTTCCAGTGAATATAGGTCTAGTTCGCGTAACCTTTCCCAGTACTTTAGTTCTTTGCACCCATTGATCATGGCTGTGAAGCTTCTTTGGATCCCTTCCAGATGTCTAATATCTTCTTTTTTATATGGGGATGTTAGGACCGAGCAGTATTCCAATTTGGGTATTATCACGGTTTTCAGTAGAGGAATCATTACATTCCTATCCCTTCGTTTAAAGTTCTCAATACCTGTCCCATTATTCTCTTTGCTCTGTTTACTGCTATCTTATTTTGTGTTTCAAATCTCGCATCATCTGTCATTACAACCCCTAAATCTTTTGCTCTGGAATTTCTCTGAATTTCCTGTCAATTTGGGGTATAATATTCCATGGATTTTAGGTCTTCTCTTTTTCCGTACCGTAATAGCTGAAATTTCTCGGTGTTAAACTTCATATTATTGTCTTCCGTCTACTTGTAGATTCTGTTTATGTCGGTTTGTAGAGATCCTATGTCTTCTGGGTTTCTTATTTTTCTACTGATCTTTGTGTCATCCGCAAAGGATGTTACTGTGCTGTCTCTGGTAACGTCCTCATCTATGTCAGTTAGCATGATTATGAAGAGTAGTGGAACTAATACTGTTCCTTGTGGTACTGAGCTGAGGACTTCTGAATCTGATGAAGATACTCCTTGTACTGTAACGACTTGCCGCCGCTCACTAAGGAAATTATATATCCATTTCCCTACTTTTCCTGTTATTCCCATATATTTCAGTTTATGTATTATGATTCCGTGGTCACACTTGTCGAACGCTTTAGCAAAGTTTGTGAATAGTACATCATAGTTTTTATTACTTTCAACTGCATCAATAATGTTGTTGTAGTGTTCAATTAGTTGTGATAGGCATGACCTGCCTGACCGAAACCCGTGTTGGTTATCATTGAATTTTTTCTGAGTTTCCAAAATGTCATAGATTTTCTGTCTAACTATTCTTTCAAATATTTTAGTGAGATGAGATGTAAGCGACACTGGCCTATAGTTTTTGGCCTCGGATCGATCTCCTCCTTTATACAGGGTGTTTCAGGAGGAAAGGTCAACCCTCACTTCGGGAGGTGATAGTATCGGTCATTGTGAGAAAAAAAGTTCATATGAACATGTGTCTAATTCTGAATGGTTACGGAGATAGAGCTGGTTGATTCTGATGCGCGCGCAGCTCTTCCTCCCCCTTCCCTCACCTATAACCTTGAACCATGTAAGCTGTAATGTAAGCATGTAACATAAGCCAATCGACAGCTGACTGTTGTGAGTGACATTGTTTGGTGTTTGAAGGAGTGTTAAGAATGCCACACACCTTCACACATGCCGAATATACAGATATGGTGTATGTCTACGGTTTTTGCGATGGAAGTGCAAAAGCTGCTGCTGCAGAATACCGTCGACGGTTTCCGAACCGCAGAATTCCGGATCGAAGAGTGTTTACGAGGGTTTTCAACACACTGCGTGAGATTGGTACACTTCCATCGGAATCACTGACACTCTGCCAACGTCCTACAAGCTTCTCAATGCCATGTTTATAAAATTCAGGCGGTTTTGAGGCAAAAAACGTACAAAGACTGGTGTGCAGGTCATCTAAAGAAGTATACTGTTTCTCGTCAAAATAGTTTTGCAGACTCCTGAAGAGATGATAATCTGAAGGCGCAAGGTCTGGAGAATATGGAGGATGTGGAAGTTTTTCCGACCCAAGCTCCTCAATTTTTGAAGAAGTGATCCGAGCGGTATGATGACGTGCGTTGTCGTGGTGGAACACGATTCCTTTCCGATTAACCAAAGAAGGTCTCTTTTCTTTTAGTGCAGTGTTCAATCGATCCAGTTGTTGACAGTAGACTTGAGCGGTGATTGTTTGGTTGTCTGGTAAGGTTTCAAAGTGTATTACACCACCTTTATCCCACCAAACACTAAGCAACACCTTCCGAGGGTGAAGATTTGGTTTTGGCTGTGGTGTCGCTGGTTCTCCGGCACAAACCCACTGTCGACGGCGCTTAACATTCTGGTACAGTATCCACTTTTCATCACCAGTCACTAAACGGTGCAAAAACGGATCTTGGAGTTCACGGGAATGAAGAGCTGTGCTAATGTTTACCCGCACCCTCAGATTGTCGACCGACAATTCATGTGGCACCCATTTTCCTAACTTAGGCACTTTCCCGAGTTGCAAATGTCGATGGATGGTGGACGGGGATGAATTGAGTTTCTGGGCAATTCTTCGACAGTTGTTGAACAGTCTTCTTCAAGTGCGGCTAACAGCGGGTCATCATCAAACTCAGCAGGGCGTCCAGAGCGTGCTGCATCTGTCAAACAGCAATCACCATTCCTAAACTTTTGAAACCATCTTTGACATTTCCTCACATGCAGAATATCGTTGCCATAAACGTCCTGAATGTTTCGAGTTGCTTCAGTAGCACTATTCCCTTTTTTGAACTCGAAAAGCATTATATGCCTGATATGCTCTTCTGATACGCCATGTTTATGAGGGGTTCACATAAAGTAAAACACACGTCTTCACTGGTCAAGGTCTGTAAAGTATGTAGCGAAACACGATAGATCTCCTCTTAGATATAACCTTCGGAAAATTTATGCTTAACCGAGTAGGACTAGTTTAAACTTAATCTATCGTAAAAAACGACATTACTTATGGGATAACCTGATATATTGAGATATTGGTTATTAGATTAGTCGCTATATTCACATAATGGGGCCTGTCATATGTAATACTCAAGCTCTTCCCTCTATGGTTGGAAATGTGAGCAATGCGTAGCAGCGTGCCTGGGTATTCACAACAAACTGGTGCTCCACTATATTGCTGTAAATATAGCACATGTCTGGGGGTGTATAGCCAGCAACCAATTTCTCCAATTTCATCTGATACATTAGGCTGGCCAAGTCATATTCTACCTCGTGAAAGGTATCTCTTTGGAAGGCTGATCGATATCGCCCCGAGGTTATAATTTTGAACAGCCCTTTGTCTTTAATATTTCTGGTAGCCTTTGATTTTAGGATTAGAGTATGTGCAGGGTTTTCTTTGTTTACGATTTCGTATACTAAATCAACCGTAAGATTTTAGTTTTTTAAACTTACGTTTAAGTCTCTCACAACATCCTCAGCAGCACCATAACGGCCCGGACCTAGTGTTACTACTGTATTGTAATACCGTGCATCTACTGTCCGGGCAATACGAATAGTTTCATCCCGAGTTACCCCGGCTTTTTCACACTCATCAAGGTCTCTAAGAATCGTAAAAACGGGATCTTTATAATCAAAATTTAAAAAGAGGGTGTCCAGCTGAATTTCGCATATCCCCACCTCATACGAATCACGACCCAATTCAATGGGACCATGGAGTTCTGTTACAAAGTTAGCCAGGGTGTTGTTAGGATGTACAGACAGGGGCGAGGAGGACGGTAGTGTGAAGGAGAAATGGTTAGGCGCCATGTTGCATACTATTTAAGCTTCATTATTGCATCAACTTTTATATAGGTGTTGAAGCTTTCTGGGTACCCTAGCCATTTCACCAGGTACATTTTTCTCTTTCCTGAACTTTTGCTTCCTAAATTTTTTTCAATTTTAAAAACATTTTTTTCCTTAATTAAATTTCACTTTCTGCAACTCCTCGCGGTAAAAGCCTCCTGCGATTTCTTCCCCATTCAATTTTTC
Organism: Bathynomus jamesi; assembly: GCA_023014485.1. Taxonomy (NCBI): domain Eukaryota; kingdom Metazoa; phylum Arthropoda; class Malacostraca; order Isopoda; family Cirolanidae; genus Bathynomus; species Bathynomus jamesi. Next base: position 1,379,385 of record JAJOZX010000223.1, read on the forward strand.
AACGTAATACAACATTATCTCGCCTTTAGGTCTCATAACCCTAACTTTAAAAATCTCACGTGTCCATCTTTGCTCAAATCCCTTCGCAAATTTATTTCACGTACCCGATAGCCTTACATAATCATTGTTTTTGAAACGTGCAGAGTGTGGTGGTGGTGTACCATCGCTTCTCACATCGGGCTCTGTGTGCGTAGCTCTTTCTAAAATCTCGTTTGGTGTTGTCCCAATCGTGCGATGGTGTGAGCGGTTGTATGATGAGGCCAATGATTCCAGAATGTCTATATATCTGTATGTGTTTTTATGTGTAAAATAGCGGTGCATGCGTTCCTTTATGGTACGTTGAACTCTTTCAGCTAAAGAGGCCTTATGTATAGAATTGGTAGTGTAGTAGCTGATATTAAACTCTGCCAACATGTTCTGAAAAGCTCGGTTTATAAATTCTTTCCCCATATCCGTAAAAAATAGCCAGGAACACTGTTTTCTTTCAACATCAACGTTTCGGTGGCTTTAGCAACTTTTTCAGGCGATTTATTTTTCAGAGGAATTAGCTACAGATATCTAGAGAATACATCTATTATGAATAGGATGTAGCGGTAACCATCGTTATACACTGAATATCTTTGCATGTCTGTTAAATCTGCTTGCCGAATAGAGTCAATCGCTGCAGTTGATGTCTTGGCTGTTTTAAATCTTTTTCTTACAGGCTTATGAAGTGTATAAGCGTCCTGCTCTCGCAAGCACCTCTCAACATCTTTTTTCCCTACTCCATTATTGTAAACACTTCTGTACACTATCTACGCCTCTGGAGGAAGCTGGGCTAGAAATGTCATAATAACATCTTCTTAATATATTAGCTATTTGCGTATTTTAGAGGCACGTGGGTAGGGTTGACCGCTGTTTAACCTCTTCTTTCTCCTCTTCAGAGGTGTTACCGCTAGTGGTGATGGCGTTTTCAATTGTGGCACGTGCGATGCATGTTCCAAGTCTTTTACCTCTTCAGATTTCCTAGCATTGCTTTGGGGACATTTATTTGTTGTAGTCTTGATTTAATATGCTTCCATTCTGATCGTGAGGGCCTATCCCACTTTCTCACCAGATCATGGACGATGTCGACGATATTCGACCCCTGAACCTTTGCTCTTTCCACAATGATCTCACCTGTATCGGCCCATTGTATGTTAGGATCCTCTTTCAATAGATTATAAAGACTTAAACCTTTTTTCCTCAATGTATGTGGGAGGGTGCTTTTTAATAACCACGGGGATCTCTGTCGGATTCTTATAGTTTTCGTACTCGTGAAGAAATTTCTGCAGAGCTTTTTGGTACAAGATTCTTTTCTCATCAGGTGTTTTTTCATTGTTTAATAGGTCTAACAATTCGTTTTCTATTCTTTTAAGCCTGCTTTTACGGGGTTCTAGTGGAATCACTACCACTTTCTTCATTATATTAATCTAGTCAGTAAAGGACGAGTGCACGTATTATGTTCTTGTAACGGCGTAGGCGAGCCTTCTGAGGAGGTTTCATTGATACATTGCAATTTATAACGTTGACAGATTTCACAGATGCATTTTAAAAAGTCGGAGTCGATATTTTTAGCAAACATCTGTTGCATTGCCCAGGCAGTCGATGATAGATTTTTATTAATTCATGGTATTTCTTTAACCTCTTTGTCATTCTGGAATATACACCGTTTCAGGTTCGTTTGGAAATATATTCGTTCTTAGAAGCACCCTAAACGTGTTTCGCGGATGAAGGTCGGAAAGCAAATATACGTACCGCGGGCTTGTAGCTTCTTTATAAACTTTCAAAAACTCCTTACGCTGATTCGGGAACATTTGACTGGCTAATACCCCATTTGTGATACATCTCTACATTGCGCGAATAAGACTAGATATTGTGTATTTAACGACACAGCGCGCATATATCTATTTTTGAAAAATAGATTCTGATTGATGAAGAACATGCTTATGTTAAGATGGTGGGAGAATACTGTAAATGTCTCGGCAAAAGTTTTATCCATCTCTAACATGAGATCGTCAATTACAATGACGGTATGTTCATTTCCATTTAACAAATTAACGTCATATACCTTTGTGGAACAAAATATCATCTTGGTACTCGTTGAATATTGTTTGATATGTTGAATAGCACCATATACTCGTAACTCTATGCACAAATTTTGGGAACATCTCTCCCTTTTCTTTAATGATTTTAAGCATAAACACAGTTTTACCACATCCTGTAGGGCCAGATTTAATACAGAATCCATTTCTAACACGTCACACTCCTAAGTGGATCATTTATAAAATATAATAAATATTTAAGTGATGTTCCTTATATTCTACAGTCTTGTTTTTCTCTTCTCCCACAGAACTGTGAATGACGATGAGGTACAGCACCCCATCATCGATATTACACATGACCCCGACGACAGTGTAGTTGTGATCACAGACTCCATCCCCACTGCCGAATCCACACCAGCGATACCTGTAGCACGCGACAATTCAAAGCGGAGGCATGATGAAAAGCCCTCCACGTCAGGTATAAAGCCAGGATTGCGCCGGTTGTTAGACCACCAGTAACAAAGTCCCAACCCTCTACGTCTTACGGCACAACCCCCACAATAATAAGAGTCCCAACCCTCTACGTCTTACGGCACAACCCCCACAATAATACCTTCCTCAAATATACCCCCTTATTCCTGTTTAATTCCGGGTACATCCTCCACAGCAGCAGCAGCTTCTCGTTGTGTAAAGGATGGCATAACATTCGAGTTGGTGCGCACTGCTACCCCAACCCCAGCCTTGACTAGAAATTGGTATATAGTCAGGGTTGATCCTAGATCCATGTATATCAATGGTGTTGAACACGGTCTGCGACGCGTAATTGAACGTATTGTAGTTTGCCCTTCAGAACCGCGAAGAAAGTGAAGTCAGAACGCGGCAGTCCTTCGGATTCGGGTCAGATGACGGAGATGTAAATGAGTTTTGGGTAGTAATACCGTTCAGACGCTTGGCATCTGTAGATATAGAGTATATATTAGGCCGTATAATGCAGGCCTCTCAAAGTACTATAGCTTTCAATATGGACAACTTCACGGTAAATATTGACCGTGTATTCCGTGTTGCGGGACATAGTGCCACACCTAATTCTCTTAACTTCAATTCTCAGGCTATTTACAGGCGGCATATAAACGTCGATCGTGGTTGCGGTTTTATAGCAGTAGTCTTAGCTCGTATGTTTACTGTACTAAATACACGGACCCCAAAAATTTGGTTGCCTACGGTAGTGGAGCGTGCCCGCAAACTAGCTGTACACTGTAAACTTGAGTTTGACTGTAATATGGGTTTTGAGGAGCTGAGAAGGGTAGAACAGGAAATGAATGTTCGTATAGTTGTATTTGGAATGGATGATCGTCATAGGAATGTGTATGTTTTTAAAAGTTGTGTGAAAGATCGTACAAGACCCCTACTTATATTAGGACTGTCAGGACAATGTATCTCCCCATCCGTAATATAAGGGACCTTTACGCGATTTATGATAAAAGTCGAAAATATGGACTGCATCATGATTTGTTTAAGGGATATCTCGAGTTTGCGGATGATATAGTTAAACAGTGTAAAGATTGCCACATGGTATGTACGCAGTGTAAAAGTTCCAAATGTGAAAGCTGTGTGGTTGAAGCTGAGAACAGAGGACTGCGATATATGCAGACGCACATTTTTCAATAATAACTGTTTTGTGCTCCGTAAGTTAATTGGCACGTGCTGGAAAATGAGAATCTGTGAATGTATGTATGTTTCATATGATGGATAATTCGGGGAATTTCAAGCATAAATGTGATGAAATTCACTGTTCTACATGCCATGAGAAATATAAGGTAGTTGGAGTAAAGCATATATGTTATATGCCTAAAAATAGCCCTTGTATAACTGTGTACTACGATATAGAACTGAAACCAAAGAGATTATTCCACATTTACTTGTAAGCCAGACTATCTGTAATGAGTGCATGGAGATCGAGTGTGATGATTGTCACAAATGTAGTAAACGAACAAAAGTTTTTAAAACGATTGCACACGACATCCCAGTGAAACTCTGTCATATATTGTCAGTTAGCTGACAAGTCAAAAAAATGACTGTGTATATTCTTGCCCATAACGGGGCAAAGTTTGACACACAGTTCCTTTATAAGGAGTTGCTTGAGCACGAGTCATCTGAGATATTTACAGGCGATCCCTTGAAAAGAGGAAACAAGCTTATACAGATGCAAATAAGAGGTAATGTGCAGTTTAAAGACACTATTATTCACACCTTGTAAATTAGCTAAGCTATCCAAGATGATGGGCATAGCCGCTGAAGTTTCAAAAGGATATTTCCCTTGCACATTCCTCACTAGCGAAACTTTAAATTACGTAGGACTACCTCCACCCAAACATTACTTTAACTATGAATGTATGAGTACAGATGAACGTGAAGATTTTGACCGCTGCTACAACAGTTTTAATGAATCTAATCCTTATAATATGCCGATGAATGTGAGCGCTATTTCGTGATTGATGTGCGCGTGCTTAGACTGTTTCCAGGCATTTAGAAGGATGTACATAGAACGTTTCAAATACGATCCGTTGCAAGTCGCAACCACGATCGCCTCATTATGTTTTACGGTGTTCAAGAATAACTTCATGCCTAAAGGCACCTTGGCCATTATCCACAGAAACAACCCCCGCAGTTATGGGCACAAGGCTATTTACTGGCTCATACACCTACAGCAGTAGATATGTGTATATATAAAGCATGCCCGCAACACGGGGAAAGTACCCAGTAAGGTTAATGGTCGTGTTTTTGGGTTGATGGTCTAACCGTGCCACTGGTGATAAGACTGTGTACTCCTTTAACGGTTGCTGGTGGCATGGGTGCCCACGTTCTGTGTGTGGAATCGTAGGAGATATCCACGGTAGATCTCCTGCCGACAGTCTTGCATGTACCCGCACCCGAGATCAACTTATAGGCTACCACTTCACTCACAAAGTCTTGTGGGAAGAAATAAGTGAAGAAATAAGCACCATCAAGCGTTCAATGGTGCTGGTCCTCTCAAATGCGGTGATAACTTGTTCGAAGGGCGTACAAATCCCTTCAAGCTATACTTTCCGCCTAAGGAGGGCGTGAAACTCCATTACTACGACTTCTGTTCTTTATATCTCTACGTGATGAAGAACAATCCGTACACCGTAGGTGCACCTGAAAAACTGGTGGGACCTGACCTTCCCCCGTCAAGGTGCTCTCCAAAAATTTTAACTGGTACTATTTCGGCCTTTCTTTCGTAGATGTGCTCCCTCACGCGATTTATAGATGCCGATCTTTCTCGTCGTTATAGATCACAAGCTCATGTTTCCCCTGTGCTTGAAGTGCGCAGAGGAGAACAATGGGGATTGTAATCATACAACCAACCAGCGTAAGATCAGAGGTGTATATACAAGCCCTGAGCTGGACCTAGCCCTTCGCCATGGCTACAGAATATTGAAGATATATGAGGTGTGGAGGTTTCAGAAGGTACCCAACCTTTTCACGCCTTATATAAACGTTTTTTTGAAGGATAAGGTAGAAGCATCAGAGTATCCGCGAGGAGTTGATACCGAAGATGAAAAATCGGTTTATATTTACCGTTACCATGAATGTGAAGGTATACAGCTTGACCGTTCCCAAATTGTAAAGACCCCAGGAAACAGCTTTAGTGCAAAGTTGTGTCTAAACAGTGTTTGGGGAAAATTTTCACAGAATAGTAGCAAAGGGAACGTTCATTTGGCACAAAGTTATAGTGAAGTCTGGGATGCTGCCAACGCTCCCGATAAAGAAGTCATGGAGATCGTGAATATAGGTAATACTTACATAATAAAGTACAATAATACCGAATTGGCCACAGATACCTCACGGGTTACAAACATACCTGTAGTCAGCTTCACAAAGGCCTACGCACGCATCAAACTTTGGGGTGTATTGCATTCTCTTGGTCGGAGGGTTCTGTACGCCGATACAGAAAGTGTGATATTCACAGCGAGGGAGGGTGAATACATGCTTCCTATTGGTGAATTCCTCGGGTTATTGACGGATGAGATCAGGGATGAGAATGGAGACATCGCATATGCCGTCTCTTTTTTCTCAACAGGACCAAAAACTTATGGGGTACGGGTGAGGGTGGGGGAGGATATGAAATATATCGTGAAGGCTAAGGGTATCACGCTCAACCAGGCAAATCGGCGGGTCGTTAACTTTGATTCGTTGAAGGATCTTGTGTGCTTGGATGATGATGAGGGCGACCAGCCATCCCAACTAACTGTAGGTACCCACAATTTTCGGGCGCAGAGGCTGGGGGCGTGAAAGAACTTAGGAGTACGAAGGTGTGCCGTAACACCTATAGGAAACGTTACCAGGTGCCTAGTGCCTATGATACCGTACCCTTTGGATGCCATAATTCTTGATTGTTATATATATATATATATATATAATATATATATATATATATATGTATATGTCTATTCTTAACGATATGTTTATTTTATTTATTACATGTATTTGCACATATATACCTTGAACATTTCGTTTATTAAATAAATCGTGTTTCAATTAGCGTTCCACTTTCTCCTTTGTATGTGTGTGTTCTAAGCTCCGCCCCCTGTATGATCGGTCATGTGACTCCTACTACTACCTGAGCATATCTCTTCAATGCGTGTTCAGTTAACTGCTGCAAGCCCTGGGTCTCAGACGTGTATTTTCCTACGTAGACAAAAAATAGTAATGGCTACCTTTAATATTGCGTGTTCGACGTTTATGAAGTGGTATTCAACCAAGTTTGAAGATATGGTGGATACTGAATGGCTCCCTATTCCACTCTCCTTTGATACTTTTAAGGCTACATTGAATCGTGCGAAGCCTGAGGAGCAAGAGGTACAAATACTTTACGGGTATTCTGGCGAGAGCATTGCGGGATTTCGTGGTACAAGCGATGTATTGAAGTATGTTGTAGGACTAAACTTTATAAAAGCTTACATATACCGTGAAGTGGAAGAAACAACACGTGCAGAAGAGAAGCAACGGTTATGGTTAGTGAGTCTTGTTGATGAGTGGTGTGACAAGCGATATAATATCATGTTGCATCATTCCGAGTACTCGTACCCTGCGTCTGAGAATGTAAATCTTGTCATCATGGAAAATCTTCAGTATTTTTACCACTACATTAATATATATCATGACGAGGTTTGTAGTGAGGTTGTAGCTAAAGGCCTGCGTGAGTTTTTAACAGAATTCAGAGAAGAGTTTCGTCTGCTAAGCAAAAACGAAAAATATGGGCATATGTTTCTCTCAAATAGTGCGCCGGTGTGAATAAAATGTGTTTAGTTCGTGGAAATGAACGAAAATATCTGGTGCGCATTCTGGGAAGTGGGAGTGATAAAACATTAAAACCAGTATTGCTTCATGTATCGGAAAATTTTTCAAAGCACCTACCCAGTATAATGGGTTGCAAGTATTCACGTTGGAACAACGCCGTACACGATTGATCAGCTTATGGTGTGACTTACTCCTCCCGTCGAGCCGATCCGCTCGCCTGTGTCTCATAATCATCTCAGAGCTTGAACCCAGTGGACGTGCACTCCTCGAATACGATGGAACTTCCTTTGAGCAGCATTCTCAATGCCGTGTACGATGTGTCCGTGATGAAGTCATTGCGCGCGTTCAGGCGTAAAACCGGTGCCATTAACTATGTACTGGAAACGACTTGTAAACAAACAATCACTCTGTTAAACGGAATGTTGTTTATTTCAGTGTTGAGGAGATGAATAGAATCTTCGTGAGAGTTGAGAAGTGGAGTGAGGATCATTATAAAGTACCTGCAAGTGTAGGTACAAGAAGAGAAAAGATTAGTGATAGCTCATCATATTCCATTGTTTGTACGTTGTGTATAAATAACAATCAGCCATGAATTGATATAAGACTGATGTGGAGGAATGCTTCTGATAATAACGTTCTTGCTCCTAGGCGAAACCGTTTCATCCTCGACGGAATGTTTGAAATCGTCGGTTTCCGCAAGCTGAAACCTATATTAGACGCGCGTTACGGACGGATATGCTTTATTTTGATACGGTTCTTGAATAAGCATACACCGCTCTGCTTGATGGGCTTACCGAGTGTAGGACTGAACAAGGATAGAATGGTCTAGAGCTGGATGCTATTTGAAAGGTTTAGACTCTTCGAAATATCATGAACTTTGGTACAATCCACTTGAACGGTACAGGGCTGAGCTCACCTACACCGTTCACCCTGAAGAACTATTTCTTTATATAATGAGCAGCTGTCGTTACGACTTAGAAGATTATTTCAACTGCCGCTATGCATTGTGAAGATGAGTTCACGATTGTAAAGCTCGGATCGGTAAGAATAAACCCTCGATTGGAAAGGTGTTTAAAAACTTGTAGTTAATAGTGATGTTGTGGTTAACGATGACCTCTTTGTACGTGCTTTTGAATGTATTCTGTCCGTGTTTAAAGATAACTTGCCAACCGAATGTAAAATGGGCACAAAAATAGTATTGAACGATATGAAGGCCATTTACATCGAGTATAGGTAGGTATCCCTATAACTTGAGCGGTGAATTAATGTAAAATCGTATTTACTGCGTAGTGACTGTAAATACTACTGTAGACTCGATTACGTGCGAGTTTAATGTTTTAGTTAAGCGCAGTAGAACATAAAGTGTATGTAGTTTGATGTATATTTATTTTCAATATGTTTAATTATTTAATATAATTGTGTGTGTGTGTGTGTGTGTATATATATATATATATATATGAAAATTATTTCACGAAAGTAACACGTGAAAAGTATTTATGATGAATAAAACCACGAAGGAAAGGAAACACAGATGGTGCTCAAGCGCTTTCGTCTAATGACATCCTCAGGAACAATGTAGTACATAAAGAGTTACAACCTATATATAGGTTACAGAAAAAAAAAATCTCTATATATATATATATATATATATATATATATATATACAATAAACGGAAAAACAAAATTAAAGGATTGTGGAAGGGGGCACACAAATTTAAGGAAAAACTATCGATTTTTAGCACAAGATTAAAAGAATTGTTTCCAACCAATGTTATAGATAAAAAAAATATATATATATATATATATATATATATATACAATAAACGGAAAAACAAAATTAAAGGATTGTGGAAGGGGGCACACAAATTTATAAGGAAAAACTATCGATTTTTAGCACAAGATTAAAAGAATTGTTTCCAACCAATGTTATAGATAAAAAAAAAAAAATATATACATATATATATATATATATATATATATATACAAAATTTATACTGGAAATCTGCCCGGGTTTTAGCACTCTGCTCTTTTTGTATAAAAAAAAAAAAATTGAACAATTATCGATTTTTAGCACAAGATTAAAAGAATTGTTTCCAACCAATGTTATAGATAAAAAAATAAAATATATATACAAATTTATACTGGAAATCTGCCCGGGTTTTAGCACTCTAAATTGAACAATTATCGATTTTTAGCACAAGATTAAAAGAATTGTTTCCAACCAATGTTATAGACAAAAAAATAAAATATATATACAAATTTATACTGGAAATCTGCCCGGGTTTTAGCACTCTGCCCTATTTTTTTGTATATAAAAATTGAAAAATAAAAGTTAGTGGCATACAAATTTACCAAAGATTTAGCGTTCTACCTTTCTTATCTAAATCTGTTCTGAAGGAATTCAAAACAACAGGATCGAGTTGAAAAAGACCTTTGCTTATGTTGAAGTTATTTGTTAGTTGGATAATGGCAGACTCAAGAATATTTCTATTAACAATGTTGCTAGAGTGAAATAAAACTGAAGCATTATTCCAATCAATACAGTGGGATAACTCTGACAAATGGACAAAAAGGGCACTGGACAACTGTCCTGTTCTAACGGAATATTGATGCTGTTTTATACGTGTGTGCAAATCCTTTCCCGTCTGACCTATGTAAAAGGAATCACATTATTTACAACCAATTTTATAGATAATGCCTGAATTATTGGTAGGGCTATTTTTTACTATGATATTTTTCACAATATTGTTATATGAAAATAAAGGGTGATCCAGAGAAATGGGACCCAAAAGAAACCCCTGTAACTCTTAAAGTATAAGTCCTTTTATAAAATCATACGCATCATTCGAAAGAGGATAGTTACAAGTTTGTACAGGATTGTATAGGTTTTGACAATACAAGACAAGATAAGATACAAAACAAAATAAAAGTGTTAGTTAAAACTAACCCTTCAAGATGACTGCATGGACTGTGGAACAGCTGCGTTTCATAACTGAGCAATATTATGAGCATGGGAGAAGTGTAGTTTCAGCTCAAAGATCTTTCAAGACAAATTTTCAGATGTCAAAATCACCTTCTAAGAAAGTAATCCGTCGGTGTGTCAGAAATTTTTCCCTAACTGGCAGCATTGGAAAAAGAAAACCAACTGGAAGAGTGCGCACAGCAAGGATAGACGAGATCATTAACAGAACTCATGAAATTGTACAGGATAATCCTAACATAAGCATCAGACGTGCTTCTCAGCTGTTAGGAGTTGGATATGGAACAACACACCGTATATTCAAGCAAAATTTAATGCTCTTTCCATATAAAATTCAAACAGTGCAACAACTAAACGATGGAGATTTCGCACGAAGACGACAATTCTGTCAATGGATCCAACAGAAGGTAAATGACACCACCAATTTTCTAGCAACTTTGATTATGTCAGACGAAGCCCATTTTCACTTGAATGGAACTGTAAACAAACAAAATTGTCGTTTCTGGGCAACAGAAAATCCATTGAATATTACCGAAGTCCCGTTGCATAGTCAGCGTGTAACTGTTTGGTGTGGTCTTACTGCATCTCAGATCATAGGGCCGTACTTTTTCGAGGATTCCACCGGAAACACGGTCACTGTAAATGGTGATCGCTACGAAAAAATGTTGACCGATTTCCTTATTCCTAAATTAAGAGATCTTTGTCTGAAAACCACTGGTTCCAACAAGACGGAGCGACCTGCCATACCACGAGGAACTGCATGGCAGTTTTGCGTCAAACGTTTCCAGGCGAGTTAATCTCAAGATTTGGAGACGTTGAATGGCCCGCAAGGTCTCCGGATTTTTCTCCCTTAGATTACGTATTATCTCTGGGGATATTTAAAGAGTAGGGTCTACAGAAATAACCCAACGACCTTGCAAGAATTGAAGGCCGCCATCACAAATGAGATACAGGCCATACCACCGCACACTCTTGCAAAAGTGATGCAGAACTTACAAGCGAGAACACTGGAATGCTTGGCAACTAATGGAGCACATTTGAAAGGAGTCATTTTTAAAAAATAAATATTTCACAATAAACAATAAACTTGTAACTCTACTCTTTCGAATGATATATAGTTTTTATGAAAGGAATTAAATATTAAGAATATTTGGCTTTTTTTAATGGGTCCCATTTATCTGGATCACCCAGTACTACATTAATATCCAAAAGTTTAAATACATTAGCAATGCCTAAAAAGCCCGGTAAAAATGGAAGTACTAAAATATTTTTTGACAAAGTACGAGTGTTATTAATGACGCGATGAAAGTTCGTTTTGCCTTCGTATTTGCGTCAATAATAACACTCGTACTTTGTCAAAAAATATTTTAGTACTTACATTTTTCCCGGGCTTTTTAGGCATTGCTAATGTATTTAAACTTTTGGATATTAATGTAGTATTTTCATATAACAATATTGTGAAAAATATCATAGTAAAAAATAGCCCTACCAATAATTCAGGCATTATCTATAAAATTGGTTGTAAACAATGTGATTCCTTTTACATAGGTCAGACGGGAAACGATTTGCACACACGTATAAAACAGCATCAATATTCCGTTAGAACAGGACAGTTGTCCAGTGCCCTTTTTGTCCATTTGTCAGAGTTATCCCACTGTATTGATTGGAATAATGCTTCAGTTTTATTTCACTCTAGCAACATTGTTAATAGAAATATTCTTGAGTCTGCCATTATCCAACTAACAAATAACTTCAACATAAGCAAAGGTCTTTTTCAACTCGATCCTGTTGTTTTGAATTCCTTCAGAACAGATTTAGATAAGAAAGGTAGAACGCTAAATCTTTGGTAAATTTGTATGCCACTAACTTTTATTTTTCAATTTTTATATACAAAAAAATAGGGCAGAGTGCTAAAACCCGGGCAGATTTCCGGTATAAATTTGTATTATATTTTATTTTTTTGTTTATAACATTGGTTGGAAACAATTCTTTTAATCTTGTGCTAAAAATCGATAATTGTTCAATTTAGAGTGCTAAAACCCGGGCAGATTTCCAGTATAAATTTGTATATATATTTTATTTTTTTTATCTATAACATTGGTTGGAAACAATTCTTTTAATCTTGTGCTAAAAATCGATTTGTTCAATTTTTTTTTTTTTTTTATACAAAAAGAGCAGTGCTAAAACCCGGGCAGATTTCCAGTATAAATTTTGTATGTATATATATATATATTTTTTTTTTATCTATAACATTGGTTGGAAACAATTCTGTTAATCTTGTGCTAAAAATGGATAGTTTTTCCTTATAAATTTGTGTGCCCCCTTCCACAATCCTTTAATTTTGTTTTTCCGTTTATTGTATATATATATATATATATATAGATTTTTTTTTCTGTAACCTATATATAGGTTGTAACTCTTTATGTACTTCAGTGTTCCTGAGGATGTCATTAGACGAAAGCGCTTGAGCACCATCTGTGTTTCCTTTCCTTCGTGGTTTTATTCATCATATATATATATATATATATATATATTAGGGTGGTCCAAATCCATAGGGGGAAATTTCAAAATTGTCTTAGATAGTCTCCACAAGTGTGGTTCTTGTCCATTTATTGTCCACATGGTCTGTGTAAAATTGCAGCGTGATTGGTGAATATTTAGAGGTCGCCCCACTCTGAATATATATATTATATAATGTACTTTTTCTTCCGTAGGTCCGATGGCTCAAACTCGATCAATTCCAAAAGTTTGGCTTCTAGGGATGGCAACTGGAACTTTATCCACGTCAAGGCTCCCTACATGCCTTGACGCCCTCCTCTTGGGGCAATACCACCACATCAATCAAAAGCAAACCACCTCCGACAGTCTGAACCAGGCATGCCAGAGGGTGATTGAAGTCTGGACCCGAGCGCGGATCCCAACTCAACGGATCGACTCCTGTGTCCGTAAGCTTTCAAAGCTTTTAGACCGCTACAAAACACTCAAGAAGCACAGGACCAGGCAACGTGCCAGCGATAGAATGAATGAAGACATCTTCAAAGCGGACATCCAGGAACTGTTTGACATCGCAACCAGTGATGCCATGAGCACAATCGTCAACGTTGAGGACCGAAATTCCTGTCCATGCAGCGCAAGGACGTCAATTCTTGCAGCATGGCTGGCATTGATAAGGAAACGACTACACAAGAGGACAGAAAGCGATCCAGAATGGAGAAGGAAGCCAAGAGGAAGGCAAGGCATGAAGCAACACAGAAAGATTTGGAAGAAGCAGGAGTGTCATCAATTGATCTTTCCTCTTCTTCTTCTTCCCTTTTTTCGCAAGACGACGACGACTATAGACCATCGGTTCCGATTCCTTCTTCGTCTGAAGCTCCGGCACCAAAGCGTCCCAAGAACAAGGTTTCGAACATTTTCCAATCTCCAGAAGTCATTGGAGCAATGGATCGCACCAATCTTTCTGACCGGAATGCTGTTTTCGTAACTGGAGCTGTATTACAGGCCGCGGGGCATGATCTGTCTGGGATGACGTGCTCTCGGAGCTCTATTCATCGCTACAGAGAAAGTGGGCGAGAACAGGCAGCTCGAGAAGACCTAGAATCATTCTCTCTAGAAGACCCTGTCCTTCTCCATTGGGACGGAAAGCTTCTCCCCGGCATTGAAGGGAAGAAGACGAATGTGCATCGGATAGCAATCCTTATAACATTCAATGGACAGGAGAAGCTGCTTGGTGTCCCAAAGATGAAACAAGGAACTGGAGAAGCACAGGCCCAGGCATGCCTTCAAACTATGAAATTATGGAACGTGGAACAGCATGTGAGAGGTCTCGTCTTCGATACCACTGCGTCAAACACGGGTTTATATCGCGGAGCCTGTGTCAGGATTGAAGAAGCATTGGGTCACGAGCTAGTTTGGATCGGTTGTCGACATCATATACTTGAAGTCGTACTTGCTGATGTCTTTGCCTCAATATTTGGCTCAACAGGAAGTCCTGAAACAGGCCTTTTTAAGCGATTTCAAAAGGAATGGCCATCTCTCTCCCACGAAGCATTTGTCTCAGCATCGGACAGCTTGTTCGAGAACCCTCAACTCCAAGAGATGCTCACTTACTTACCTAACGCTCTTCAGGCAAGCCAACCTCGTGACGACTACAAGGAGTTCCTTGAACTATCTTTGCTCTTCCTGGGGGGAAAGACTGGTGGTCAACTCTTTATCCGAGCTCCGGGTCCCATGCACCACGCGAGATGGATGGCGAAGGCGATTTATGCGCTCAAAATCTACCTCTTTCACTATCAATTCAAGCTCACAGCACGCGAAGAACGAAACGTGACTCAGCTGGCTTTATTTGTCAGTCTGATTTACGTCAAGTACTGGCATGAAGCGCCAATGGGGACACAAGCTCCTCTCAATGATCTCAAAATGCTGCATCTTCTGGAAAAATATCCACACGGAGGAGCTGCACAAGCGGCGAAGACAGCTCTAAGACGCCACCTGTGGTACTTGTCGGAGCATCTGATTGGACTGGCCTTCTTCGATAATAGGATCGATCCTGATACCAAAAGGAGAATGGTTCAACACCTCCAACATCCCCAAAAGAATGGCTGCCCCCGACGAATCGACATGGCGGAAGCTGGTGTTGAAAATGATGTGGCATCCTTCGTCACGAAAAGGACATTGACCCTCTTTGATGCCTTGAAAGTTGGAGGTAAGGAGGAAGCGCGCCAGTTACTTCAAAAAGATCCACGGGAATGGCCAAATGACAAGAACTACAGGGAACTTAGAGATCGCGCCTTAAAGATGAAAGTCGTCAATGATGCTGCCGAGCGAGGTATTGCTCTCGCACAACGCTACAATGACACTTTGACACGAAACGAGGACCAGAAGTAGTACCTCCTACAACTCGTAGCCGCCCACCGAAAACAGATACCAATACCATCCAAGGCGACTCTGATGCAGAAGAAATAATGAAGATACACCCATTATCATGTCCTATTGTCTTACTGTTTTCTTTCATATTCTTTGAGAACCAAAAAAAAATTTAGTTATTCAGTATATATATTTTCCCAAATTTTCAAAAAGGGGGCAAGTGGGGCGACCCCTAAATATTAACCGAATAACGTGAAACTTTGCACAAATACTGTCCACACCAAGAGGCATAAAACCAACCTTGTGGAGAGAACTTAGTCGATGCTTTAACTTTTTGGACCACCCTAATATATATATATATATATATATATATATATATATATATATATATATATATTTCTTCTGTATTGTATTTCGTATATTATTATTTTTTTATTATCATATATTCCATCGTTTGTATAGGATTGTGTTTTTATTTTCTATATTTCGTGAAATTGATATCAATAATTAGTTTAAATAAACAGAATGATGTAATGGTGTTTTATTTAATGCCAACTGTGAAGAATATATGTGTTAATTAAATAAATAGCGCAATCTGGCAACTCAACCCTAATAATGTACACCTGAAAAAGCCATTTACGCCTTATAAGCCAGATTAAGATTTATAAGCCGACTGGCTGCTTAAGCCAACTGGCTGATTTACACCTTATAAGAGAGCTGGTGTTCGGATGAACCCTCATTATGCGTCTGGCTGGAGCCAGGCGAACACTCCTCTCCTTCTTAGGTTAAGGCTTAGGTTAGGGTTTCCCTTTGGGGGTGAGGACATCCCACCTTCTCCCACAAAGACCCTCCTCCTCCTTTCTCTCCCTCTTTTAGGTTAAGGTTACCCCTTTGGGGGGAGGTCATCCTCCTTTCTCCCCCCAAAGCTCCCTCTCCCTTCATTGTAGCTTGGGGATAACCCCTCCCCCTTTGTTGCATAACATCTTGCAACATTGATCAACATTTGCAACATTCCATTGCACTCCCATTTTTCGCGCCCATACTATATATATATATATATATATATATATATATATATATATATATCTTAGCGTAATTTCATATTGCAGCAGAAGTGATTTTCACCTTGACCTTCACCGTAGCCGCACGGTTACATAGCATTGGGTTTGAACAATAAATAATTACCCTAAATTTTAGTAATGAATAATATATTACGCATTATAATGCGCACTGCACTCAATTATTTTGTGTTTTGGAATATAAATAAGTTACCTGTACTCTAAAACCGTTCAAAATTGATAAAACACTGCAACAGAAATTTCACCATTCACTGACTGAAGCGTAATGGCGACTAATTTACTAAGCCTGAATAATGCTTGTGGAAGAGCCCGCACAACGCCATCTATTATCATTTGTTTAACTAAAATAATGAAACCGGATGACAATTTGCTCAAAATGGCCGCCCAAGATCATCAAAATCGGTCCAGTATTTCCTGAGATATGGCATTTTATGGTTTTTGGCTGTGGAATCGAGGCAGCCATTTTGAATTTGCTTAAAATTGCCGCCGCCAAAGTGAGGTCCCAGCCAAATTTCACACTTTCTGTCAGATCCGAATGATTTGGGTGTATTTTTGTATTAATCGACCCCACTAATGCCTGAAATGGGAATATGAAGAAATCTCTCTCATAACGAACGCAAAGCAACTTAATGAGATAAAGTTTTTTTGCGAAAACTGCACGACCGACGTAAATTCTTTTACGGTATTTAAAGCAGAAAGAGACTTTGAGGAGAAACTAAAAGAGGAAAGTGTGAATGAAGAACAGAGAAAAGCAGAAGAAACGATGAACAGCTAAGTAGAAATAAGTCAAATACTGTCACACAATGAGGTCGAAAACATACAGGCAACAGATAGTATGAAGGCAACGAAGGACATTAGCACAAATAGCACAAATAGGGAAAGACAAGCGTGCAATCATGAAACCAGGGTGAAACTGTTCCCCAATAAGGAGCAAAAAACAAAGCCCCCGAGTAAATATGGAGAAGGAATTATGTTTGTTCAGATATTATGTAAAAGATAATTGCAGGTATGAGAGAGGACAATGTATATATGAACATCCTCCAAAATGCAATTTCTTCTACAATAATGGTCATTGTAAATTTGGAGATAGATGCAGATTCTACCACCGGGAGGTTTGCAGGACTTACGCAAATACGGGAAAAAATGCTACTATCAACATCTCCTGACGAACCCAAAGGACAAAGGACAAAATTTAAAGAACAACAGGAATAACAATAACAATAGGAATAACAATAGGAACACAAAAAACGAAAAAAAAAATGTCAACATCGCAGACACAATACGACTGCTAAATGTCGACACAGCTGGGAACCCCCAAGAAGCTACCAGAACATGTAGGGGGAAACGGGTCTCTCTCGAACGACCATAGGGAACTAAACAAGCGATACCGAAGGAAAACGAACTTGAAATGCACAAGGGGCAACGTAAAACAAAGAACATAAATATTGTCCTAGCTAATATTCGAGGAATAAAACCAAACAACTCACTCAACAAAGTTTCGTACCTGAAAGGATTTATGGACGAAACAGGGGCGGACATCGCATGCCTCACAGAAACTCATCTTAAAGATTGTCAAGGAAATTGTGAAAACTGCGAACACTGTATTGATAAGAAAGAGATAAATATAGAGGGTTTCAACTTACTAAGAGCTGATAGAACAGCGAAAGGTAAAGGTGGCTGTGCTATATATTAGGGTGTGTCAATTTTGTCAACTTTTTTCAAATCAATTTTGGTAGTGAAAATATAGTCTTTTCATGTCAAAATTTGAAATTGGCCAACCAAAATGAAATAAAATAACCCTTACCTACATCAATTTTACCTTAAAGTTTCAGAAATTGACTCTTCTACTAAATAATAGGACATAAATTGATTAACTATTCATCTGTCACAGAATTATCCCACTGATCGCATATGGAGTGTTTTCAAGTTCATATAGTTGTTGTACAATGTACAAGTCACAACATGAATAGAACTGTCCCTCACTCTCAGTCCTCAGTTGCATCTTAGATGTCATAGACGATGGTTTGTTGTTATTGCTCTCGTACCTACTTCATAGTTATTCTACTAGACGAATACTACAGTTTAACTGTAAGTATGGATTATTGATTATTACAATTATTTATTATTATCATATTCTTCTGTCTAATTATGTTGTAATCCCATGAAATATTTTTTTATTGAATTTTAGAACACCGAATGACTAAACTTTGAAACATCGTAATTGATATAAAATACTTAAATGTTTTTCTTTCTTTTCAGATATTCCTAAGATGCCAAAATTGAAGACAAGAGGTCAGTCGTCATGCCACTTGAGCCTGTTAGTCGGTACAGGCAAGGAGCTTCCCGTATCAGAACTACCAACAGTGCGAGACATGCTGAGACTAGGGTTACTCCTTCGTGAACAAAATACAAAGGATAGAAGGAACTACACAGAGAAAGAGCTCATAAGGGACATGATTCCCCCTTTTCTGCATCAGTGGAAAAAAGCTAATGTGTTATTCAAACCACCTGTACTCAATCAGTATAGAACTATTGAGCTAAAATTAACAAAGCTGTGGCACAAAGCAGTTGAGACCACTTGGTAAAGGAAAACTAGTAAAGAAAAATAAATTTCTGCGCACACTTGATACTCTTCTTGACATTTTTAACTGCCAGTGTCCCATAGAGTTGTGTTCTGAAGCCAATTGTTCTCCCTCATGCAGAAGAGACCCTCACCCTCACCCTCACATTGATAGTCGCTGTCCTCGTGAGAAGAAGATCCCTGTTTTGGAGCTGGCTTTCATAAAGGCGCAGAGAACAAAGGCAGGAGGCCAAGGAAGTATGCAGATTGGTTCGGCAGATTATTCAGAAACCAAAAAACAGAAAACCCGAGAGAGGGAAGAAAGGAAGAAAAAGAAGAGTGAAGAAGCCACCCAAAGAGATGAAGAGCTCTATCAAGAGGTTTCTCACTTCTTTGAAAGCTCTTCAGATGAACAGAAAGAAGCAACATCAGATGATAGCTCCAAAATGCCATCTGAGCCTTCGCCGAAGAGAATGAAATACAACACTAAAGACATCTCAAACATTTCCCTTGCCAGTATTCGCCACCATACGGGGCTACGAGAGACTGCAGAGATTGCCACTGCCGCTTGGATAGACGCAGGCCTCATCAGCCGAGAGGATACATCCTTAGTGATAGATTATAATAAGATAAGAAGAGCACAAGAAAAAATAATGAAGGAAATATCTGATCAGCATGAAAAAGATTTGAAGGAGGAAGGTCTCTCTTGTCTTTTGTTTGATGGAAGAAGAGATGACACAAAAGTTCTCCTAGAGGTAGAGGGAATGGACAGAAAGTTTCCCGGTCTCATCAAAGAAGAACACTACTCTGGGTGTTCCGAACCTGGTGGCCGCTATTTGTTTCACTTTGTTCCTGAAGCAGAAGTAGAAGGCAAGAAACATGCAGAGGCAATTGCTGATCAAATAATATGTTGGCTTCAAGAAAGAAGACTTGACAGTTCACTGCAGGCCGTTGGTGGAGACTCAACTGCGGTGAACACTGGATGGCAGGGCGGTGTTATGATGCATTTAGAGAAAAAACTTGGAAGAAGGCTTGTTTGGATTGTATGTGATTTGCACACAGGGGAACTACCTCTTCGTCGTCTCATCCAGGAACTTGATGGTCCTACAAAGAGCAACAACAAGTGGTCAGGCCTAGTGATGTGTCGTTTTTTATTGTGTCGTTTTTTTTTGTTTTTTTTGTCGTTTTTTTTGTTTAAAACGAAGATAGTCTGTTTTTTTTGTTTTTTTTGTTTTTTATTGTTTTAAACTTATTCCATATTTTTCTTCCTTTAATCTAATAAGTATATTAGTATTACCTATAATTTACTATACTACCATGCTTATACAGTTATACCTAGTATATATAGTCATCTTTTAGAAAAACTGAATCACGCAAAAAGTATATAATAGAAAGGAAAAACAAACCCTCATTTTTTATATGTATGTATATTTTTTAACTAGAACATAAAACATTCTTCCTCGTTTCAAACAATATACATAATTGTGATTGGCAAGAGTACCAGTATATATATTCCAGATAGAAAAAAAAAATATTCACCTTTTTTGAACCTTTTTGTTAACCTAATGTTGTTTAACCTTCATTTCCATGGAAGAATCATCACTAGATTGGGTAGAGCATATATGCTAGTTTCAATATCACAGGTACTGGTATAATATACATAATAAAAAATACATAATACTGGTATAAAACAATATATATAATTGTGATTGGCAAGAATACCAGTGTGTGTGTATATCAGTGGCGACTCGTGACATTTTTGTTCAGGCATGCAATGTTATGGAATGGAAGAAAAACATCCGCCTAACCCTCTTGCCCAAACTTTGCATATTGTTTACATAGAACTTAGCAAGTTAAAGGTGTTTTACAAACTTTTGGGGACCTCTTTGAAGGAAAGTTCATTTAATGTTAGGTTTAAATATGCGAACAAAAAATTAGACATATTTATATATAGTAGTTACCGAATTGATCTGAAGAAAAAGATACAAATTTAAAATTTACCTTAAATAATTGTGAAGCATTATTTGAATTGAAATTCTGCTCTCCTAGTTTTCCTGCAAAATTCTTCGATGACCAAATTGTAAAAGTACTCTCGATTCTCCATAAGCTTCTTGATGAAATTTTTTTCAATTGAAATTAAGGCAAGATTAGATAGCCTTTCTTCACTTTGGGAACTCCGTAAATAACTTTTAATTCTTTTAAGCGCAGAAAATGATCGCTCAACACTTGCTGTCGATATTGGTATAGTTAGAATCAAATTCGTCAATTTATATATTTCCTTAAGACCTTTGTGCATTTCGCTTTCCAGTAGATATTTTAGGAGCTCAGCAACATTCTTTTTGGCAAAAGATTTGTGCGAATATAAAACACACAATTCAGAACGGAGACGAGGAAACTCAAAAAATGAATTGTAGCTTCTTTTCAAAGATTCAAAAGCTCTCTCTGGGAAAGTAACATCATAGAACTCAATTTTTTGCAATCTAAAAGCTCAATGAATTCCAATTTTTCCATTGAACTGAAACGCTCTTTCATTTGAAGAAGTATATTATCGAATATTTCATGAAATAGTTGACTATACTTCTCTTGTGGAGAAAGACTCTGTTTCCTTTTACATACAGGTTCACCACATCTTTCTGTTATCAAGTCCCACATATCTGCAAATTTTGTATCCCTTATTTGTTTGATTTTTTCATAGTGCTTTCAACGGTGATTGAGCTATACACAATATCCATAGATTTTGTTTGCAGCACATTAAATAGATATTCAGTAAAAGGAAAAATTGAAGAAAATACTTCTAATAAAAAATTAAAATCGAAAGTATCGATACCAGCAAGCAATCCGCGTGCACTATTTTTTGTTTTTTCATCAAATTTCTTTGGGTTTTCAAGAATGCTTTTTAAAAGATCTATTATATCTTCTTTATTTTCCTTAACTCTTTCAACTAGACGAGATGAATAGTTCCACCGCGTTGGAGCCAGTTTAGGGAAACGCTTTCCAACAACTTTGTCAAGCATTGAAGTTCGTTTAGTTGAACTGCTGAAAAATGATGACAAACTTCCTAATACTGAAAAAAAATTATTACATTCGGAAATTTCAGCGACAGCTTGGGATAAAACAAGGTTAAGTTTATGAGCGTAGCAGTGAAGAAAAATAGCCTCTGGTACAGTTTCTCTAATCTTTGTTTGTACTCCATTAAGATCGCTCCCCATAACAGCAGCACCGTCGTAGGTTTGAGCAACTAATTTTTTTCAAACAGCCCAGTTCACCTAGTTGCCTTATAGATAAATCAGAAATCGCTCCTGCACTTCTATCATTGCTGACGTCATTGAATTTTATAAATCGTTCACAAATCTCTCCATGTTTATTAACATAACGAACAACAGTAGAGAGTTGAGAAAAACAGCTGACATCAGATGTTTCATCTAATAAAATCGCCACATACATGCAGTCGATAAGCTCACGTTTTATTTGTTCTAACATAACTGCACTAATAGATTGAATTATGTCATTCTGAATAGCAGATGATGTTCCCTTAAAAACAGTCGCAGTTTTTAAATGGTTTTGAAGCTTTTCATCGAATTCTCCCATACAAAATACCAATTCAATATAGTTACCCCTATTGTCAGCGTTTTCTTCTTCATTGTGACCGCGAAATGCTAATTCTTGCATACCTAAAAAACATGTTATCCTAATCAAACGTTTCAAAATTTCTCGATTCTTATTAACTTCTTCGTTATGTCTGGAAATGGCAACTGATTTCTGCTTGTCGAGTATTAAATCAATTCTTTCTGACTTTCCAAATGTTTTAAGATCAACAAATGCATTTATGTGAGCAAGAGATTTTTCATAACGAGAAATTGCAGTATGTAAATTGTTTAAATCGTCGTATCCACGACTAACAGAATTCCACACAGAGTTATCTCTTGAAAATAGGAAACACGACCAACAGTACAATTTGTTATTTGAAATATTTCCACATAACCAGGGAACATCATCATACAGCTTAGGATTAAATTTCCTAGTGAAGCCTTTATTTTCTTTGCTTAAATTCAAATGTGGAATCGGTCTGCCATTATTCAATATGCGCTTTTTCTCATCAAAAGAGAGTGAGTAAAATCTTCTAGTCTTCAATTGATTAAACACATCGTCAGTCATTATGGGCACTACAATGCTATAATTTATTTAACTGATTATCCAAAATAATTATAGCACAAAAGGGAACACCGAACACAAGTGGATGCTTGCGGCGGTGGTACTGGAAAGAAGCCTTGTCCGAATTGCCAGATGTTACTTTTCGGTGAATGCACCTATAAAACTGAATGCATGCCGTATTATTTTCATTAATTAAAAAAAATCAGAACAAAGCTTTTTAATTATTTTTAGTAAAAATATTAAGTAAATTTTCTAAGCATATTTTAAAACATATTGCCTTTTGAATTTAGCTATGAGGCTCAAAAAAAATATCTTATGGATAGTGAGAAGTCTCCTTAAAAAATTGCCCAAGGCAAGGCGGTGTAAACAAAATCATGTCTTATTTCACTAGACAATTAAGAACATTTTTCTGTACCCAGACTGAATTAGTGAATGCTTTAGCTACAAGTATTTCGATCTGTGTACAGAAAAATGTTCTTAATTGTCTAATGAAATAAGATAATTTTGTTTACACCGCCCAATAGCCAGTACATGCGTGATTGAAGCATTAGACTATTTTTAGTTTCTGAAAATTATTTTTGTCAATTATAATCCTTACTTAGATCTGAAAAGAGAACATATTTAACACATGCATTGCATGCGTTGCATTCATTAAGAAATCGCCACTGGTGTATATATATATATATATATATATATATATATATATATATATATATATATATATATATATATATATATCCAAATAGAAAAATAAAAAAATAAAAATATTCATCTCTTTCTTTAACCTTTGTGTTAACCTAATGCTGTTTAATTTCATTATCTGATTCTATTTCCATTGAAGAATCATTATCACTAGATTGATTAGAGCATATAGTTTCAATATCACAGGTACTGGTACTTATTGCAGATTTGGATGTTGACGAAGCCAATGTAGCACCATGTTTTACTTCACTTTCTTGGAATTTTGCATTTTGGGATATAAATACTAGCTTTGCTGCTCTGTCTGTGCTTAATCAGTTTCTTTTGGCTGTATGGATATTACTGTATGTGCTAAATGATCTCGGAGGTAATGAAAGGGCGAAATAGAGGTGTATGAGTTTGTGTAGGTATATATGTGAGTATGCGTGCGTATGTATCTGGAATTCTGGATGTATGCGTGTGTATGGGGTATATAATAAATATAAATGTGTATATAAGTATTTATGTATATATGTATATGGGACTATGGGTGTATGTGTATGTATATATATGGATGGTCTCGGGGGGAAAATATGTCATCGCGGGTCTAAAGGATAGTTAAGTGGGAGATTCAAAATCTGAGGCATGGATGGGAGAGTCCTGGAAAGGTTGGACAATGGGCAGTCAGCTCCCAGCCACTGTTCTCGCAAGTTTAACGGATCTCAAGATACAAGACTTTCAGTGCAAGAAAGAGGCCAGTTTTTTTCTGTAAATAGGCTGAAAAGGACCTTCTATACTGGTACCATATGACCTATTTTATTATTTATTTATTTATTTTTATAATATATATCATTGCAAAAGTATACCTTATAATTAAATTGGCAATATCTATATCAATTATTAAAAAAAAACAAAAAAAAAAAAAAAAACGACAAGAAAAACAAAAAAAAACAACATGGACATAAAAAAACCCGTTTTTTTAACATCACTAGTCAGGCCCCCTTGGCAACATGCTAGATGAAGCAACGGAATTAGAAATAAATACAAAATTTCCAAAGGTCGAAGTAGGCCCTCCCCTTCCAGTGTTGTCTGAAGAAGTTATCAAAGACCTCAGCACGGATCAATCTTACGCTTATCGTACTGTTCAAGCAATCAGATCAGGAGAGTTGCCTCAAAATCTGGCTCTCTTGGAGATTGGACCCGTAAGTCACAGTCGTTGGTTAACTACAGCGATTCGTTTCTGCAGGATTTGAGTTTCCAAACATGCACTGAAGGGCAAAATGCTACAGAATTTGATGTTCATTGTTGAATTTATTATTGGGTTTTATCTTCCTCACTGGTTCAATGTAAAACTTAATCCAATGTGGATGGAGGGGCCCAACCAGGCCCAACCACATCTTGTTTCAATTACAGCTACTGAGAACCCAAAGGAAAGTAGTGGTGGACATCGTGTTACCTGTGGTGAGAAGGTCCGCTTGGTATGCTAGGCCAGAGGCAGTTTTGCAAGCAATACTCTGCAATGCAGCCAATGTACCAAAGAGCGAACTGAGGCTGTGGAAATCATTCTAAAGCTTAGAGGAACATCACTAGATGATGACCAGCTGGGAATTAGTTAACTTGAGTTCGGAAGTTTTGGAGCCACCACTGACAACATGTATAACAAACAAAGATTTAACACAACTTAAAGAGGCCCCAATGCAAGTGCCAAAGTGGCCTTCTCACACTCAGAGTGTGGAGAGATGTGTGAAAATGGTCACAGAAGCAGCTAGTCAAGTTTACAGTCACGAGAGGCGAGAAGGCTACATCAAAGCGCAAGTAGCAAGCCGAATGCTGATGTTAAGGAACCGCAGCAAAAAGGACATGACTGCATTGGTTACTTTCAAATAAAGACTCTGAATGATATCTTATTGCCACTTTAAATGTTGATAGGATGTTTGCGCACATTTGTTATTTTGTTACGAATTTACGGAAAAATGGAATTTTTGAATTAAAATTGATGTAGGTAGGAGTTATTTTTTATTGTTTTTGAAGCAAGGATATTATTTTGTATGCCAAATGATTACATTAAATTGCTACTAAGTCACATGATTTTCAATTTAGTCATTTCACCCCCAAAATTGATACACCCTACTATATATGTACAGTTCCCTGCAATAATTCCGCTCCACCCTCTCAGAGATGTGGAAACAACGCAGTCCCTCTTAAACCCCAATGCCCCACTATGGAAAAAACTATGCATGCCTACAATATGGTATCGTACATGGTACCTCTATTTCTTAATTAAATACAAATTATTAATTTATTGAATTAAATAACTACAAAATTGCCTCGGGATTGGCGAGATAGACTATTGGGAATGGAAATAATTGCCACACATAGAATCCAATATGTAGGCATTGGGTCCACATAACAACAAGAAAAACGTATTATTTCGTATCAAAATTTTCCATGGTTGACGCATGAAAATTACTCCGAGAGAAGAAATAATGACAACACAAAAATTAGACGTCTGGGGACTTTGTAAAGTCAGCGAATTTTTAAGACAAAGACTTCATCTCAGAGCTGTCTAGTCACGAGCGTTGCTTTAGGCAAGGGAGAAGTGCTTAATCTTCCTATAAGTTCTGAATGAATACCTAATAATATAAAACTAATAACTCAAAAAGATAGGTATATTCCTTCAGGTATTTAAGTGTAGTGAATGTCTATATTAATTAAACCGAAAAAACTCGTTGCGTAACCCATCACCTACATCGAAAGAGCCGCGCGTCCGACAACCAGAAGCGAGGGCCTACGAAATAATAAGATATGGTAATTTTCTTTCAGTCTTTCCCAGTGTCCCATTCTTTTCAGGTTTGGGATAAGACTGATAGCTCTACACTGCACAACTTCAAGCATATTGTCTATAGTGAGTAGGCCTGCAAAACAATATATTTAAATAAAAATACAAGGCTTCTACATATTCCTAAGTAACTCTTAATACATCGGTATAGGGGACGTTTGTTAAATGTTTCAAAGAATTTTAAAAAACATAAGACAAATTACAACAGTATGTACTCATTTTGTAAGGCAAAGTAGGTGCTGCAAAGTCATTTGATCTCACCAGTCGGAGTTAAGTCCATAATTTTGTGGTTGACAAACCCTTTCAACAATTTTATCTGTCTTAATCCTAACCTTTATGCAATGTTTGATTCCTTCTACATTCATTTTCCAGTATTCATACCATAAGTTTTCACTTATTTCCATCAAAATGTTTGATTTTTAAAAACAATGAAGTCCAACATGCACCTACCAGTCTGGGAACTAGCCTAAACTTTGAAATTCATTTTAAAAAATATAAGAAATTTCCATACTTACAACTGAGTGAAATGAGTTTTGCAATATTTGCAAGTAGGCACAGATGGAAAGTTTAAGTTGAACAAAAATTCAGAAGAAATTCAGTATTGGTACAGAGAAGTGATTGAAACACGTAACATTGTTTGATAACTATAAACCCACTTTGCCAGAAAACCTTTGTGTTTAAGCAGGTCTCCAGTTATTTAAATATATCCGTACTAAAAATTATTCCTAAAAGGCATTAATTAATTGAATATATCCAAATCAATGATAAAAAAGTACAGATAAGTCCATTGTGCGAGCGGCTCATTATACACAGTCAATGTATGGCTAAATACGTAACATAATAAAGAAGTAAGAAAGTTAAAATTAGATACCTGAATTAGTTCTCCTATAAGTTTTTTAAATGAATACATATCTAGTTCAGCTAATTTTTCCTCAGATATTCCACGTCTCAGTTCTGGATTCATTTTGGTTTCTAATTTATCAGTGTTTTTTGTCAAGTATAAACTGTCTAACTTAGAGACTGAACCTATCTTGAAAGACTTTAATAACCATGGCCTAGCCGAATAAATCCAACAATGTAGAAACAGCAACATACTATCGTTATTCTGCCAATAAAACACTTACTGATATAGGGTCTCTTTTAAAATAGGTACAAAAATTAATCATACATTTAGTGGTAAAGACGCATTTCCTACTTCATTTGGTAATTGGTGCGGTGTTTTACGGGTTGTTTAACCTCCTTTGTAACAAAGATCATGTGATGGAGTGTCCTACAGCTTTATGGGGGATCGAAGCCGCGGGTCACTACATCATCTGGATGCAGAGGACAGTGCCCCATCCAATTATTGATCAGTATAAACAATCATATTTAATTTTAGACCTTGTATGAATACGAATAAAGAAAACGATACTTGGTGGAAAATGTAGGGCTTACTGCATGAAATCGAATTTGAACGGTAATTTAAATAATTCACTGGTCGACAAAACCGAACTTTTTCTCTCATCAAAGATATACACACTTTTCTAGACCAGTTTTGTACGTTGATTACAAATCTGTTTTCGGATTTCCTCTCGCTCATCTAGTTATCGAAATATGACGTGTTAATTTCAACACAATTTATCGTAAGAGTACAACTTTACTCATAAAAATAAATGTACACCAACCATAAACGTTGCGAGTATGATATGACTGGTGTTAATTTCAGTACAATTTGTCGTAAAAGTACAACTTTATTCATAAAAATAAATGTACACCAACCTAAAATCGTTGCGAGTACGATTTTCTTTTGTAAACCAGAAACCTTGGTAGCGATTTTCCATTGACTGAATGTCTTGATGGAAGCGTTCCCCCTGTTCGTCGCTAACCGCTCCAAGGTTTTCAGGAAAGAAATCTAGATGCGAATGTTAAAAATGTATTTTCAAGGACATGCGACAGCCCATTTCTTGATATGCATCGAACAGTTTCTGAACTCCATCTTTGTATGCAGGAGACTTGTGGTTACCCAAGAAGTTTCCACAAATCCATTTGAAAGCCTGCCATGCTTTTAGTTCTAAGGCATTGCGGCTTTCTTCAAAGCCTTTATCCTGCAGAACCTCCCTGATATGGGGCCCCACAAAGATTTCCTCCTTCAATTTCGCGGCACTGATGTTTGCAAATTTCTGAACAAGGTATCGAAACCCTCTCGAATTCGCCTTACCCATCGTTTTCACAAAATCTTTCATTAAGCCGAGCTTAATGTGGAGAGGTGGCAGGAAAATCTTCTTTGGATCAACAAAAGGAACACACTGGACACTACCTGTTCCTGGCTCGTATGTGCTTCTTTGATGCCAGTCGCGTCTGATGTAATGATCCGCGGTAGCACGGCTGTCCCATAAGCATAGGAAACAACAGTATTTCGTAAACCCTCCTTTGCATGCCCATTAACATACCAATGCCTTTGAGATCACCACAGACAGGACCGCCGAGAGCTGCCCCGGGCCCCGGGGAAGGATTGGTATACGGGCACCCATGTTTACTCAGTATTTTATTATGAATGTTTTTTGTGTACATAACAAGCAAACTGATTATATGTCCAAGTCACTATTCAAAACATACAGTATAAATAAACAACTCAGAGGAAAGTGACCATTTTATTTTTTGAATCAATAATATTAATTCTATCACCATACAATTTACAAATGCAGTACCAGTTCATGTAGGCAAGACAATTGTTTACTGCAAGATTTTCATAATTAGAAGTGTACTTCCTTTGCCTTCTCTCTAGCAAAGTGGTAAATTATTCTGATAAAATTTAAAGTACGGGCTAACTGTCTTTCAATTGCAATGGTTCCCAGATCTGTCAGTCGGTCTTGGGCACTGGTGGACAGCAGATATTTTATTTGTTTCAGTTTGACGGTGATAATCTCTATAAAATGTATGTTCATTAATTATACGAGTATTTCCTCTCTGTTATTTAATCAATTACTTTATTAATATTTTTAGATTTTATCCCTCCTCTTTCCGGGCCCCCTAGAGGTCCTGGCCCCGGGGATTTATCCCAGCTTCCCCGCCCTCTCGGCGGCCCTGACCACAGATATTCCATTGATGAGTGCTGTATTGGATTGCTTCGAGTAGTATATTCATGTTATCGTACGTCTCCTTTAGATGAACGGAGTGGGCGATCGGGATGGACGGCTTTAAGTTCCTGTTATGCAGGAAAACCGTTTTCAAGCTTCGCTGTGAGGAATCAATAAGAAGGCGCTACTCAGATGGTGTGTGTACCTGTGACAGGTTCTCGAAAAGGCCATTGATATCATGGCAATAGCAGAGCGGACCGTCTACTGTAAAGAATGTCGCCAATTCATGGTTTCGTTTGCGATAGTGACACACTCGGACGTTCTTCTCAAGTAAGTGTTGCTGCTTGAGTCTCGAGGAGAGAAGTTCTGATTTCTCTTTGGAGAGGGCTACGTCTCTATTGAGGTCATTCAACTTGTTTTGGGTAAGCCTCTCCAGTTCCGACTGCTCTTCGTCAGGTGCGTAGTCAAGATGGGCCGAAGGTCCCGCATCTCCGCCAATCGCACCTTCGTCGGATTCCCTTTCGTCTTCTAAAGAATCGAGACCATGCTGTGGAGTTACCGGAATCGGCATCAGTAGTATGGGCGAAAAATGGGAGCGTGCAATGCAACTGCAAATGTTGGTCAATATTGCAAGATGTTATGCAACAAGGGGAGGGAGAATGTTGCAATATGTTATACAACAAGGGAGAATGGCAATGTTGCAAGATGTTATGCACCAAAGGGGAAGGGGGAATGTTGCAAGAGCAACAAGGGGTTATGCAACTTGGAGGCGGAGTTATCTCCCAAGAGAAAGAGAGAGGAGAAGGAGAGAGAGAGAGAGAGAGGAAGAGAGGTGTTCGCCTGGCAGGAGCCAAGCGCATATTAAGACCAGCCGAGCGGCCTTTGCCGTAATATGTTCCTAATCAGCCAGTTGGCTTATCTGGCTGAGTTGCCAGATTGCGCTATTTATTTAATTAAAGCATATATTCTGGCTTAATCAGCCAGTTGGCTGAGAAGGCTGAGTTCCCAGTTTGCGCTGTTTATTTAATTAAAGCATATATTCTGGCTTAATCCGCCAGTTGGCTTAGAAGGCTGAGTTGACAGATTGCCCTATTTATTTAATTAAAGCATATATTCAGGCTCTCCGCCAGTTGGCATAATCCGTCAGCTGGCATAACCCGCCAGTTGACTTAGAAGGCCTAACCAGCCATTTCATATAATTAAATAATAATAATAATGTTTATATATAAATCAAAAGAATTATCAGGTCATCCCATAAGTAATGTCGTTTTTTAGATCGGAATTTGAAGGACAAAAAGAAACTCAACTGAAACTTTTTAATCTAGTATATATTTTCCATCGGAATCAATGACACTCTGCCAACGTCCTACAAGCTTTTCAATGCCATGTTTATAAAATTCAGGCGGTTTTGAGGCAAAAAATGTACAAAGACTGGTGTGCAGGTCATCTGAAGAAGTATACTGTTTCTCGTCAAGATAGTTTTGCAGACTCCTGAAGAGATGATAATCTGAAGGCGCAAGGTCTGGAGAATATGGAGGATGTGGAAGTTTTTCCGAACCAAGCTCCTCAATTTTTGAAGAAGTGATCCGAGCGGTATGAGGACGTGCGTTGTCGTGGTGGAACACGATTCCGTTCCGATTAACCAAAGAAGGTCTCTTTTCTTTTAGTGCAGTGTTCAATCGATCCAGTTGTTGACAGTAGACTTGAGCGGTGATTGTTTGGTTGTGTGGTAAGGTTTCAAAGTGTATTACACCACCTTTATCCCACCAAACACTAAGCAACACCTTCCGAGGGTGAAGACTTGGTTTTGGCTGTGGTGTCGCTGGTTCTCCGGCACAAAGCCCACTGTCGACGGCGCTTAACATTCTGGTACAGTATCCACTTTTCATCACCAGTCACTAAACGGTGCAAAAACGGATCTTGGAGTTCACGGGAATGAAGAGCTGTGCTAATGTTTACCCGCACCCTCAGATTGTCGACCGACAATTCATGTGGCACCCATTTTCCTAACTTAGGCACTTTCCCGAGTTGCAAATGTCGATGGATGGTGGACGGGGATGAATTGAGTTTCTGGGCAATTCTTCGACAGTTGTTGAACAGTCTTCTTCAAGTGCGGCTAACAGCGGGTCATCATCAAACTCAGCAGGGCGTCCAGAGCGTGCTGCATCTATCAAACAGCAGTAACCATTCCTAAACTTTTGAAACCATCTTTGACATTTCCTCACATGCAGAATATCGTTGCCATAAACGTCCTGAATGTTTCACGTTGCTTCAGTGGCACTATTCCCTTTTTTGAACTCGAAAAGCATTATATGCCTGATATGCTCTTCTGATACCGCCATGTTTATGAGGGGTTCACATAAAGCAAAACACACGTCTTCACTGGTCAAGGTCTGTAAAGTATGTAGCGAAACACGATAGATCTCCTCTTAGATATAATTTTCGGAAAATTTATGCTTAAACCGAGTAGGACTAGTTTAAACTTAATCTATCGTGAAAAAAGACATTACTTATGGGATGACCTGATAAATAAAACACCACCACATCACTCAGTTTATTTAGACGAATTATTGGATTGGCATAATCTTAGTCGGTGGTGTTCGTACATTTGTGTGCGTTTGTCTCCGATCAACTGACTTAAACCACCAGTTGGCATATCACGCCAGTTGACTTAGAAGGCCTAACCAGCCATTTGGTATAATTAAATAATAATAATAATAACGTTTATATATACACACATCCAAAAGAATTAAATAAAACACCACCACATCACTCTATTTATTTAGACAAATTATTGGATCCAATTTCGCGAAATATATTGAAAATAAATATACATTCCTATACAAGCGAAGGAATATATGCAATCATAAATAATAATAGCATAAGAACTACGAATGAGGAGTATATATATAATAAAAAATAATAATATACAAACCCTGACCTATCCAAATTGTTCATTCTAATGGAGGTCAAGCGTGGCACTCCACCTTAGACCTAGAGTTTAACACTGAATCCGAACCACGTCTAAAATAAAATGTTAAAACAATCCTTAGCACAATAAAATCTAATTTCAGGACAAAAACATTTTTAAACAGCCTAACCATACAAAACATCACTCGGAATTGTTCTGAAAATGAAAGGAAGAAAAAAATAAACAACAACAATCAGCTCACCTATAAAAATATAAATATTGATGAATATATATATATATATATATATATATATATATATATATATATAATATATATATATACATATAATATATAAAGTAAAAAACAAATTAATTTATCAAAAGAATTTATGAAAACAATTTCTCTATTTTAATTAAACAAATTTTTATCTTTTATAACAAATTTTGCTTATTTTGAAGTCTCACACAATTTATATACGGCAAGCAAAATAAACTTAAACAGTCCGAATTTGACCCAGTATAAATTAGTGTCTTTAACGATTACACCGTGTAACACAAAATTTGTCCATGAGTTAAAACTATTATTTTCTGATTTTTTAGGGCACAAATAAGTAAAAATGAGCAGTCACCAAGTTCAGACTTCGGTTCTGAGTTCATGAGATCGATTTATTGATTTTTTGCCATTTTTGCTTATTAATTTAAGGGTTTTTCACACTATCTGCTTTTAAATCAAATAAATCCTGTTAAGTATAATTTTAATTGATGTTAACACGATTATTATGATAAATCAATGATGAAAAATGAAGTTCTCCAGGCCCCGTCTTTAGAAATGAAAATAAAAAGAAGGAAACGAGTAGGGAATAATTATGTATTATAATATGTTAATACACAGACAGTGATACAGTGCAGTGATGCAGACCGTTGATAAAGAGTATTGCTACGGAGAATTGATACAGAATTGATACAAAAATTCTAGCGTTATAGTTTAATCAAAAAGAAGTTTGTCTACGAGATTGGCGATTGTATTTCAATTCACTCTCACGCAAAAGGTTCCAGATATAGTCCCCCATCATACTTTCATTGTACTGTCCCTTGTAGCGTTCCTCGAAAGAGCTGACATCCTGGTGAAATCTTTCACCTTGTTCTTCTGAGTAGTCTCCCATGTTTTCTTTGAACTCATCAAGGTGGGCGTGTAGTACGTGCAGTTTCAGCGACATCCGGCAGCCCATGCTCCGGTACGTGTCCACAAGTTCGTCAACGATTTCCCTGTAGTTCTCTGCCTTGTGGTTTCCGAGGAAACCTTTGACTAGAGAAACGAAGCTTGTCCAAGCTGCCCGCTCAACCTCAGACAGCTTCTCAGGAAAGCTGTCGGAGTCAATAAGTCGCTTCACCTGAGGGCCCACAAATACTCCTGCTTTGATCTTCGCCTCCGACAACTTCGGGAACAGCTCCTGGATGTGCTTCAAGGCCTCACCCTCTGGATCCAGCTGTTTAACAAACTGCTTAATGATGCCCAATTTGATGTGCAGGGGTGGCATCAGCACTTTCGTTGGCTCCACCAGCGGCTCTTGCTTCACGTTATGGGCCCCAACCTCATAGCCGGTCCTGAGGGGCCAGTTCCTCTTCTCGTAGTGAAGGGCTGTATTTCGGCTATCCCAGAGGCACAGATAGCAAGGGAACTTGGTGAAGCCTCCCTGAAGCCCCATCAAGAAGGCCACCATCTTGAAATCGCCAATGACCTCCCAGCTGAATTGGTCGTACTTCAGTGCACTCAGCAGGATTTTGACGTTCTGGTACTCTTCTTTCATGTGCACTGAATGAGCCAGAGGAATCGAGGGCCACTGATTTGTGTTGTGCAGTAAAACAGCCTTGAGGCTTTTAGATGAACTGTCGATGAAGAGCCGCCAGTCAGAGGTGTTGCAGGGAATGCCCACAGCGTCGAAGAGTCCTCTGATGTCATGGCAGTAGCACAACCCATCTCTAAGAGTGAAGAACACTGAAAAGCCGCGATGCCGCTTCCTCTGGGAAGTAATTCGAACGCTGTCGTCCAGTAAGTCCCACTGCTTCAGTCTGGAAATGAGCAGCTCGGCGTTTGGACTTTGTCAAGGCCATTTCCCTGATGAGGTCGTTGATGTCCTCTTGGTTGGGGTAGTAGGGGCACCTTTCACCGGCCACCCGGCGTCGACGGCGCGCAGCAGATGACGCACCTTGCTCCTCCTCGGAATCATCATAGCTTGCTTCTTCTGCTGGACAAGATTGATCTCTCAAGGGAGGCTGTGGCACAGGTAGGTCCGTCGCGTTATGGGGAACAGGTGCAATAGATGACGGAATGTCAGGGTACTCAATGGGAGGCGCATTCTTCCCCTTTCTTCGTTTTGTTGGGTCCACCATACAGAAATAGCAGTCCGTGAGATGGTCTGAGGGCTCACGCCAGACACGGGGGATAGCGAAACGCATTGCCCTCTTCTCTCCTCTAAACCAACCTTCAAGAGTGCGGCGGCAGTAGTCACAGATGACATGTGGTGCCCAGCGTTTGTCTTGGTCACCGACTGGCATTCCGAAGTAGGCATGATAGGCTTCCTTTGCACGGGTGCAACTGTCCAAGCAGTTTTTTTAGCCGTCTTTGCGAAGAACTCGCCGCACACGTAGCAGAAGGAATCCGCTGGGTATTTGCAACCACGAGCAGCCATAACAGTAACTTCGTCACACGTCACACGTCTGAAAAAGTAAAAATAATGGATTAATTTAACCCTATATGGACATAATTTTATTTTTGTCTTAAATTTTTTTTTACCTATATTAACATTCATTTAGAATACTTTGAACATAAATATGTGATTTTTAATGTAATATATATATATATAATAATATATATATAAATAATATATATATATAATATATATAATAATATATATATAAATAATATATATATATAATATATATAATAATATATATAATATATATATAATGTAATATATATAATACAAATTGGACAACCTTATACCACGTGGCAAAGAAGGCATGGATGTCAGAGCCATCAATATTGTTACGTTTCAATAAAATATTCTAGTGCTCAGTTTATCAGAATTGTTTTATATTACTTCAGCCACTCTAACAACATATATTGAGCAATAAAAAATTATTCAACTTACCTTTAATCAAATAAAGTGATAAAAAATAAAAAACGAACTGCGTAACCATACACTTTTACTTCTACTGACGCACTAACTTATTTTTTTCATTAAAGCTCGGTTTTCTGCAGTAGGAGTTGCCAATTCGTGACTCCTTGAACCGTTAGAAATTTGACGATATCGTCATTTAAGTTAAAATGTACTAGTTTCGGTAAATATATAGTAAATTTTGAAGCGTTTACAGATCTGTCGCAGATGTCCATATAGGGTTAAAAAATAATAATATTCATATTTCAACAAAATCGATGTACTGACAACAAACCCGAAGTTTAAAATCACTGACAGCTTTTTTCCAGTGATTTGAAGCATAATGAATCAGAAAATAAAGGTTATTGCCCAGAAACAAAGAAAATTTTTTTTTGTTACACGGTGAATTATTTTTCGACTTTAAACCTTTAAATTAACTTAAAATTAAAAAGTGAACTAAAACTACGAAGCGATGCTTGTAAATCCATTATTTACATCCAGTCAAAAAATAATCTTAAAAACTCGACTAGATTCTGGAAAATTTTGCTACTTCTTTATTGAATCTCTTAGAATGCTCTAATATATATATATATAATATATTATATATATATATATATATATATATATACTAGAGCATTCTATGCCCCTCGGGGCATTGGTTTCTTCTGCGCGTATGTAGGAGAATTATGACTTCTGATCGAGTGAGGACCATGGTGTAGTGGTTATCATATCTGACCGGCAATCGGAAGATCCCGGGTTCGATTCCCGGGTGGTTACCTCATTCGTTCACCCTCCTCATCTTGCGCGGAATGTTCTTCTATACAAGCGTCGTTCTTTACGATATATATGTATGTATATATATATGTTATAATGTTATAATGTTTCAGACCAACAAAGACCGTAGGATCCACTCATGGCTGGTCTACCTAACTGTGTTCGTAATTGTGTATTGTGCATGTCCTCCGTGGTGGCGGAGGGGACCTACAATTTTACGTGGGTTCCGAACCACAAGGAACAGAAGAACATAAGAAATTTTTATAGTGGGCACACTAGGGGTCACGTCAGCCCATCGAGGCGGCTCCACTATGTAAAAACTGCTTGTACATTGGCAACAACCAATTTTTACAAAATTAATAATTATCAATTTAAAACTAATTAATTATCAATTTAAAACTAAAGATAGAATCTCTGGATCAAGAGGATTAAGTCATAATAGACTACTATCCACAAATATGTTACACTCTATATCTATTTGTAACCGACATGCAGATATATCAGATCCAAAGAATCCAGTCAATTTCATTACGGTATCCATCAGTACCAGTACCTTGCCAACCAAAAATAAGTCACGGTCCATATCAATTGCGGACCAAGTCACAATTTACAACCATATACATTACAATATATATACTTAGGAGGAAAAGTGTAGGTGTGGCTGTAAAGACTGTACAGTAATGTAGAAATGTGTGTGCACCCATTTTGGGTCTCCCATTTAAAGGTGTTTGTGGGGCAAGTGAAGGTTATGAGTTTTTCAATACCTCACAGTACTATGGGAGGCACCGCTCGGCAGAGAAATCTCTTTAAATGGGGTGTGTAAGGACAGAGAGTATCCCCTAACCCAAGAAGCTGCCTCCCTATATCCCACAACACTTGTAAAACTGTTTTCTTAAATTTGTTCTACATCTTGGCTTAAATAATTTCATACTATGACCTCTAGTCTGGTTATTGTGATCTTTAATGAAAAGAGAATCAAAATCTATCTTATCCACCCTTAATTTTACTACCTTAAACTATATCCAATCTATCAACATATGTGTCTAATCGATTTTTAAACATATTTATAGACGTGTTACTAATTACTTCTACCGGCAAACTATTCCAGCTATTTACTATTCTATGCGCAAAAAAATTTTTGGCAACTGCTGTCTCGAACCTTCTACGTGTCAACTTACACTCGTTATTTCTAGTCCTATTATATTGAGATATTTCGAAAAAGCTATCTCTATCTACGTTATCAAACCCATTCATAATTTTGAAAACCTGGATTAGATCACCCCTTAACCTCCTAGTCTCGAGTGTAGTAAATTTTAACTCCTTAATCCTATCCTCGTACGACTTTGACCTAAGCGACGGAATCATCTTAGTTGCTCGTCTTTGAACTCTTTCGATTTTGTCTATATCTTTGCGCATATGCGGATTCCAAAATTGGATCGCGTACTCCAAATGGGTTCTAACTAATGATTTATAAAGAGGAATTATAATATCGTGCGATTTGTACTCAAAATTCCGAGCTATAAAACCTAACACTTTGTTCGCCTTATTGACCGCTGCTGTACTTTGTTTCGCTACTTTTAAATCACCAGTGACTATAATTCCTAAATGTTTTTCCTGCTCTACGCTTATCAACTCTTTCCTTGACATACTATACACAAAATTACCGTTACGCGAACCTATATGTAAAATTTTGCACTTACGATGTTAAATCTCATTTGCCATGTGACTGACCAATCAACGATTTTATTCAGATAATTCTGAATTTTACCTCTATCTTCGTCATTAATCGCCCTACCACCAAGCTTCGTGTCATCCGCAAACTTTGAAACTGTACTGACTAGGCCGATATCTAAATCGTTAATATATACTGTACATAAGAAAAAGCAAGGGGCCCAATACAGAACTCTGAGGAACGCCACTCGCTACATTATCCCAACACGACTCCGCTCCATCAACGACCACCCTCTTTTTCCTACCTCACAACCACTCTTCTCTCCAATTTATTACTACACCCCTGATTCCATGAGCGTTAGTTTTCTCAATGAGTCTTTTGTGCAGCACGGTGTCGAACGCTTTTTGAAAATCTAAATACACTACATCAACTGCCCGATGACTATCGTAAACGTCAACCACGCTTTGAAAAAATTCTAAAGATTAGTTAAGCAAGATTTGTTTCGCCTAAAACCGTGCTGCGTATTTCTAACTAAGTTATGCAATTCTAATTGTTCGACTATACGATCCTAATTATTGATTCCAGTAGCTTACCTACAACAGACGTTAAACTAATTAGACGTTAAACTAATTGGCCTATAATTTCCCGCCGCACCTTTATCGCCTTTCTTAAAGATAGGTGTTACGTTTGCTAACTTGAAATTATCTGGTACGCACCCCTCAGAAATAGACGCATTAAAAATCTTTGTTAGCGGCACAACAATGCTATCTTTTAATTCTTTTAGTCGTATGGGATATATGGAATCCGGCCCCGGTGATTTACGCGTTTTCGTTTTATCAATATAGCGCATTACCTCCCCTTCACTAACCACAATATTATCCAAATATTACCATTATCAAAGGGTATTATGTCTATGACCGTAGGGATATTCGTTACATCTTCTATACTAAAAACTGACGTAAAGAATTCGTTTAGCAAGGTAGCCATTTCCTTCTTTTCAGAAACTAGATCTTCGTTAGCATTTTTCAACGGCCCCAAGACACTTTTTACTGGATTTCTATTATTGACGTATTGAAAGAATCGCTTGGGGTTTTCTTTACCGTCACGAGCTATGGAGATTTCAAATTCGCGCTTGGATTTTTTTATTACACTTTTCGCTTCACGCCTTGGAGATATGTAGTTGTTTCGTAACCACAAATTGTCTTTATCGCACTTATGTAGCCTATAAGCCCTATATCTACTCTTTATAATGTCTCCTACTCTAGTAGTAAACCACATGGGCTTGTTGTTCACTTTCGCACGCTTAATTTTCTACGGTACACATTCCTCATTTATAGTCCTAAATACTGT
Source organism: Bathynomus jamesi (assembly GCA_023014485.1). Lineage (NCBI taxonomy): Eukaryota > Metazoa > Arthropoda > Malacostraca > Isopoda > Cirolanidae > Bathynomus > Bathynomus jamesi. The sequence goes on from JAJOZX010000223.1 coordinate 1,418,842, forward strand.
TTCGAACGATTCCCACATTAGTTTTGCGTTGGAGTTCCCCATTACGTTTTCCAAATTGACGTGTGACAATTCATTTCGAAATTTACAAAAGTCTGCGTGCTGGAAGTTAGGAATTTTAGTCGAGTTAGCTGGTTTCGAGTGACTTATTGAGAGGACAAACTCTACCATATTGTGATCGCTATTGCTTAACGGTTCTATTACTTGAAGATCAGTAATTAGCCTATCATCCGTAGTTATTACTAAATCTAAAATACTGTCCAACCTCGTAGGTTCCCCAACCTTTTGAATAAGAAAGCTATCCTCGAGAAAATTAACAAAACGATTACCTTCCGCGTCTCCCTGCATTGTATCGTAATTCATGTTGGCGCAATTGAAGTCACCCATAACTAAAGCCTGCTCACTACCTATTATTCTCTTTAGTTCACGATATAACGCTTCGTCCGTATCAGCTGTTTGATTAGGGGGCCTATATATAACCGCAACAACAAGTTTGAAATCGTTCAATTTAAGTTCTGCTATAGTCAAATCTATTCGTTCTGGAATTGTGTGCTTTACTTCTATAACGTTCGCAATATTATCTTTGATATACAACATAACACCGCCTCCTCGCCTACCTATTCTGTTTTTAACAAAAAGTCTATAACCTCTAATTTGATACTCCCCTACAAAGTCACGTGTTTCAGTGCTAAGCCACGATTCATTTATCGCAATTAAATCATAGTCTTTACAAGCAATTAAAGAAAAAAATTCGTTTATGTTATTTTGTAAACTACGAGCATTTAAGGATAGAATCTTCAAATTGTTTGTAATTGCGACACCTTCGCGAGCGCATGGGAAATTTGTGGAATATATATATATATATATATATATATATATATATATATATATATATATATATATATTTAGAGCAGCCGAGGCTCATAGGGGTGAAAAATAATTTTTTTCTTTTCTTAAGTCTCACCCCTGGAATTTGTTATGCGTGTCGTTAGGAAGTTTTGAGTGAAATTTCAGCCTGATTCCCTAATATTTAGTGGTGCCGACAGACACTGAAATGTGTAGTTTTTCCGCACCAACCAGGAGGTAACTACAACAAGCGCGTTTTTTTAAGTGGTATCTCCAATAGGCCTAATCCTCTTTTTTAATGTTAATCATGAGGTTGTTGTGCTTCCTGTCTTTATCATTGATTTCTTTGCCTCTGGAAACTGCTCTCGGTGTTTTTCTACGTCTTGAAGAAGTGACTGCAGTTTTCTTCGTTTTTTGTGAGATGACTGCTGAAACTCTGAAATATTGAGATCGCTCTCTCTGAATTATCGTTTACAACATTCATTGTTTTAACATATTCCTTAGCTAATTTATAGTCGTCCCTGTTATCCCATTCTGCAGGATCTACTTTGAGAAACGTCGATTGAAGGGACAATTTCTCAAAGAAGGAGCGACTTCAGCTTGTGACAAAGTCCGCCAGACTTTTCTCTAGTGGGTCATCATGAGTGTGGTCAAAAGCAATTCTTTTTTCTGGTGTTTCTGAACCAGGTCTTTCCAATGCCTGAACCATCTGCCGTTTCACTTGCAAAGTTATGCCATCATCAAAAAAGGCAAGCGACACAAATTCTTCATTTAGATTCCAGAGGTGACGGCATAGTGCTTTGCTAGCTATTGCTGAAAGTTCCTTATCATCATATTGCTGAAGCTCTTTTAGATACTCCAAATCGGTTCTTGGTGCAAAAGATGCGATAGGAGCCGCAAACCATTTTGGCACATAAAAGCGGACAGCATAGCGAGAGAAGCGTTCCATTGCACTCAGTTCCTGTTTTGTGAAGTTGAACTGCGAGCGAAACAATACAATTTTGATGGCATAAATCACCCGCGACATCCACCTAGCGCGATGTAAAGCCCCAGGTTGACGAAAATATACTCCTCCTGATAGAACACCACCTTTTTTTTGGCCAGTATTGCTAGCGGTAGTATCAAAACACATTGCTTGAATACATTCTCGCAAATTCCAATCGTCTAAGCATTCTAGAACTGCTTCTGCAATTTTCCGCCTTCTCCAGGAACAAGTTTGGGTACTGCTAGAAGCTTAGACTTTCTTCCACCGGATACAAGAATAGCTAGCCTATATATTTTTCCATCACCTGTTATACCTTGCATTACTTTACCATCCCAATGAATGGTAAGCGGAACGTCAGAGGTAAAGGTTTGCTTAATGTCATCTGCAACTTTTTGGCGTAAGGCACTCCTCGCCCTCTGTAGAGTACTTCTGCTCAAAACAACATTGTCAATGTCATGTCCAAGAGAAGTTGCAGCAGCTGAAAGCACCATAACAGCACTACGACACTTGTTTTTGTTCGATCTAATGCCATTGCCAGATCAGGCGTTACGATGCGCTTACACTTATTTGATATTGTGCTGCTTGAAGGTTTGGATGTCATTTCAGGAGTATACGATGTGCCTGGCTCTGGTTGCTCATCACTACTACTGCTTGAACTGCTATTACTGAACTGAACTGCAGCTGAAGACAGTTTCTTTCGCAATGCCTCGGCTTCTTTTAGTGCAGCATTTCTTTCATCTCTTTTCCGTTTTCGCATTTGCTTAGCGACCAGTTTGTTATCAATATCAGTCATGTAACCTCGCCTCCCTTTTTCTCCTTGAGCATGTAGGAGTGATCTATCTTCCTCATTTGACATCATTTGTAAAGCATTTGCGTGAGCTATATCAAAAAGGTTATCTAAACTATCTTGGAATTCAGTTTCTTTTTTAATTTGATTTTGATTACGGTTTGATTTTGATTTTTGAAGTGATCTGAAGTTCTCATACATTTTCTGAATTTTCGTTAGTACATGCTATTTGGCTCTGGTGGGTATTTTCGCCTTGTCCCAAATCTAAAAAATTAGAGCATAAACTATGTTGGATGCTTCTTTCAATGTTTTCTTACTGTTTGTGAGGCAGAAAAGCCGACGTAGTACATCTCCATTGGATGGAAGCTTCTTACTGCCAACTGTGTCAATTGGCTGTCCAATCAGCCATATTTCAGTTTTTCTTCTTGTTACAATTGAATGGGACATGGTGAAGGAAAAAATCTGCAAATATTAAGAGAAAACACTTGCACATCAATCTCTCACTGCGTCTTAAGCAATACTGACGTGAAGACGTGTTTCTACTCAAGAGTGTAACATGTGTAACAGTGTAACATGTGGAGCACAATCCACAAGATTGTGAATAGGCATGGTTTGCACACAATATTTGTACTACGAATTATGGTATTTCATAAAGTAATTTTACCAGCAATTGATATTTTCGCAATAAGTGAAAAATACAAGAGGCTGTCGGCACCACCGAAAGTGCATAGATATTATTGAAATTTAGTGTGCAAGTATATTATGAAGGTGGTAACAATTTTAGAGGGTGAGACTTTCACTTTTCAAAAATAAGTTTTTTTGGGCCAGTATATATATATATATTACCTAAAAATGCGTCACCATACGCTCAAACATTTTAAACCTTACCGTATAAAAATCAACGCGAAAAGGAAACAAACAACTCTCGAATCCCGACTCTAATTTTGACTCCACATTATTACGGCTTCGACAAGACGATCAAAGAAATTTTGAGTCAAAGCGGTTTGGAAATCTAGACTCCAACGAGAAGAGAAAAAAAAGATTTTGACCGCGAAAATTACAAAAATGCTCGCTATGAGAAGAAATTTTGAAAATGATGGGCGCCATCTTCAAAAACAATTACAATGATTGTGAAGGAATGAGAATCAAAATTTGCTTGCAAATGGGCTAACACAATGCATCTTGCTATTTAAATAATTTAATCGAACCAGAATATTTATTAATGCTATAATAGGGTAGCAACAATTTTGGCTGAAACATAAGGCGATGTGGGAAAACCCTTATATTTATATAAAGGAACACCGCGTAGCCACCAAAATGTTGTGTTTAATTTCTTTAAGGGCCCATTCCTTCATTATTATATTTCATTATTTACTCTACTTTCTATTCATTTTCTCTCTATCTTTCATTTATCGTTCTTTTTACTCTCGTTTCGCTGTGCTTTATAAATACGGGTAGCATGTGACCGAGTTTGAGGCGTCATTATGATTCGAACAATGCAAAGGAGACCGGGGGATTGATTATACACTAATTACACGTTACTAACTTTTATTTATGCCGATAGGCCTTTAGATAAGCGGGGTAATACGAGGGGGTGGGGGAGTAACGTTAACATTTTAAGTCGGAGAGAGACGTAATACTATTCTAAATTTACAAATACATCGTAACAACACAAAAACGGCTTCTTAAGCCCAAGGCCGACCGATGACTGAAGGGCATTTCTGCCCAGACAAAAGTTTCCACGATCTAAACACATTTTTATTCACACTCCGTCTAATTCTGCGTATTGTCAAAAACATTTAAAAACGTAGAGGAGTGGAATCTATCCAACAATAAAGAATTATGAAATGCTTCGATATATATATATATATATATATATATATACAGGGCGTCCCAAAAAAATGTATACACACTTTAAATAATTATAAAGGCAGTGTTTATTAAAATACATTTCATTTTCAAAATGTAATAGAATCTACAGACATTATTTAATTGTTTTGTCAACGCCTGTTTTCAAACTGACGTCCGTTCTGGTCCAGGCACTGCTGATAACGCGAAGCAATGGAATCGCAAACATCACGAAACATTTCGGTTGGTATTTGTGTGCATTCTCGTTCAATGGCTGCTCTCAATTCAGCGACTGTTGCAGGTTTTATAGCGTAGACTTTGTCTTTTAAGTATCCCCATAAAAAAGTCTAGTGGTGTGAGGTCTGGTGAACGCGGAGGGTATTCTACGAAACCCCTTCGTCCAATCCACATCCACATCGTGCCAAGTACCACTCGCAATACTCCACTCTTCGGTCCGGATCATCTTCATTAATAGCATGGACTAATCTTGGAATGTAACTTTTCCATTGACAGCGCTTCAAAATGCGTTGGACAGACGATTCTGAAATTCCTACCTCACGACTCGCTTGCCGCACAGATTTTCTTGGACTTTGGTGATACGTTTCCAGTACTCTTTCTTGCTTTGTGGGGCTTGTCGATGTCCGCGGTCGTCCGGAACGCTTCTTGTGGACATTCTGAACAGTTCCATCGGCTTCAAACTTATCTCTAATTCGAGTGATGGTAAGTCGCGTTGGTGGATCTGTTTGAAACTCCCTCCTAAACTGTCTTTGCACTTCAACTGCGTTTTCACACTTCCAGTAGCATTTTAGAATGAATTTCCTTTGTTCAAAGCTTAGTCTGACTGCCATTATTAATTCTAATGGGTTTAACTTGGAAAGAAAGAAACATCAATTGAGCTATCAGCTGTTAAAGTGTGTATACATTTTTTTGGGACGCCCTGTGTATATATATATATAAGATCTACTAAGTCCTTTTTTATCCGGTAGGTAAAAGAATACATTCATTTTCACCTGTTCAGTCTCATTTGTTTAAGGTTCAAAAATGAATGTCAAACGCGTTGCAAGAGAGCATTTCCCTCCTCCACCAGGCGGTCATGTGTGGCGGAGAGCGCAAGAGAGCAACTCGTTCCTCCACCAAGACAGGTCTAGAGGCGGCACCACCTGCCTGATCCCCGTGTGAAGAAAGGACAGCAGAGGGGGGCACTAACAAAGGGTCAGAAGACAGCAATAGGGTATTTAACACCGAGAAATTTCAACTCTTGAGATATGGTAGAAATGAAGAAATTAGACTGCATATTAGACCAGATGACTCGGCTGTACATGACTATCTGCGGTGGAGAGCGCGAGAGAGCAACTCGCTCCATAACCAAGCGGTTACGTGTGGTGGAGAGCGGAAGAGAGCAAATCATTCCTCCAAAAAGACAGGTCTAGAGGAGGGACCACCAGCTTGACCTCCGTGTGAAGAGACCGAGCAGAGGGGGACACTAACAAATGGTCAGAAGACAGCAATAGGGCATTTAACACCGAGAAATTTCAACTCTTGGGATATGGTAGAAATGAAGAAATTAGACTGCATATTAGGCCAGATGACCCGGGTGTACATGACTATCTGCGGTGGAGAGTGCGAGAGAGCAACTCACTCCTCCGCCAAGCGGTCATATGTAGCGGAGAGCGCAAGAGAGCAACTACCTCCTCCGCCAAACCAGGTCTAGAGTCGGGACCACCAGCGTGACCGCCGTGTGAAGAGAGACCGAGCAGAAGAGGACACTAAAAAATGATCAGAAAACAACAATAGGGCATTTATTACCGAGAAATTTCAACTCTTGAAATATGGTAGAAATGAAGAAATTAAACAGACTGCACATTAGGCAGATGAGCTGGGTGTACATGGCTATGTGCTGTGGAGAGCGCAAGAGTGCGGCTCACTCCTTCACCAAGCCAATCCTAGAGGCAGGGACCATCGTGTGAAGAGAGAACGACACGCAGAAACGCATCGTGGCACACACACACACTTTATTCTCATGCAGTTAACCGTGATTCACTGTCGTCAATTGAGTTAACATGACATACTAATTGTTACCATCATGCACTTATCCGTGATCGTGGCATGGAGTTATCCGCGACGTGGAGGTGTTTACATTCGCGGGTCCCTCCCGCCAAACCGCCACAATGCGACTCAGTCAGTGTCTCTCAGCCCGACCAAAGGCACTATTACGAACGAAATTATCAAAGACGCAAAGAGAAAAATCGGCGAGTGGTACCAAACCTCAAACTAAACCCAAAAACCATACACACTAACATCACCTAGTGACACGTGTTCATTAGTTGCGGGACTATTTACCGAACGTTTTGATCACACCTCGTATATGTAAGTTCTACCAAGTCTTTTTTCATCCGGTTGTTAAAAGAACACATTCATTTTCACCTGTTCAGTCTCAACTGTTGGTTCAAAATTGAGTGTCAAACGCTGTGCAAGAGAGCAATTCCCTCCTACACCAAGCGGTCATGTGTGGCGGAGAGCGACTGCTAATTTTTATATAAAACAGAGTAAATAAATTTTTACATTAAATTGTCTTCGCATCCACGTTATTTAACGTGAGACGAGAAGGAAAGGATACAGGTACATGAAAGGGTACCATCGGAATGCGTCATTTGACCAATATAGCAGCGAGGGAATACTCATGATGTCTCGCTCTGCTTCTCCTTACATTCGTTCTTTGATTTAAAATCACAATAAACAATATAAATGTTCTATGAGATAAATATTTATTTTTTCACCCTATAAACATCATCATAAACGGTAGACATGATCTGCCTTAAAGCTAAAACATAACTTCTTATCAATTCATGTTTTCAGCTTCAATAAACATCGATAACCCCCACCCCACACCCCAACCCCACACACATTGGGAGTGCTCAACAATTGAATTGAATGAAATATATATATATATATATATATATATATATATACACACAGGGGTGTACATAAAGTCAGGATCTATTTTTGTGAAGCACTTGGAAATTATATGGAATTCAATCATAAAATGATAAAGTGGTAACATTTATTAAATAATTAAGAGTAGGATTCGACGTGACGCCCATCAGTATCCCTGCACAGCTCAAATCGTTCCGCAGCATTTCTAAACACATTCTGGAGCATTTGCGGGGTTATGTTATCTGCAGCAGTTCGTATACGTGTACGTAAGTTTTCAAGACTCGTAATCTTCGTCTGATAGACGTGCGATTTGATAAAGCCCCATGCAAAGAAATCTAAAGGGGTTAAATCTGGTGATCTCGCTGGCAAAGGTCTGTTGCTTCCGCGTCCGATCCAGCGATTTGGAAAACGTCCATTTAGATAATCCTGAACAATTTGGCATAGTGACAAGGAGCACCATCATGTTGATAGACGACGGGGATAGGATTGTTAGTACCGTCGTCTATCAACATGATGGTGCTCCTTGTCACTATGCCAAAATTGTTCAGGATTATCTAAATGGACGTTTTCCTATTCGCTGGATCGGACGCGGAAGCAACAGACCTTGGCCAGCGAGATCACCAGATTTAACCCCTTTAGATTTCTTTGCATGGGGCTTTATCAAATCGCACGTCTATCAGACGAAGATTACGAGTCTTGAAAACTTACGTACACGTATACGAACTGCTGCAGATAACATAACCCCGCAAATGCTCCAGAATGTGTTTAGAAATGCTGCGGAACGATTTGAGCTGTGCAGGGATACTGATGGGCGTCACGTCGAATCCTACTCTTAATTATTTAATAAATGTTACCACTTTATCATTTTATGATTGATTTGAATATAATTTCCAAGTGCTTCACAAAAATAGATCCTGACTTTATGTACACCCTGTATATATATATATTATATATATATATATATATTATTCAATTCCAATTGTTGAGCACTCCCAATGTGTGTGTGGTGGGGGTGGGGGTGGAGTGGGTGGTTATCGATGATTATTGAAGCTGAAAACATGAATTGATAAGAAGTTATGTTTTAGCTTTAAGGCAGATCATGTCTACCGTTTATAATGATGTTTATAGGATGAAAAATAAAATATTACTCTCATAGAACATTTATATTGTTTATTGTGATTTTAAATCAAAGAACGAATGTAAGGAGAAGCAGAGCGAGACATCATGAGTATTCCCTCGCTGCTATATTGGTCAAATGACGCATTCCGATGGTACCCTTTCATGTACCTGTATCCTTTCCTTCTCGTCTCACGTTAAATAACGTGGATGCGAAGACAATTTAATGTAAAAATTTATTTACTCTGTTTTATATAAAAATTAGCAGTCGCTCTCCGCCACACATGACCGCTTGGTGTAGGAGGGAATTGCTCTCTTGCACAGCGTTTGACACTCAATTTTGAACCAACAGTTGAGACTGAACAGGTGAAAATGAATGTGTTCTTTTAACAACCGGATGAAAAAAGACTTGGTAGAACTTACATATACGAGGTGTGATCAAAACGTTCGGTAAATAGTCCCGCAACTAATGAACACGTGTCACTAGGTGATGTTAGTGTGTATGGTTATTGGGTTTAGTTTGAGGTTTGGTACCACTCGCCAATTTTTCTGTTTGTGTCTTTAATAATTTCGTTCGTAACGTTGCCTTTGGTCGCGCTGAGAGACACTGACTGAGTCGCATTGTGGCGGTTTGGCGGGAGGGACCCGCGAATGTAAACACCTCCACGTCGCGGATAACTCCATGCCACGATCACGGATAAGTGCATGATGGTAACAATTAGTATGTCATGTTAACTCAATTGACGACAGTGAATCACGGTTAACTGCATGAGAATAAAATGTGTGTGTATACCACGATGGGTTTCCGCGTGTCGTTCTCTCTTCACACGATGGTCGAGCTGGTGGTCCATGCCTCTAGGATTGGTTTGGTGAAGGAGTGAGCCGCTTTCTTGAGCTCTCCACAGCACATAGCCATGTACACCCAGCTCATCTGGCCTAATGTGCAGTCTATTTAATTTCTTCATCTCTACCATATCTCAAGAGTTGAAATTTCTCGGTGATAAATGCCCTATTGTTGTCTTCTGACCATTTATTAGTGTCCCCCTCTGCTCGGTCTCTCTTCACACGGCTGTCACGCTGGTAGTCCCGCCTCTAGACCCGGTTTGGAGGAGGAGCTAGTTGCTCTCTTGCGCTCTCCGTCACACATGACCGCTTGGTGGAGGAGCGAGTTGCTCTCTCGCACCCTCCACACCACATAGTCATGTACACCAAGCTCATCTGGCCTAATATGCAGTCTAATTTCTTTATTTCTACCATATCTCAAGAGTTGAAATTTCTCGGTGTTAAATGCCATACTGTTGTCTTCTGACCATTTGCTAGTGCCCCCCCTCTGCTCGGCCTCTCTTCACACAGCGGTCACGCTGGTGGTCCCGCCTCTAGACCCAGTTTGGAGGAGGAGCTAGTTGCTCTCTTGCGCTGTCCGCCACACATGACCGCTTGGTTATGGAGCGAGTTGCTCTCTCGCGCTCTCCAACGCACATAGTCATGTACACCCGGGTCATCTGGTCTAATATGCAGTCTAATTTCTTAATTTCTACCATATCTCAAGAGTTGAAATTTCTCGGTGTTAAATACCCTATTGCTGTTTTCTGACCCTTTGTTAGTGCCCCCCTCTGCTGTCCTCTCTTCACACGGGGATCAAGCAGGTGGTGCCGCCTCTAGATCTGTCTTGGTGGAGGAACGAGTTGCTCTCTTCCGCTCTTCGCCACACAAGACCGCCTGGCGGAGGAGGGAAATGCTCTCTTGCAACGCGTTTGACACTCAATTTTGAACCTTAAACACATGAGACTGAACAGATGAAAATGAATGTATTTTTTACCTACCGGATGAAAAAGGACTTAGTAGATCTTATATATGTATATATATATATATATATATGATGAATAAAACCATGAAGGAAGGGAAACACAGAATGGTGCTCAAGCGCTTTCGTTTAATGACATCCTGAGGAACACTGAAGTACATAAAGAGTTACAGCTTATATATAGGTTACAGAAAATATATATATATATATATATACAATAAACGGAGAGGTAAAAATAAAATTAAACATTAAAGGATTGTGGGAGGAGCATACAAATTTGTAAGGAAAAAAGTACCGATTTTTAGCACAAGATCAAATGAATTGTTTCCAACCAATGTTATAAAAAAATAAAAAATAAAAATTTATACTGGAAATCTGCCCGGGTTTTAGCACTCTGCCCTTCTTGTTTAAGTTCAATGTATATAAAAATAAATTGAAAAATAAAAGTTATTAGAGTAGCATACAAGTTTACCAAAGTTTTAGCGTTCTACCCTTCTTATCTAAATCTGTTCTGAAGGAATTCAAAACAAGAGGATCGAGTTGAAAAAGACCTTTGCTTGTGTTGAAGTTATTTGTAAGTTGGATAATGGCAGACTCAAGAATATTTCTATTAACAATGTTGCTAGAGTGAAATAAAACTGAAGCATTATTCCAATCAATACAGTGGGATAACTCTAACAAATGGACAAAAAGGGCACTGGACGACTGTCCTGTTCTAACGGAATATTGATGTTGATTTATACGTGGGTGCAAATCCTTTCCCGTCTGACCTATGTAAAAGGAATCACATTGTTTACAGTCAATTTTATAGATAATGCCTGAATTATTGGTAGGGCTATTTTTTACTATGATATTTTTCACAATATTGTTATATGAAAATACTACATTAATATCCAAAAGTTTAAGTACATTAGCAATGCCTAAAAAGCCGGGAAGAATAGAAGTACTAAAATATTTTTTGACAAAGTACGAGTGTTATTATTGACACGATAGAAAGTTCGTTTTGCCTTCTTGAGACAAGATTCCATAAACGCAGATGGATAACACAGATCACTTCCAATACCGTTGATTTTTTCTAATTCGGCATCGATGTATTCCGGAGTGGCGATCCTAAGGGCGCGGAGAAACATTGAAGAAAAAATGGCCTTCTTAGTCGGGGTGTCATGTCCAGAGTAAAAGTGTACGTTGGACAAATTGTTTTTTTTTCCGATAGATACTAAACTTAAAACCTGGGCTTTCCCTATGTACATGCACATCCAAAAACGGGATTGAGTTGTCTTGTTCCACTTCTAAAGTAAACTTAATGGAGGGGACTTGATCATTTAACTGAAGGAGGAAGTTATCCAGGTCACGATTCATGGGCCAGATACACAAAATATCGTCGACGTACCGCAACCAAGGGATGCCAACCCCCAGGATTCTCGGAATGTAAGTAATTTCGAAAAACTCCATATAAATATTGGAGAGGAGGGGCGACAAGGGGTCGCCAATGGCCATCCCAAAAACTTGTTAATAATACTCGTTATTGAAAGTGAATTTACAGTCTTTGATGCAAAGCTTAATAAGTTCCAAAACAATGTGTGAAGGTAGTTGCAGGTCATACTTATGTAATTCTCGGGAGAGAAAGTCAAGCATATCGTCAATCGGCACTTTTGTAAATAATGAATAAACGTCAAAACTGATCAATCTATCGTTGGTTTCAGTACGTGCATTATTCAATTTTTCAGTAAGATCCATGGAATTTTTTACATGTGAATCAGACATAGTTCCGAGAATGGGGGACAAGACTTTGACGAGCCATTTGGAGAGTTTATAAGTAATAGAGCCCACCGAGCTAATAATAGGGTGCATAAGGTTGCCAGGTTTGTGGGTTTTAATGAGGCCGTAAAGGTAGGGCAGAGAAGGTGAAGTGGACATGAAAAGCGGAATTAAGTCCTTATGATCTTTGAGAATGCGTTTCAAGCCACTATTAAATCATTTGATGACGTCATACTGGGGGTTCTTCCTAAGTTTGCTGTATGTGGCGGGGTCCTGGAGAAGCTCGTTGATCTTTCTGATGTAGTCCACTTTGTCCATAATAACTATGGTGTTAGCCTTGTCTGCTTTAGTAATATGGAGCTCTCCATCTTTTTTTAATTGTGAGAAGCTATTGCGAAAACGTTTAGGAAAGTTATCTTCGTAACTACTATTCGCCGCACTATAAACAAGGCCTTTAACTGTATTGATTGGAATAATGCTTCAGTTTTATTTCAATCTAGCAACATTGTTAATAGAAATATTCTTGAGTCTGCCATTATCCAACTTACAAATAACTTCAACATAAGCAAAGGTCTTTTTCAACTCGATCCTGTTGTTTTGAATTCCTTCAGAACAGATTTAGATAAGAAGGGTAAAGCGCTAAATCTTTGGTAAACTTGTATGCTAATCTAATAACGTTTATTTTTCAATTTATTTTTATATACATCGAACTTAAACAAGAAGGGCAGAGTGCTAAAACCCGGGCAGATTTCCAGTATAAATTTGTATTTTTTAATTTTTTTTATAACATTGGTTGGAAACAATTCATTTGATCTTGTGCTAAAAATCGGTACTTTTTTCCTTACAAATTTGTATGCTCCTCCCACAATCCTTTAATGTTTAATTTTATTTTTACCTCTCCGTTTATTGTGTATATATATTTTTTTTTTTCTGTAACCTATATATCGGCTGTAACTCTTTATGTACTTCAGTGTTCCTGAGGATGTAATCAGACGAAAGCGCTTGAGCACCATTCTGTTTCCTTTCCTTCGTGGTTTTAGCCATCTTAAATATTTTTCACCTGTTACTTTCGTGAAATAATTTTCATATATATATATATATATATTATATATATATCGAAGCATTTCATAATTCTTTATTGTTGGATAGATCCCAATCTTCTACGTTTTTAAATGTTTTTGACACTACGCAGAATTAGACGGAGTGTGAAGAAAAATGTGTTTAGATCGTATGTTACGATGTAGTTGTAAATTTAGAATAGTATTACGTCTCTCTCCGACTTAAAATGTTAACGTTACTCCCCCCACCCCCTCGCATTACCCCGCTTATCTAAAAGCCTATCGGTATAAATAAAAGTTACTAAAGTGTAATTAGTGTATAACACTGGTCTACAAATTTTGAAAAAGTTTGTGCTTCGGAGATAAAATGTGTTTCCTATTATGGATTTTGGGGTGCTGAAAACGAATATGACCACCAAAAACAGTCGATTGGCTACAGCTTCCAAGAAAATTTAAGTTACACATTTTGCGTATATGTATACCATATATTAGTAACATACCTGTATAATGCAGTCACTTATATTGATTCAACCCGTCGCTTCTTTGCTCGTCTCTTGTATTCAACTTCTGGAGCATCTCTTGCTATTGTCTAGCAGTAGTCTGCTAACAATGATGGACTCCATTTCCCCTGGTAGCGTTTCTCCATCGCTGAGATATCTTGGTGGAAACGTTCACCATGTTCATCGCTGACTGCTCCGCAGTTGGCCGGAAAAAATTCCAGGTGCGAGTGTCTTTAAAGACATATTGCAGCCCATTTTTTGATAGGACAACAGCAGATTTTCCACCAGCTCCCTGTAATTGTCAGCTCTGGTATTTCCGAGAAAATTGGTGCTACTAACCAGAAAGCATTCCACGCTGTCTTCTCCTCACCACCTAGGATACGGTCGAACTCCTCATCTCTAAGAAGCTCGCGGATCTGTGGACCAATAAATACACCCTCCTTAATTTTTACTTCACCGAGCTTTGGGAATTTACCACCGAAGTACTTAAAAGCTGTCCCCGTTTTATCCATAGCCTTAACAAAATTTTTCATGACGCCCAGTTTGATGTGTAAGGGTGGTAACAAAATCTTGCTCGATTCTACAAGTGGAGGATACTGAACATTTTTTGTTCCAGGTTCCAATGAGTGTCGGAGTGGCCAATCCTTCTTGATGTAATGAGAAATCCTATCCCGACCATCCCATTCACACAGAAACAGCAATACTTAGTGTAGCCCAGCTGCAGTCCAAGCACGATAGCAACAACTTTCAAGTCACTACAAACCTGCCACTGATGTTTGTCATAGTTTATGCAGTTCAAAAGTTGCTTCATGTTGTCATATGTTTCCTTCATGTGGACTGCATGACCAACTGGAATTGATGGCAATACGTTGCCAACATGCAACAAAACAGCTTTTAGACTCAACTTCGATGAATCAATGAACAGTGTCCACTCATTAGGATTGTGAATAATGTTGAGAGCTGCCATCAGACCATCGATGTCGTTGCAAGCTACAAGGTCACCTTCTATGATGAAGAATGGGACAAAATCTTTTTGACGGTCACGAAACTCACATACACTAACATTTTCAGCGAGGAGATTCCACTGCTGCAATCTGGAGCCCAACAGCTCTGCCTTACTCTTTGGCAGTTCTAAATCTCTGATAAGGTCGTTTAATTCATTCTGAGTTATCATGTGCGGTTTAGAAGATGTCAAGTTATAAACAAATTCAGGGTCTTGTGAAGTTGAAGGCTCACAAGTTTCGCAGGTTCCTTCATTCTCCTCGTCCTCTGACTCCAGAGAGAATGAGTGTGGGGGCTCAGGAACGGGTAGTCCTTCGCCGTGAGGTACCGGGCGTATAGAAGAGGGTACATTCGGATATTGTAAAATCCACTTTTTCTTCTTGCAAATACCTTTCTTGACTGGAGGCACCATGCAGAAGTAACAATTGCTGACATGATCTGTTGGTTCCCTCCACACCATTGGCACTGCAGAAGTCACAGATTTCCTTTTCCGATTCAACCACTGGCGAAGGTTTGTTGCAAACAAGTATTGCAGCATATGTGTGGGGCCCAGCTCTTGTCCTGATCTCCAATCTTACAGCCAAAATAAAGATGATAGGCTTTCCTAATCATGGCGGTTATAGAACGCTTTTGTGATGCAAAAGTCAATTCTCCACAAACATAACAGAAGTTATCTACACTGTTCACGCAATTATGAGGCATCTTTGTTCAAATTAGGCTGAAAAAAATTCAGTTTTAAAAGCAAACGCTAAAAAGAGTTTGATTAGACACTAAAAAGAGTTTGACAAGTTTGACTTCCGCGAATGAACTGATGCTGTGGCGTAATATGTAGACGCCTGTGACACATCGACGCCTTGACTCTACTGCGCATGCGGTAGTTATATCTAATATACTATTTCAGAAATGAAGCCTTTTTTATATATATATATATATATATATATATATATATATATAATATATAATATATATATATAATATATAAATTATATATATTATATATATATATATATATTATATATATATATATATAAATTATATGTATATATATATATATATATATATATATAGAGAGAGAGAGAGAGAGAGAGAGAGAGAGAGAGAGAGAGATGTATATATAAATATGTAAGTTATTTTGCGCACACCTACAGGTCGCTACAGTTGGTGTAGAACAATGCGGCATTCGATGCGTCTTTTTATTGTGCAGTGCCCATGCTAAAAAAAATTCCCTAACATCATTCCTTCCCCTCTTTTAGGGGTACAGTTCTTCCTATGCCTGTACAAGCATTTTTTTAATTTTTCATTTTTAATCATAATTTTGGCACAAAATAAGTCAATATTTACTAAACATTTAATATCATTCGATTCACAAAAGATTTATTTATCGATTCAATTTAAAAAAAAGTATATATTTTTAAAATTCATAAAGAACTTTTTGCAAAAAACTAAAAACAAACATGCATTTTTAAAATTCAATGATTTTTGTACAAAATATTTTGATATTTGTTATAATTTTAACATTTTTCGATTCACAAAAGATTTCTTTATCGATTCAATACAAAAAATCACAAAAGATTTCTTTATCGATTCAATACAAAAAATCACAAAAGATTTCTTTATCGATTCAATACAAAAAATTACATAATTAAAACGGGCAATTTAAATAAACACGAGTTTAAAGTTAAACGAGCCACACTCGAAATTATTTACCGTGACTTTTGTGCGTTTTATTACTGTGGCTTTTGTACAAATAATTTTACATATACACAAACAATTTGATAGGATATTGATTTATCATTCTATTTTTTAGTTGTCATAGAAATACGTTAATTAAGTTATCTGATTAGATGCGCTTTTATAGTTGAAGATCATTTTTAGAAAATTATTTATTTTCCCCACTTTAAAATATTACAAAATTTCTATTAGGTATCCTAATATTATTATGCCTGTCGCTGTAAGAAAATAGCAATTATTTTCCATTTTATGAATATTTCGGACCCTCTAGGCCTACAAAACCAATTTTCCCCTTTTCTTTATCAAAAATTGTTGATTTTCGGAAGTCTTTCGGTTATAAATTTGAACCAGTCTATTGTTTATCTATAATAATAAATAATAATAAAAAGACGTGTGTGTGTGTGTGTGTGTGTGTGTGTGTTCCAGCCATCAGCCATAACTCCAAAATGGAAGCAGTTACAAACATGAAACTTCACACACATATTGATTAGGTCCCGAGGTTGTGCACGTGGGTGTTAATAAATTAAATAATTAATTTTAAACATTAAATGACGTCATCAAGATCATTACGAAACCTATGGTAAAATTATTGAATACCCGGTTAGGTTCATTGAATGCCAGGTTAGGTCATCTGTACGCCCTTGACGATTGGTTAGGTTAAGTCGTAATATTTTCGTTGGCTTTAACGAAAATATCATGACTTAACCTAACCAATCGTCAAGGGTGTACAATTAACCTAACCGGGCATTCAATTAACGTACCCGGGCATTCAATTAATCTAATCGGGCATTCAGTTGACCTAACAGGCCATTTAATTAACCTAATCGGGCATTCAGTTGACCTAACTGGGCATTCAATTAACCTAACCGGGCATTCAGTTTACCTAACCGGGCATATATATATATATATATATATATATATATATATATATATATATATATATATATATATATATATATATACTGTATATATATATATATATATATATATATATATAGCGTTCAACAACCACCCCGGCAACGCTATTGATGCACTCGAAACAATGAAAACTATGATTTGGCGGGCCGCAGGGCCCCCAATTACTGTCGGTTCAGTTATTTGGTCAATAAAACTATAGAAATGAACGCAGTCATGAAAATCTTAAGCTTCAAATCCGAGCTCATTGTATTAAGATTTGTGAACCTTTAGATTTTCATGGCTGCGTTCTTTTCTGTAATTTTATTGAATGAATAATTGGTTTGCCAGTAACTGGAAGGCCGCAGGTACCCCAATTACTGAGGCCCAAGATGAGAGGAATAGGAATGATATCCAGATAAAGGGCTACTGATGTTCAAAATAAAATACGCCGTAGGCCCACAATCCAGCCGAAGCACCGCAGATCGAGCAAAATCGGCGCGTAGCGCCGACCTTTTGCTAGTTTTTTCTATTTTAATAAATGTAATTACATTGCATTTTAATAATTTTAAATTAGGTAAGGTTAAGTTAGGTTAGTATTCCATTTATATTAATATAAAAAACATTATGGGAAGCAATATGTTAAAATGATCCAATCTATTTTTTAATAAATAGTTTAGAAATACATAATGTAATAGATAAATTTAAAATTACATTTTATTGTATATATATATGTATATATTTACATTAATTTATTAAAATAAAAAATGTAACCGCGCATGCGCAGTAGAGTCAATGCGTCGATGTGTCACAGGCGTCTACATATTACGCGACAGATGCAGTGCAGTTAGTAGGGTGCAGGGTCGCC
Organism: Bathynomus jamesi; assembly: GCA_023014485.1. NCBI lineage: Eukaryota > Metazoa > Arthropoda > Malacostraca > Isopoda > Cirolanidae > Bathynomus > Bathynomus jamesi. The sequence goes on from JAJOZX010000223.1 coordinate 1,436,970, forward strand.
TGTTATCTTTATAAATCGAGCCAATTGGCAATTTTAGGCATCATTTTCCTATTCAGTGACCCAAAATTAGTAAAGATTGACCACTTTTATTTCCGAAGCATTTTAGCTGTAGACCAGTGTAATCAATCACCCGGTCTCCTTTGCATTGTTCGAATCATAATGGCGCCTCAAACTCAGTCACATGCTACCCGTATTTATAAAGCACAGCGAAACGAGAGTAAAGAGAACAATAAAGGAAAGATAGAGAGAAAATGAATAGAAAGTAGAGTAAATAATGAAATATAATAATGAAGGAATGGGCCCTTAAAGAAATTAAACACAACATTTTGGTGGCTACGCGGTGTTCCTTTATATAAATATAAGGGCTTTCCCACGCCGCCTTATATTTCTGTCAAAATTGTTGCTACCCGTATTATTGCATTAATAAATATTCTGGTTCGATTATTTAAATAGCAAGATGCATTGTGTTAGCCCATTTGCAAGAAAATTTCGATTCTCATTCCTTAACAATCATTGTAACTGTTTTCCAAGATGGCGCCCATAATTTTCAAAATTTTCATAATTTTCTCAGTCAAAAAAAAATGTTTTTCTCTTCTCGTTGGAGTCTAGATTTCCAAACCGCTTTGACTCAAAATTTCTCTGATCGTCTTTTCGAAGCCTTAATAATGTGGAGTCAAAATTAGAGTCGGGATTCGAGAGTTGTTTGTTTCCTTTTCGCGTTGATTTTTATACGGTAAGGTTTAAAATGTTTGAGCGTATGGTGCCGCATTTTTAGGTAATAATATATATATATATATATATATATATATATATTAGAGCATTCTAAGAGATTCAATAAAGAAGTAGCAAAATTTTTCAGAATCTAGTCGAGTTTTTAAGATTATTTTTTGAGTGGATGTAAATAATGGATTTACAAGCATCGCTTTGTTGTTTTAGTTCGCTTTATAATTTTAAGTTAATTTAAAGGTTTAAAGTCGAAAAATAATCGTTAAAGACACTAATTTATACAGGGTCAAATTCGGACTGTTTAAGTTTATTATGCTTGCCTTATATAAATTGTGTGAGACTTCAAAATAAGCAAAATTTGTTATAAAAAGAGAAAAATTTGTTTAATTGAAATAGAGAAATTGTTTTTATAAATTCTTTTGATAAATTAATTTGTTTTTTTACTTTATATATATATATATATATTTTTTTTTTCATCAATTTTTATATTTTTATAGGTGGGCTGATTGTTGTTTATTTTTTCTTTCTTTCGTTTTCAGGAAAATTCCGAGTGATGTTTTGTATGGTTAGGCTGTTTAAAAATTCTTTTTTATCCTGAAATTAGATCTTATTGTGTTAAGGAGTGTCTTAACATTTTAGTTTAGAGGTGGTTCGGATTCAACGTTAAACTGTAGGTCTAAGGTGGAGTGACACGCTTGACCTTCGCCGGGATGAACAATCAGGGGGGATGCTAAAGAAAGATTGCCGATAAAGTAGAACTTTTTTAATGCATGAAGGACGGGCTAGGGGTAATGATGTAGTAAGTTTTAGGAGATGTTGCATAGTTTTTATATGAAGTTTAACACTGGTAAAAATTCAACTGTTACGGTACGGAAAAGGGGAGGATCTAAAATTCCATGGAATAGAAAAGAAGATCCCCGATGATCCGGGTGTACCTGAGAGATGGAGAGTAAAAGAAGTCAACTCACTACTTCACCAGGCCAACTAGATCTATTGTAGTAGTACTCCCCGTTAAACTGTAGGTCTAGGACGGGGTGAAAAGCTTGACCTTCGACGAAGTGAGCATTTCTGTAGTAAATGATAAATATTATTTTCACAAGGTAATTCTGTCTTTCTTGGTAAACCGTCTTATTCCGCTCCCGAGTGATATTTTGTATGGTTAGGCTGTTTAAAATTTTTTTATTCTGAAATTAGATTTTATTGTGTTAAGGAGTGTTTTAACATTTTATTTTAGACGTGGTTCGGATTCAACGTTAAATTGCAGGTCTAAGGTGGAGTGGCACGCTTGACCTTCATTAGAATGAACAATTTGGATAGGTCCGGATTTGTATATTATTATTTTTTTATTATATATATACTCCTCGTTCGTAGTTCTTATGCTATTACACTGGGTAACAAAATTTGAAGAATTTTCTGTTTATTGTGATTTTCCTGTCGTTTCTTAATGATTTCGGGGCGCTGATTCCAAAAATGATATTGGTTTTGGTCTATCATCAACCGTTTCAGAAATATAGGTTATCACACTTTTCATATGGCAAAGTATATAAAGAAGGCTAACATAAATATTTTCTGAAAATAAAACACTATTGGAAATTAATGTTTATTGAGCCAAAATTGTTTGACAAACCCAAAGTGGTGCAAAGGATATAATATATATCATGAGGAGAACCGATAAGAGAATAACAAGCCTCGTTATGCAGTGTGCGTTCCTTAAAAATGCACTGAAGAACGCGACTTCCACGTATGAACATTCTTATCCTTTCTGATCAGCGACCATACGTAGTCTCCCATCATGGAAGCATCCCAATGGCCCTGGTACCTTTTCTCCATCGTTTCAATGTCTTGATGGAATCTTTCGCCATGTTCTTCACTCACATCGCCCAGGTTATCACGAAAAAAGTCTAGATGTGAATGCAGATAGTGTAATTTTAAAGACATACGGCACCCATTTTCCCATAGCACTTAATCAAGTTTGACACTAACTCCTTATAGTTTGGTGCTTTATGGTTGCCTAAAAACCCACGAACCACATCACGGAAAGCACACCAAGCCTCTTTTTCGATCGGAGTCATCTTGGCTTCAAGGTTCTTTGAATTCAACAGCGCCTTGACTTGTGGTCCTACAAAGATGCCAGCCTTGACTTTGGCCTCAGAGTTTAGGAAACATGACACGAATCTGTTGGAAAACTTCCCCTCCAAAATCTAACGCAGTTACAAACTGCTTAATTAGACCCAACTTAATATGGAGAGGTGGTAGCAGAACTATGTCAGGCTTCACAAGAGGTTCCCTGAGTACATTGTACTTTCCTGGTTGCATTCCTTCACGTGGAGGCCACTGAACTGTTTTATAGTGCTCAGTTGAAGCCCTGCTATCCCACAGGCAAAGAAAACATGAATATTTAGTAAACCCTCCTTGTAAACCTAACAGGAAACTAATCATTTTGAAATCACCACACACGTCCAAGTTATATTGTTCATACCTGATTTGAGTGAGCAGTTGTTTGACATTTTCATAGTCCTCTTTCATTTTAACAGAATGTGCAACTGGTATAGATGGATATTTGTTCCCATTGTGGAGTAGAACAGCTTTTAAACTCCGAGTTGAACTGTCAATAAACAGGCGCCACTCTGAGAGTATATGTGTTGACCCAATAGCTGTGAATAGACCATTAACCTCGCTGCAATAACAGAGAGAGCCATTGACATCGTAGAACCTTGCAAACTCGTCATGCCGCTTTCGGTATACAGTGCTCTTGCAGTCTTCTCCAAGCAAATTCCACTCTTTGAGTCTGGAGGTCAGAAGCTCAGACCCTGATTTCGTCAGACCCAAATCTCTAATTAAGTCGTCCAATTCTCTCTGATTTGGAAAGTGAGGGTTTGTACTGAAAGTTACTGTATATTCTTCATCATGACTGTCCTCACCAGCCGACATCTCAGATGAGCTAGCTGCCTCCTCATTTTCAACCTGCAAAGCAAAGAAACAAAATATAGGCATAGCTATATAGTATGTAGAAGAGCATCAGCACTAAGAAAAATCGACACATAATGACCCACAATCTGTAAATACAGAAGGTAAAGTAATGGATAGATACCTACTCTGGTGGACGTGGTATTGGAAGACCTTCGCCTTGTGGTACAAGAGCTATGGACGACGCTATGCTTGGATACTGAAGAGTCTGCCTTCCTTTAACTTTCCTGTACTTAGAAACATCTACCATGCAGTAGTAGCAATCGTCGTGGTGGCTCTTTGGTTCTCTCCATATTCTGGGTACCGCAAAGGGCATTGCCTTGCGTACTCCCCGCAGCCACCCTTCTAGTGTGGAGCGGCAGCTTCCACAGATCATATGGGATGCCCAGGGCTTATCTTGGTCACCATAGGCATACCAAAATAGAGCCGATACGCGATCCAGAACTTGGTGCCTTTCACAATCTTGTGCGATACTTGCTTGGGGCCTATGTAATACTCACAAACGTAGCAGAATATATCCGGCGAGTGCTTACAAGCTCTAATTGCCATTCTCTTTACCAAACTGTACTACATTAATCATAACCTGCAGATATAGAGAGAAGAGTTATTAAATCTGCAACAGATTACAGAAAAAAGATGTATTCACAACACTGAAATAATGTTCGCAATAAAAAAGGATCGATAACACTCAAATCGTCAGCACAAAGAAGCACAGAAACACAGTACCTCAGTGCTGGTAACCATCAGACAAACAACCTGCTTTCTTTGTGTGCTCACACTTACTGATTTCTCAGACTCTGTGCTCTTCTTTATATAGCACAGTGGAAGTTTCGGGCAATTTCTAGAGCAAGAAACTGTCAACGAACATCCGGATTGTTCTCAACAATTCCTAATTATTCTGATATTGCTGCGCCCATAATAACATTATACTGGTAAAACATGAAAAATGGATTATCTCTGAAACCATTGATGATGATACACACAAACCAAGGCCAGATTTGGACTCAGCGCCCACAAATGCATATAAAAACATAAAAAATTCTAAATAAACAGAATCAGTGTTACACAGTGTTATTATTTTTGATTGCATATATTCCTTCGCTTGTATAGGAATGTATATTTATTTTCAATATATTTCGCGAGATTGGATCCAATAATTTGTCTAAATAAACAGAGTGATGTGATGGTGTTTTACTTAATTCTTTTGAATGTGTATATATAAACGTTATTATTATTATTATTTAATTATACCAAATGGCAGATTAAGCCAGATTATATGCTTTAATTAAATAAATACCGCAAACTGGCAACCCAGCCTTCTCAGCCAACTGGCTGATTGAGCGAGAGTATATGCGTTAATTAAATAAATAGCGCAATCTGGCAACTCAGCCAGAAAAACCAACTGACTGATTAAGCCAGCTGGCTGATTAGGAACATATTAAGGCAACGGCCGCTCGGTTGAAGTCTTAATATGCGCTTGGCTCCTGCCAGGCGAACACCTCTCTCTTTTCTCTCTCTCTCTCTCTCTCTCTCTTGGGGGATAACTCCGCCTCCAAGTTGATTAACCACTTGTTGCTCTTGCAACATTCTCCCCCTTTGTTGCATAACATCTTGCAACATTTCCCTTCTCCCTTGTTGCATAACATCTTGCATTGCCCTTCTCCCGTGTTGCATAACAACTTGCAACATTCCCCCTCGTTGCATAGCATTTTGCAACATTTGCCATTGCATTGCACTCTCCCATTTTGCGCACATACTACTGGCATCGTGTCATCGTGAGGGATCGGTCTGATCGCGGAGTTTACGTTCGGATAAACGATGTTATGCTTGTTCTTCACGGAGAATCCAGTTATGTTAACATTGCAAAAGTAACAATCGCCATGATGGTCTCTCGCCTCCCTCCATATTATGGGTATAGCGAAAGGCATCGACTTTTTCCTTTGGTTCAACCAGTCACGTAATCCATTCGAACAAGGGTACAGATAACATGTGGTGCCCAAGCCTTATCTTGGTAGCCTAGTGGACAGCCGAAGTATAACCGGTAAGTTTTCCGAAGATCCATCGTGATTGTACGCCTTTGTGATTTAGTCGCGAACGAGCCGCACACGTAACAGAAATTGTCGGGGTGATTTTTACACTTTCGAGGCATGATGATCGATGAGTGGGTTGATGTAAATCACCTAAAAAATAAAATGTGTAAGTGGGCGACACAAAACAAAACAACACAACTAGACATGTGACTGTTACGCCAAAGAATAAAAGGGTGTACATGTGCGACATTTTCAAATTTGTGGCCATCAACTGCTCTCACCTAAAATACCACAAGACAACCTGCGGAAAGCCTAAGTTGAAAGACAAAATGCCATACATGAGGGTACAGAAACGGTAAAGCAAAAACCTACCTAAGCTGAAACGACAAAATACTCCGCTACATGTATAAAGGACCCATATTATATATTGTGTATATAGTATTATATATTGTATATAGTTATATGCATATTATATATAGTATTATATTATATATATATATATATATATATATTATATATATATTATATATATATATATATTATATATATATATATATATTAGGGTGATTCAAATATGGGGGTAAACAAATTTTTTTATATTTTAATGTGTTCAACCCTTTAAATGGTTCATTTCAGCATAAAAATAACTATCCTAAAATATTTTAGCAAATTTTTAATTTTTAAGGGTTGCTACCAGCAATTAAAAATTGACAGAACGACTCAAATTGTCAAATTTTTCCACACCACCCAGGAGGTACAGTACAAGGCGCATTGAGTTTTTTTTAATGTGGAAAGCTCCCCCGTAGGTCCTACCATAACCACAAGCATGCATAATTAAACTAGCATGATATTTGAGACATTAGCTGTCCTTACTTCATCAATGTTTCTTTTTTCTATCAGGGTGAACAGCCTTGTAGTTTTTCACTACTTGTAGCAAGAATTGTTTTTGATCTTCGTCATGTGTTAGTATTTTATTATATTCATCCATTAATTTTACTCCTCTTTCCGCTATATCATTCACGACTTTCCACTGTTTGATAGATTTCTTAGCGGAGTTAAACTCTTCATCATTATGCCATTCTTTAGCATCTTTGAGTAAAAATTTTGAACTAAATTCTGTTATTGTAAAGAATCTTTGAGTATTTCATGTGACAAAATCTTCTAATTTCTTTGTTAGAATAAGTGCAGGATCTAGAAAAGCCCGTTTTGCAGGAAGAGTTTCTTTTGTATTTTGCAAGGCCTTTACCATTTTGTTTTTTGTTTCAGTAGGCACTTCATCATCATAAAAGGCCAACGCAACCAATTCTTCTGATAGGTACCAGAGGTGACCTAACAGTTTTTTAATAGCAACAAATGTAATTGTGTCATTTATTTGTTTGTAGACTACAAGATTCTGTAATAATTCCAGATCAAGACGAGGAGCGCAAGATGGCACAGGAGCTGTAAACCATGCCTTTACATATAACCGAGTAGCAAATAGACAGATGTCTTTTAGTCCTTTTTTGTCTTTTACTGAAATTTTGAACTGAGATTTGAACAAAAAATGTTAATGAATATGTAATTTTCGCCATCCACCTAGCCCGATGAAGTCCCGCTGGATGTTTAAATTTGATTCCACCTTTTGGTTCACCTCCCAAAAAAATAATTGTTAACTGCAATAGTTCTAGGTAATCGTCTCTTGGTTGGAATGTGTCTAGTTGATTTGCTGCAAATATAATTATGTCATCTTTGATGTCATGAATATTTTCATAGATATCTGGATCTGATAACACTGTTTCGTAGTCCTCCTTATTAATGCTTGACCATATTTCTCTGAACTTCTTAAAAAGGACTATATCTTGGCCAGAAGATGGTGATAAAGACTTTGAAACAACAGCTTCCAGCATAATTTCAAATATGTGGTGTCGACATGCCAGCCACCATAAATCGTTGTCGAATTTTTGTTCTAGAAGAATAGCTGCACCATTTCTAGGACCAGTATTGGCTGTCGTTGTATCGAAACACACGCATTTTATTTGTTCGCAGATGCCCCATTCAAGCGATGTCTGATTGTTGGCATTAAAACTAGAGACGCATTTCTGTCACTCAATTTTGCAACATCAAGACTTCCTAATAATTTATCATCAAACAATTTTCTACGTTTGCCTACCTTACTTTTCCATTGAAGGTTGTGCAGCACAGAAACCAGATTCATCACTTTTACTCTCCTCTGATTCTGATTCTGATGATGTACTGGTGAGTATGACAGCCTCTTCATTCTTCTTTCTTTTGATCTCTTCTTCTGCTTTCCTCTTTTCATAATGTTGCTTTTCTGCTGCTCTTTGCTCTTTTTTAGCAACAGCCTTATCAATGGTACCCATTTTTCTATGATGTCCTTTCTCACGTTGCATTTTCAAGAATTTCTTATCATCTTCTATTTTTATAAGCTGCATAGCATTCTCATGAGCAATGTCAAATAAGTTTTCCAGTTTATCTTTCCATTTTTCTTCTTTATTATTTAAATTTTGTGATCTTTTCAATTTGTTTGCTTTGTTTTTCTTAAGCAGCTGCCATTCCTTCAGTATTCCTTGAATTTTATCTACTACATGTACTGTACTCTGTTTTGCTGGTATTCCTCTTTTTTCCAAACTGCTAGCACATCATCCACAGTAGAGTAGCATGATTCTCTAATGCCTCGCTTTTTAATATTTCTGTAGTGCATGAAGAGGGCCATCATTTCCTTCTCTGATGGTAATACGAATGTTTTAGACTGCAGAGGGCTGCCCAATTAGCCATACTTCAGTTTCTTTTCTCGTAGAACTTCTCCCAACTGAGCAACTAGGTGATGGTGAGTTAGGCCTAGCTTCCATAATCGATTAATTGGTATCAAAATTACGAGTTCCAAACAACAATTAAAAGCAAGCTAGTATATAAACCATTAATTAAAAATTCTGAAATATAAACAATTAAACATAAAATCATAAGTTGTAAAAACAAAGAAATTGAAAAAAAGGGAAACTTTGACGCCTGGTAGCACATAGTAAATTTTATTTAAAATTCACCAAATTTGGCATACACTACTTTTTTGTCATAGAGAACAAAAATACAGGTTGAACAATTAAAAAAAAAACTTTGATTTTTTTGAATCACCCTAATATATATATATATATATATATATATATAATTTTATATATTATACTTATGTATATTATGATCAGTCTCATCTCGAAAACTAGACGTGTTGGAGGAAAACCAAAAAAGATTTGGAATCAGCGCCCCAACAGCTATCTAACCCACCCATAATTATATCTGATGAAAAATATCATACTTGTTGGCCAGTGATATAATTAGACATGGTAACAATAGTTATAATAAATGTTTCTCGTTGCAGGGTTTACATTATATATATATATATATACAGGGTGTCCCATAAGTCCTGCATCATAGGAGAAATTCATAGTTTTCTATTTCTACAAACCATAATTCATATTTTTCTCTTTCTACAGGCCATAATGTCTGTGAGCAAGGAAGAACGATTCCAGATAATTCTACTCATAGTAAATCGAGTCAAAGAGAGGCCGCTGCTGAATTTAACAGACTGCATCCAGACCGCGAGCCAATAACACAGAGTTGTGTTAGCAGACTTGTTGCAAAGTTTAAGGAAACAGGATCCATGGAAGATAAACCACGCAGTGGACCTTCAAGGAGGTCCACTGACGATGATACAGCGACTGCTATCCTGGCTCATTTTAACAGAAGTCCCAATAAGTCTCTTCGGCGATTGTCCGCCGAGACAGGAGTGTCGAAAAGTAGCATCCATCGCATTCTTCAGGCTCACAAATGGCATCCATATAAACTTCAGATCCTACAGAAATTAAGCGAAGATGACCCCGACCGGCGGATGGAATTTTGTGAATGGGCTACGGAACAATATGCTCGGGATGCCAATTTCCCGTCCACCATTCTGTTCAGTGACGAGGCTGTTTTTTATGGAAATGGTGAGGTAAATCGACAGAACACCCGCTACTGGTCTCAAAACAACCCTCACTGGTATACCTCTTCAAAGGAACAATGTGCATCTCGGGTAATGGTATGGTGTGGCATTTGGAAGGATCGCATCATAGGCCCCCTCTTTTTCGATGAACATGTCACTGGAGGCACCTACCTACGTATGCTCAAGGAAGAAGCATTTCCAAGTGTCTTGAACGAAGAAGGAAATTTCCCAACATGGTTCCAGCAAGACGGCGCTCCTGCACATTACAGCACCCAGGTAAAGGAATACCTGTACCAACAATTCCCTGGTTATTGGATAGGACGTCGAGGGCCTGTGGAATGGCCAGCTAGAAGCCCCGATCTCACGCCACTAGATTTTTATCTCTGGGGCCACTTGAAAGCGCTGGTATACGCAGAGAAATTAGGAGTGTTGAACATTTGCGGCAGCGCATTATTGGGGCATGTAACACCATTACTACTGACATCATTCACCGTGTGCTTGCTGACTGGGTATCACGTCTGAATTTGTGTATTGAAAACAATGGTGGACATATTGAGCACGTTCTGTAAATAAAAGCTTTTGTTTTGCCTTTTTTATTATTTTTCCTATGATGCCGGACTTATGGGACACCCTGTGTGTGTGTATATATATATACATTTAAACTGCAAACACGCAGTATAATTAACGTAAAGAACGACGCTTGTATAGGAGAATATTCCGCGCAAGATGAGAGCGAGAGAACGAAACAAATGAAAAAATAAGGTAACCACCAGGGAATCGAACCCGGGATCTTCCGATTGCCGGTCAGATATGATAACCATTACACCACGGGCCTCACTCAATCAAATGCCGTAATTCCTCTACATACCGCAGAAACGAATGCCCCAAGGGGGCACCTCCCGCATGCCGGGTGGTTACCTCATTTTTTCATTTGTTTCGTTCTCTCGCTCTCATCTTGCGCGGAATATTCTCCTATACAAGCGTCGTTCTTTACGTTAATTATACTGTGTGTTTGCAGTTTAAATGTATATAATGTACGGCATGCGGGAGGTGCACCCTTGGGGCATTGGTTTCTGCGCGTATGTAGAGGAATTACGGCATTTGATTGAGTGAGGCCCGTGGTGTAATGGTTATCATATCTGACCGGCAATCGGAAGATCTCGGGTTCGATTCCCTTGTGGTTATCTCATTTTTTCATTTGTTTCGTTCTTTCGCTCTCATCTTGCGCGGAATATTCTCCTATACAAGCGTCGTTCTTTACGTTAATTATACTGCGTATTTGCAGTTTAAATGTATATAATGTACGGCATGCGGGAGGTGCCCCCTTGGGGCATTGGTTTCTGCGCGTATGTAGAGGAATTACGGCATTTGATTGAGTGAGGCCCGTGGTGTAATGGTTATCATATCTGACCGGCAATCGGAAGATCCCGGGTTCGATTCCCGGGTGATTACCTCATTTTTTTCATTTGTTTCGTTCTCTCGCTCTCATCTTGCGCGGAATATTCTCCTATACAAGCGTCGTTCTTTACGTTGATATATATATATATATATATATATACTACGTTCCAAATTATTCAGCAGATTGCATTTTCTCCAATGTTTTCAAAAGTTTTTCACCAATTTCAATGAAATTTATAGCAAATAATTACTATATACAGGGTGTACATAAAGTCAGGATCTATTTTTGTGAAATAATTATTTTTTTCTATTTTTTTTTTCAGAAGCCCTTAGAATGAATACAGAAGAGCGTGTGGCAATAGTAATTTGGCGAATCGAGGGAAAGAAATACAATGACATCAGAGAGAAGTTTAGAAGGAGATTTCATAAGCCGGGGCCAATAGACAAGACAATACGAAAATTGGTGAACAAATTTAAACGAACGGGATCTGTAAATGATGAAGCAAGATCAGGACGACCGTGTATGTCAGATCTTACCGTGAATGCAGTACGAGGAATTATCACTGAGGAGCCACGTACGTCCGTTCGTGCTGCATCACACAGACTCGGCCTCCCGACGTCATCTGTGAACAAAATTCTGAAAGTTAATTTGCAGAAGAAAAGCTATCATTTGCAGGTTTTACATGATTTACATGAGGAAGATTTCCCTCGACGAAGTGCTGTGTGTGCTGATCTCGTAGAACAAATCTGGAGTGATAATTTAATGGACAACATTCTCTTTAGTGATGAAGCCACTTTCCATACGTGTGGGAAAGTAAACCGCCATAACTGTCGAATTTGGGCAGATGAAAGACCGAATGATTTCGTCCAAAATTGGGAAAGAGACTCACCTAAAGTTAATGTCTGGATGGGTTTAACAAAATCTAAGGTTTATGGTCCTTTTTTCTTTGCTGAAGCTACAGTTACGGGGTTTATTTATCTGGACATGTTGCAGCACTTCCTTGAACCTCAGCTGATTGGGGATAGGATTGTTAGTATCGTCGTCTATCAACATGATGGTGCTCCTTGTCACTATGCCAAAATTGTTCAGGATTATCTAAATGGACGTTTTCCAAATCGCTGGATCGGACGCGGAAGCAACAGACCTTGGCCAGAGAGATCACCAGATTTAACCCCTTTAGATTTCTTTGCATGGGGCTTTATCAAATCGCACGTCTATCAGACGAAGATTACGAGTCTTGAAAACTTACGTACACGTATACGAACTGCTGCAAATAACATAACCCCGCAAATGCTCCAGAATGTGTTTAGAAATGCTGCGGAACGATTTGAGCTGTGCAGGGATACTGATGGGCGTCACGTCGAATCCTACTCTTAATTATTTAATAAATGTTACCACTTTATCATTTTATGATTGAATTCCATATAATTTCCAAGTGCTTCACAAAAATATATCCTGACTTTATGTACACCCTGTATAGAAGCACTGATGGTATTCATTTCGATAAAATATTTTGATAATTAAAATAATTATTTCTTTTTATTGAAAAATATGTAAAATATGATGTTCCGAATTATTAAGCAAGTATTCTATTTACAGACTTAAATGGTGAAAATGGGTAAGAAGAAGGATTTAACACCAACTGAGAAAAGAAAAATAGTCAAGTTACTCGCTGAAAATATAAAATCTATTGAAATTGCGAAGCAGCTTGGCAGGGCTTATCGAACTGTAAACAAGTTTGTAGCGGAGGGTACCAAACTGAGGCAGCGAAGTGATAGAGGAGCTATAAGAAAAGTGACAAGGCGGCAGATATCTGTAATTAAGCGCAAAGTTGCAAAGCATCCATTGTCCTCAAGTAAAGATGTTTTTGAACAGGCTGGCATACATAATGTACCAAGAACATCTCGATGTGAAATCCTCCAAACAATTGGCAAGACGTGTAAACCTACGATTCAGTCACCATTAACACCCAGGTACGAGAAGCAGCGTGTTAAATGGGCTCGTCAGTACGTGAAAACAGATTTTAATACTATATTGTTAACCGATGAATGAAGAGCAACCTTTGAGGGATCTGATGGTTGGTCAAGAAGATGGATTGCTAAGGGTCAATCTCTACCATGAAATGAGGTTTTCTTTTAGAAAGTTTGTGTAAGACTGGGCAATCATTTTTACACCATCAGGCACTCTGTATGTGACAGCTACTTCATTGCCTATCAATCCTGCCCAAAACATGACACCACCTCCTTCTTGGCGTCTTAATCTCGATGGTAGAAATTGGCTCTCAGCAGTCCATCTTCTTGGCCAGCCTGCTCAAAAACCTCTTTACTTGAGGACAATGGATGCTTTGCAACTTTGCGCTTAATTACAGATATCTGCCGCCTTGTCACTTTTCTTAGAGTTTCTTTATCACTTTGCTGCCTCAGTTTGGTACCCTCCGCTACAAACTTTTTTACAGTTCGATAAGCCCTGCCAAGCTGCTTTGCAATTTCAATAGATTTTATATTTTCAGCGAGTAACTTGACTATTTTTCTTTTCTCAGTTGGTGTTAAATCCTTCTTCTTACACATTTTCACCATTTAAGTCTGTAAATAGAATACTTGCTTAATAATTCGGAACATCATATTTTACATATTTTTCAATAAAAAGAGATAATTATTTTAATTATCAAAGCATTTTATCGAAATGAATACCATCAGTGCTTCTATATATAGTAATTATTTGCTATAAATTTCATTGAAATCGGTGAAAAACTTTTGAAAACATTGGAGAAAATGCAATTTGCTTAATAATTTGGAACGTAGTGAATATATATATATATTATAATATATATATATATATATATATATATATATACGCACGGTATATGAAATTAGTACAAAGGGGAATAAAAAATGTTGAAATAGAAGAACCAAGTGCAACAGTTTTACCGAGAGAAAACCAGGAAACAACAGAAGACGCCGACACAACCGAAAACGGAAACGAGATTAAAGACAACACACTACAGGGGTGGGGTGAAAGCAGCCTCAGATGAAGAAATACCCCCGGCAAAAGAGAGATACGAAATACACGCCGAAGACAAAAAAAACACTGAGTAGGGAAGAAGTGGTGGTGGAGCAGAAAAAGGAAATGGAATCACATAAAACTCGATGGGAATTTAAACGACGGGTCATATGCGAATATTATAAAACAGGTTCGTGCAAATATGGCTCAAACTGCATGTTCAATCACCCTCAAAAATGCTTCTATATGATGAGGAATGGAAGATGCAGGTACGGACCAAACTGCAACTTTTTCCACCCTCGTATGTGCAGACAGTCCCCTTTCACATAAAGGGGACACAAAGAAGAGAACGGGAAAGAACAGATCCCATCCGAAATAGAAGTGATAACGAGAGTAATGAAACATATTTTTTAGAAGAAATGAGGATAATAAAAGCACAGCTTGCCCTTCTAACATGAAAAGACAGAACGCCACAAATATATGCACCACAGCATTACGTACATCACCCTTCTATTCAACACCACCCACCAATAATACAACAACCACAATGGTATCAAGGGCCTCAACCCCAACACTCCCAGAAGCGGCCCAACCAATAACACTAAACAGGAACCGACATCGACCAGGAAACGACCATTATTTTGGGAAATCGAACACGAAGAGTAGAAACCCTGTAAATGTATTATATATAAATATGCAAGGCCTCTATACTGACCATGCAGACTGAAAATTACAATACTTGCAAAATTTAGCTCCGGAAACCAGCATAGATATCATATGCCTAACGGAAACATACTTACATAAATGCGAAAAAGGCTGTGAAAACTGCATCGAGAATACTGAAATAGCATTGCTGGACGACAACATATACAGAGCAGATAGAGTGGCTACACGAGGGGGAGGGTATTGTATCTAAGTGAAAAGCACATACACATGTGAAGTGAAGGTAAACAAATCAAACAGCAGAGTCGGAATTATTACTTTAGAAGTAAAAGAACTGAACCTAATCATTATGGACGTCTACAGACCACCAAACACCACAAAAAGTGAATTTCAATTTGCCACTAATGAAATAGAAAACATGTTAAAATTATTTGAAACTTCAGCAACAAATATGGAAGAAAAATAACAAAGTCATATATGTTGAGAAGTTTCATGGCAACATTACAAAAGATGATAGAACCCAAGCAAAAATGCTATTAGATATAATGGAACATTGCGCCCTTACTCAGGAAATCTGTGAAGCCACTAGAAAAGAGAACGTTTTGGATTTAATTTTGATAAATAACAATGAGATGATAATAATAAATAAAAAGGTAACACACGCAAATTTCTCCGACAATAACCTAATCGATATACAATTGAAGTTAGCACCCTGAGGCCCAAAAACGCATCCCAGATAGGCAGAAGGAATATTTGAGGACTTAAACATAAATTCAAAGAAAGTAGATTGGGAAATAAAGATTTAAAGGAAGTAAATTGGGAATTGCTACTTCACGAGAAGACTCCAGAACAAATACTAGGTATAATGGAGACTGAAACTAAACCTATATTACTGAAACATGTTCCAGAGAGACAAAAAAGAAAACGTAGCAAGCTCGAGAGAAAAATCAGGACACTATTTAGACAACGGAAGCAAACCATAAAACATCTCCACAGATGCAGAACTGATGCAAGGAGACTCAAACTAGAGAGGAAACTAAGCGAAATAGAAATGGACCTAAAGCAAACACTCATATATAAGACAAACGGGGAGGAAAAAAGGTAGCAGAAAACAAAAAATAACCCAAAATACTTCTACATGTTTGCGAAAAGGAAATTGCAGTGTAAAGAGAGTATTAGTCCTTTGATAGACGGGGAGGCCAAACACACAAATGACCCCCAAAAAAATGAGTGAACTGCTTAAGGAACAATTCAACTGTGTTTAGCACCCCTAAGTCCGAGATGAAAGTAGAAAACCCAGACGAATTTTTTTTATATTGATACAAATCAGCCAAGCACAAATTCTGGCACAAACCTATTAATGGACTTAGAGTTCTCGGAAGGAGATGTAATTAAGGCTCTATCACAGATGCGAGACAATTCGGCACCAGGGCCAGACACTTGGAGTGCCACGTTTCTGAAGAAATGTAAAAAGAGTATTGCCAAACCACTACACTTACTATGGAGGAAATCACTCGACACAGGACAAATTCCACTTCCATTAAAGAACGCGAATATTGCCCCCTTATTCAAAGGTGGTAACAGAGCAATGCTCAAGAATTATCGGCCGGTAGCTCTCACCTCCCACCTTATAAAATGCTTTGAACGTATAATTAGAGGCAAAAGTACCAACTACTTACAAGAAAAGAACTTATACAACCCAAATCAACATGGTTTCAGGGCTGGAAGATCATGCCTATCACAGCTAATAGACCACCAGGAGAAAACATTGGAAACACTGTGTCGAGGACAAAACATATATGTAATATATACTGACTTTGTTAAAGCCTTCGATAAATGTGATCATGGAATTATAGCACACAAACTTAAGAATACAGGAATTACTGGAAAGCTAGGAAAATGGATATTTAATTTCTTGACGCAAAGATCACAAAGAGTGGTAGTAAATGGAGTCAAATTGGAAGTCTCCAAAGTAGAGAGCTCTGTCCCACAAGGAACAGTACTAGCCCCCTTGCTGTTCATAATAATGATTGCAGATATTGATGCAGATATCAATGACTACTTTATCATGTTTCGCAGATGACACAAAGATATGTAAGGAAGTGCTGAACGAAGGTGACATAGAAAGATTACAAAATGACATTGAAACATTATTCCAGTGAGCAGAAGACAACAATATGAAGTTCAACGAAGAAAAATTCCAACTTCTAAGATATGGTAATAACAAGGAGCTACAGAATAAAGGGCACAAAACTCTGCAAGCCAAACAGATAACACCAAATCCACAAGTCAGGGATCTTGGAGTAATAATGTCGTCGGATGCAGAATTCAGAGAGCACTATAACATCAAAATTACAACTGCCAGAAAAATAATGGGAATCATCTGGAGGAGCTTTCGCAGCAGAAAACCAAACATCATGCTCAAATTATGGAAGAGTCTAGTCCTACCAATAATTGAGTATTGCTCAGTCCTCACAAGCCCATACAGAAAAAGAGACATTGCGAATATTGAAGCTATACAAAGGACTTTTACGTCTAAGATAGGAGAAACGGAAGGTGAAGACTACTGGTCTCGACTACAGTCACTGAAACTCTACTCTCTCGAAAGAAGGCGCGAGCGGTACACAATAATATATCATACATATGGAAAATACTTGAGGGCTCTGTCCCTAACCTTAGAAATGAAATAGAAACAAACTTGAATGAGAGAAGAGGCAGATTTTGTACTGTCCCAGCTGCGGTGGGACAAGGGGCCATGAAAACGAGGATGGAAAATACCCTCAGAATAAGAGGCCCAAAGCTTTTCAATGCCCTACCAAAAGAAGTAAGGAATCTCCAGCACACCGACCTGAATAATTTCAAGAACCAGCTGGACAGATTCCTGTGCAAAGTCCCTGACCAGCCATGCGTGGCTGGCTACGAGAGCAGGAGGAGATCAGACAGCAATTCCCTCTACTAAATCCCGCAAATGAGGCGGGATGCTGCAGAGGGGTCGACCGTAGGTCGACCCTGAACCGTCGTTGGAACTCACATAAATTCACATAAAGCCAGTCATATATATACACATACACACTATATATACAGGGTGTTTCAGGAGGAAAGGTCAACACTTCGGGAGGTGATAGTATCGGTCATTGTGAGGAAAAAAGTTCATATGAACATGTGTCTAATTCTGAATATAACCTTGAACCATGTAAGCTGTAATGTAAGAATGTAACATAAGCCAATCGACAGCTGACTGTTGTGAGTGACATTATTTGGTGTTTGAAGCAGTGTTAAGAATGCCACACGCCTTCACACATGCCGAGTATGCAGATATGGTGTATGTCTTCGGTTTTCGGTTTTTGCGATGGAAGTGCAACAGCTGCTGTTGCAGAATACTGTCGACGGTTTCCGAACCGCAGAATTCCGGATCGAAGAGTGTTTACCAGGGTTTTCAACACATTGTGTGAGATTGGTACACTTCCCAACACTCATGTTTCATCTGAACGTGAAGGTCAACAAGATGTGGATGAAGTGGAAAACATTCTTCAGTTGGTAGAGCGTAGTCCCTACTACTAGCTCACGAAGAATTTCTACACATCTCGGTGTACCACACACAAGAGTATGGCGAACATTACGTGAGGAAGGCTTCCATCCATATCATGTACAGCGTGTACAACACCTTCAACCAGGAGACGCTGCCATGCGACTGGAATTTTGTCATTGGGTAAATGCTAATCGCCGATTGCTTCGATTAATACTGTTCACCGATGAAGCTACTTTCACCCTTGACGGTATCAACAACACTCGTAACTCTCATCGGTGGTCAGACGAAAATCCAAATGCCACTGTGGAAACAAATTTTCAATATTGCTTCTCTGCCAATGTGTGGTGCGGTATCATCGATGATCAGCTGATTGGCCCTGTTACTTTAGAAAATCGTCTTACAGGACAAAGTTACCTAGAATTTCTGCAAAATGAATTGCCAGGACTATTGGAGGATGTTCCTTTGGCTACACGCACTGGTATGTACTTTCAGCATGACGGAGCTCCTCCACATTCTACCCGTCTGGTGATACAATACCTAAATCAAACTTTCCCTGGTCGATGGATCAGCCGCGGTGGTCCCATTCAATGGCCACCAAGGTCTCCAGACCTCTCTCCTTTAGATTATTGTTTGTGGGGGTGGATGAAAAGTCAAGTTTACAAAAGAAAGGTGGATACACGAGACGAATTGCTCGCGCGCATTTTGGATGCTGCTGCCCGCACAAAGGAACGTCAAGATCAACTCAGACGAACAACACGCAATCTTCGCACACGAGTTGCAAAGTGCATTGAGGTTGACGGTGGGATTTTCGAAAACGTATTGTAAACTGTAACAAATTTGTTATTTCTGTATCTGATACCATTCAAAATGCCAATGTTTAAACATTAAATGTTAGAAACAGTAATTGGTTTCTCTTTCTTGATTACTATTAACAATGCTTTTGTATTTGTAGATTCAAACAGCTCTATCTCCGTAACCATTCAGAATTAGACACATGTTCATATGAACTTTTTTTCTCACAATGACCGATACTATCACCTCCCGAAGTATTGACCTTTCCTCCTGAAACACCCTGTATACACTATAGTGAAGGTAGACCTTAAGCTTCTAATCTTAGTAAACAATATATATGTAAATATGAAATAGTACCTAAATAATGAAAAAATTTTAGTATTAGAGATTTGTTTGGTACTTTCGACGGTAAAGGTTGTAATGATAGAACATTAATTACGGGTATTTCACATGTCTCATATCGCCTGGACCTGTTTATAATGAAATAACAGAAGAGGTAATTCCCTTGGAAAGCAGATAAACAAGAAACCTTCCAAGTTTTTAAGTAGTTTTAACCACAATCTATTTCAAACTGTAATTGAATCTCTAAATATGAATAATTAAGACTCTGTAATTCAAAACAACATATTCCTCTATGTATCTAAATGAATTAAAATGTCTAATTTTATACATACTAAAGTACTAGTTACTCCAGTTACAAATAAAGAAAATTCTTATAAACAATAAAAAGATTTGGGCAGGATAATTGTCTGGGTTACTAAATGACAGAAGGAATTCAATGTTCAAAATGTAAAGTCATACATTTATTATAAGAATTATAAGGAATTGTGAACACCCATCAACTTAGAGAAATGTTAATTAAAGTAATGTAAATTAATAAGATAAATCTGTAGGTAATAAAAATGTTACCCTCCCCTGGCAAAATCCGTTATACAGTTTTCTTAAATTGTGTACATACAAAAATGTAGCACAGACGTGTTTATTTGATGTTGTTTATTTTATTATTAATTATTTTTTTATCATTAGGTTTGGTGAGTCAGTCAGTAAGGTAATAGAGGCCTTGGTTAGTGAATTGAGCTCCGATATATTCCATAGATCTCAAATCTAGAAGCAGTGACGTAGCAGACTGTATAATCGTTGTTTATAGCTAATTACTGGGATACACATGTGATTATATTGAAGGATGTACTGTACTTTTGATGGTAAAAACATGACAATGATAAATTACTATCACATCTGACGATGTTAATCAATCCGTGCGCGAAAAGTACGATAATTAAAAGGTATCCAGGTTATTTTGCGCATTCAGTAAATATAATTTTATGTTACAATCTATTTTATACCAGTAGGCTATTGGTTGTAAGTGAGCGCGATATTTTCTATTCATCGTTCAAAAAATATCATCGGAATTTTAGTTGGAAAATATTGAAGTATTCCCTAAAACTGAAATCTAGCTTATTATAGGATTAAATTACTATACGTACAGTATGTTACTGCAAAATTTGTTTTGAATAATTCGTAGAAGATGTCAGATTCACTTTCAAAATAACTGCTCAAGTGGAAAATTAATCACTTAACTATTTCAAAAAATTTATTATAATTAATGTGATACATCATAAAGTAACATTATTTATATAAACAGTAAAATACAGGCTCCACCCACTTTCAGAAAATAGGATCTCATTTGATGTGCCCAATGTTTGGAGAGTGTCGAGTGTGTTTTCAGAACTACAGATCTACAGAAGCTAAGGCTAACAAAGACCCTAAGATCCACTCTAAGGTTAGCCCGAGAGAAAGGAAAGAGTAGCGGGTTAAGAGAAGAGAAGAGAATAAGGGGTTAAGTAAGGAGGAACACCTATCACTCGTGGGTTAACATTCATTCAGAAAAAGAGAAAAAAGACTCACCATCATCATCCGCCGGCCACAGCCAACAAGTCAGAAAAATAGTCGGAGAAAATAGGAGAGGGGTGAAAGATGAAAAGAAGTAAAATAAGAACGCTTACAAACCATGCAAACACAGTCTTAACTCACTGTCATACCATGCAAACTAAAAACATGCAAGAAAAGAGCGTTACAGACATGCAAAGTAAGGAGAGTGTGAAAAATGCTCTGTATGAATTGGTCCACAATTAACCCACCCCTTATATCTCCAGTCTAACTATAGAGTAGATCAAGTCTAGCCTAGAGGGGTCAGCCTAGAGATTCCGGAAATGGTCCAGAGCGGGCAGATAAATTGAGGTCCACAGTAGGATTCCTCACCAAACTAGGTTAGGGCAATCTACCTTTACCTTTGTTAAGCTATGAGTTGATGCTGGGTCTTAGGCCACAATGTAGGCCTAAGTTGTCTGACCCAGCTTAATTCAATGAGTCTACGTAAAACTGGGTTAAAAACACAATTAGTCACTTACTGCTAGTTATTAGAGAGTCCCTTTTTCCGTCTTGCTTAATTGTTAAGAGCGTACTTGCTGGTGGGGATCTTTCTTCGGTGTCTGTTCTCGTCCCTTCTCCCGTTCCGTCTTGTCGCCCCGTTCCTCGTTTTGTTCTCCTTTGTTCTGCTTTTCGCGGGGCTTTTTCCACCAGCGTCGTCTTGGTTTTTTCCTCGGTTGGTTGATCGGTAATGTATATCTATTACCGAGCACGCTCTTGTCACACAGTATATAAATACTAGTGTGGAGAATAACTCTGGTGAGCAACCAATTGGTTTCATCCACCCAGTTATTGACATAAAAGGAATTTAATAATTGTTAGATTAACTACCTACCTACTCAGTGAACCATTTTCGTTACCTCCCAACTACCCACTCATCAGTTTTCCATATACTGGGGCCCCCGGGAGATAAAAATTTTGGTGTCATTATCACCAATTTTTATGTCTGAGTGTAGACTAGCTAACTATTTGACTGTAAATGCCTGTTAATCTGATTAACAGTGCCTATCCTCACCTTCTCATGGAGAAGGTGTAGCATTTAATTAGAAGAGAAAATATACATCCATAGGATGAAACTGTCTATGGTCTTTACCATAAGAAAAGAAAAAGTGAAAGTTAGAAGATAAAATTACAATTCCCCAGCATCTATTTTTTGTTGTAAAAATAGTCGCGCCTTTAATGCTGTTTGTCGCTGAGGTCTTGTCTGTCAATGTTGTAGTAGGATGCGTTACCACTCCTACTGTCAAAGGAATAGTTACTGGAAGTTCAGTGTCTCCAGTTGTTACTGTCAGTGGAGAAGGTTCTCCAAAGTCCATTGTTTTGGGTCCAGACTCTAAAGGGTACAAAAGAGAAATGTCTCTTGTTGTGTCACCCGTTGAAGTCCTTAATTTGACCACTCTTGTTACCCCGTCTGCCCCTGGTCTGAGTTCTAAAACTCTAGCCAGAGGCCAGTATTGTCTTGGAGTACTGTCATGTATGAGAACAAGGTCCCCTACCTTAATTGTGTCAGACCAATCCTTCTTAGTCATTTGTTTATGTCTCTCCCTTAGACCCATCAAGTACTCAGTTTTCCACTGTTTAATAAAATGAGCTTTAACTCTAGTTAAGTGTTGTAACTTAGTCTGGAGTTCATCGTGTCGTTGAGTCCAGTTTGGGTCTTCTGAAGAGTCTATATTGTAGTCCGGCAGGAAACTAACTTGTTCTCCCCGAATCAAATGATTTGGAGTTAATGGTTCCGGGTCATTAATGTTGTCACTCACATAAGTGAGTGGTCTATTGTTAATGATGTTCTCAATCTCAGCCAGGAGAGTGAGCAACTCAAACAAGTGTATCTGTTTTTTACCAATTGCTTTCTTCAAGCAATTCTTTACTGTTTGTATATTCCTCTCCCAGATAGAACCATACCAAGGAGAGGCAACCGGAATATACTTCCACTTTATGTTTGAATTTTTTATATATAATTGTGTGAGTTCATCGCTTAACAAGTCGTGGATGACTTGTTCACCAGCCTTGAAATATGTAGCATTGTCAGTCCAAACTGTCTTGGGTACTGAATGTCGTGCACAGAATCTCTTAAAGACAGCAACAAAAGATTCTGCTGTAAGGTCCTCCACAACATCCAGATAAACAGCTCGTGAGGCAGCACATGTAAACAGTACAATGTACATTTTTTGTTCAGTGTCACCCACCCCTACAGTCAATGCTCCTGTATAGTCAATGCCTACAGTCTCAAAGGGTCTGTTGAGAGTAACTCCCTCCTCTGGCAAAGCAGGAGGATTTGGTTTCCTATAGGGCCTAGCATGAATACGCCTACATGTGATACACTCACTCAGGACTGTTTTAACAGTGATCCTTCCCTTGGGTATCCAATAAGTTTTTCTTAATGTAGTTAGTGTCTGTGGTACCCCCATATGATATACATCATTGTGTGTTTTTCTGATGATTAATGTTGTCAAATAGCTAAATCTAGGTAAAAGGATTGGATGTTTGCTTTTGTATGACAGTTTTGATTTGTCTAATCTCCCTTTACACCTTAGAAGCCCTTCCTCATCTCTGAACAAGTTTAGATCCACAACTACTGATGGTACAGGTTCTTTTGTTTGTTTCCCATTAGTCAAGAATTCTAGCTCTTTATTGTACTCTTCTTGTTGTGCATGGCCTATCCAGTATTTGGTTGCAACTTCTGTATAATTATGATTGTTTTTATTTAGCTGTTTGTTAATTGTAGTTAAACAGTTGTGAGCAAACCTCAAACAGTAGGCTGTGACCCTGACAAGTTTACTGAAATCAGAATAACGTTCATAATTAGTGATTGGTTCAACCTTTTCATTTGAAAAGATTAAATTTAAGGTCAAGTTAACTTGTTCCACAGGCCATTGGTCTGTATTACAGAGCCACTTAGGTCCTATGAACCAAGTTTTGTTTGACTTCAACAACTTGTAGGATAAACCTCTGGTCAGAAAGTCTGCTGGATTTTGTTTAGTTGGAACATAGTGAAAGTTTACTTGTAGGCTTTCATTAGCTTCAGCTATTTCTTTTAGCCTATTTCTTACAAAGATATTCTTACTATTAATGCTATCATTCCGTATCCAGGCAAGACAAATCTGACTGTCAAGCCAGATGTGGATATCAGTTATGTTCACATCATGGTAAGCATCCTTAAGCAATGAAATGGTTTTAATGGCTAATGCAGCAGCCAATAGTTCCAATTGAGGTATGGTTCGGGTAGGTTTGAGAGGTGCAACTTTCCCTTTTGCATAAATTAGATGACTTTCTGTAGGACTTACAAGATACGCACAGCACCCATAAGCTTGTGTGCTTGCATCAGCAAACACATGAAGTCTCTGGGGCTTATCCCTAAACCCACAGCACCTTTGAATTTTAATGTTCTGCACTTTTGTTAAATCAGCAGCTAACTTCTTCCAAGATTTTTTATTTTCATTTGTTATTGGATCATCCCACCCAACATTTGTCCTCCAAATTTCTTGGAGGAGAATCTTTGATTTTATTGTTGAAGGCAGGAATAGACCCATGGGATCAAAAATTTTGGAAGCCTCTGATAATATTTGTCTTTTAGTATTTGCTTCCTCATCAAGTTTAAAACCTTTAGTACAGATTGAATCATGACTGTTAGAAGTTGCATCCAAATACCAGTTCATACCTAAAGTTTTAACTCTGTCTGATGGCTCAGTAAGACCATTATTATCCTTTAAAATCTTTTTGTTTAAATCCTCATCATTTGAAATCCACTCTCTAAGTTCAAAGTTACCTTGTTGCATAATGTTTTGAGAGTGTTCATAGACTTCAGATAATTCATATTTTGTTGTTGTTGAGCCTATTAGATTATCTACGTAAAAATGTTCCTTAAGGAAGTTCAATGTTAAAGAGTTATTAAACTGGTTCAAATGATGTCCAATTGTCAATGCTAATAGGCTAGGTGAGCAATTGGCTCCAAACAATACAACATTAAATCTATAGGCTATGAACCCTTTATTCAAATCAAATGGATCCTTGAACCATAAGAACCTAAGTTGGTTCTTATCATATTCATTTTTAAGATTTATTCTAAAAAATGCCTTTGAAATGTCACTTTGTACGGCATATTTATCTAACCTGAACCTCAATAAGATCTTCACAAGGTCAGAAATGAGATTAGGACCCTCAATCAGGCAATCATTCAAACTGTGTTTATCACTGTCTTTGAGGCTACAGTTATATACTACTCTGAGTTTTGTTGTTGGGGCATCTTGTCGATAAACTCCCCTGTGGGTTAAATAATGACAACCATCTTTTTTAAAAGCGTTATTTGTTACTTCTTCAATGAAGCCTTTCTGTAGCTGTTCTTTGAAGACATTATATTTTTGAATATTATTATCTTGTTTGAGTTTTTTCATTACTTTATATAAATGTCCTTTACTACTTTGAGATTGTCTCTTAAAGTTGGACAATTTTTTTTCCAAGGTAACTCAATAAAATAACTATTGTCTTTGCACTGAATGGTGTCTTCAAATCTTTCTACCATTAACTGATCTTCTGAAGTTTGATTTGTGTCATGTATACCCACAGATTCTAGCAACCATAAAGTTTGAATTGCCTCATCCAGAGTTTCATTTGATAGTGATGAATTAATGTTCTCAGTTGATATAATATTATTCAAAGTGTTGCTATTCTTACAGGTGTTATGTAGGACTGAGTTGAGGCACATAGTATTTGTTAGTCATGAACTATTTTGGTTTAGGTCTAGGTTGTATTTGGATAGGTCACCCAAAGGGGCTATCCCTGATATAGTCTGATAAGCTATACCATTACCTATCTTTACTATGCCCTTATGAATAAGATTAATATAATCTGCCCCTATTAACATTTCAATGTTAGCTACTGTGTTGTTTGTGATATGTCTATCAGCTATTTTGTAGTGTTTTCCCAAATGATCTATGGTTTGTTCTAGTTTGGATATAACCAGTTTGTTTTGTCCTACTTTAGAAATAATAACTGCTTCAATTTTCTCTAATTTATTTTCTAAATGTAGTTCCAGGTCAATTGTCTTATAGCTATTTTTGTCCGAGTTATCCTTAACAAAGGATGCAATATTGAGTTTTTGTTCATTCGGGTTTGGTGTCAAACCCAATTTATTAACTACATTTTGCGAAACAAATGTTTGTTGAGAACAACAGTCTATAAGACATCTCACTGGAGTGGTGCTACCCTCACTATTCACTAAGTCCAAAGTAATAGTTGGTAAAAGAATCTCAGTGTTTTTTGTTACGTTGTTTGAACAAACAGAATGTCCCATGAAAGTGGCATTTTCTTGATTACCTTTGTTTGGTGGAGGTATCTTTTGAGTTTGAGTACTATTGTTTGGACACTTTGGTGAATCACACATTGATGAGACATGTCGTAAACTTTTACAAAACTTGCACTTGAATCTTAACCTAGATTTACAGTCTTTCTTATAATGTCCCTGGCCAGTACACTTTTTACATAGGTTCAACTGTTCACATCTTTTAGCTCTTTGGTTAAAGTCTGAATATTTGTCACACCCAGTACTACTGTGTTCATTACTTGCACAAAATTTGCAATGTAGTGTGTAAGTTGAGGCAGCAGTTACCTTAAAGTTCTGTAATGTAGGTGTTCGTGTATTACAGTTGGTCACATTTGATTCTACAGTATCAAGTTTTGTCTGTTTGGCTGTAGCTAGTTGGTCTCTGGGAACAGTCTTTGGTTTATCCATAGTCTGGGTCTTATTTTGTGTTGGAATATCTCTCAATTTGTAATTAGTTAGGATATTTGGAAAGTGTTTTCTGATACTTTCAAGATTAGGATAATTTTCTCCCGTCTTTAGAACTAAAATATCTTTAACCCTCAAAGGAAGGCACCTAAGAACTATGCCTTGTATAATCCAAGATGAAGCTTTAATATCTATCTCATTGCTAACCAGTTGTCCTATAATAGCTTCTAATTTTGTATAAAATTTTTCCATATCACTATGGTTATCTTTTATGGGTGCAAAATCAAAAATTTGTTGAGATAATTCATATACAATCTCATCTTTATTAATGTAATTACGTTTTAAGAGATCAATAGCTACTTCATATGAATTCCCTACGGCTGGTAAATAGGCTATCAGGTTATAGGCTGGGCCTTTAAGGAAACTAGTTAAGTAGCTAAACTTATCAACAGTTGAAATATAAGGTTTATTACCTATTAAACTCTCAAATTTGTCAATGAAAGATGGGAATTGTACCGTGTCCCCTTCAAATGTTGGTACTAGCAAAATGGGTAACTGAGCCCTCAATTCTTGTGACTCAGGATTTAGCATGCCACTTAAATTTTGTTGAAGGTTAGCTCTACTTTGATTAAAATCAGAATTAGGTTTATTTGGTGTTAAGTCAGTCAAACGAGACCGTAGTCTCCTTATTTGCTGTTCAATTGAGATTACCTGAACATCATTATCAGCGTAAAGGTCTATCAATTGTTCTTCAGCCATTTCGGATTCAACTAACTCTGAAATACTCTCATCAATGGCTATTATTTCCTTCTTTTTAGTTTCCAATTTAAGAATTACACACTCTAAATCTTCCTTACCTGGTTGTGTAATATTGTTAAAAGTGTTCACGGCCTTTGTAACAGCACTCAACTTTGCCCCCCTTTTCTTTTTAACTTTTCAATTCCGCACTGTCCATGTTTAAGTCAAAATTGCTTAACTGGGGATCGTAATGAAATAGAGGACAAGAAGAAATTACCAGAGAAGAGAGAGCACAGACAAAACAGTCAAGTTTTAAATTTGGTTTAATCCCCCCCAAGTACTTATGTGTCACTCAGGTCTAAGCTTATAAGAGAATGAGACTCCTTAAATGTAAATGTTTCCTAGTTAGGCCCTAGGTTGTAGACCTAATTAGGCTTGATTAGGTTAGGCTTAGGCTAGACCATTTAGCCTAATTCTGCAATTTTTGTTAAGTAAGGTTAAGGTTTGTAAATTCCCCACACACGGACCACCAATGTGAAAAATGCTCTGTATGAATTGGTCCACAATTAACCCACCCCTTATATCTCCAGTCTAACTATAGAGTAGATCAAGTCTAGCCTAGAGGGGTCAGCCTAGAGATTCCGGAAATGGTCCAGAGCGGGCAGATAAATTGAGGTCCACAGTAGGATTCCTCACCAAACTAGGTTAGGGCAATCTAACTTTACCTTTGTTAAGCTATGAGTTGATGCTGGGTCTTAGGCCACAATGTAGGCCTAAGTTGTCTGACCCAGCTTAATTCAATGAGTCTACGTAAAACTGGGTTAAAAACACAATTAGTCACTTACTGCTAGTTATTAGAGAGTCCCTTTTTCCGTCTTGCTTAATTGTTAAGAGCGTACTTGCTGGTGGGGATCTTTCTTCGGTGTCTGTTCTCGTCCCTTCTCCCGTTCCGTCTTGTCGCCCCGTTCCTCGTTTTCGTTCTCCTTTGTTCTGCTTTTCGCGGGGCTTTTTCCACCAGCGTCGTCTTGGTTTTTTCCTCGGTTGGTTGATCGGTAATGTATATCTATTACCGAGCACGCTCTTGTCACACAGTATATAAATACTAGTGTGGAGAATAACTCTGGTGAGCAACCAATTGGTTTCATCCACCCAGTTATTGACATAAAAGGAATTTAATAATTGTTAGATTAACTACCTACCTACTCAGTGAACCATTTTCGTTACCTCCCAACTACCCACTCATCAGTTTTCCATAGAGAGGATAAGAAAAAAAAGTAGGTAAAGTTAAACAAAAAGTGGGTTAGTTTACGCTACGAGCTACATCTACGTTCGTGTAAGTCTAATTTTTTTTTTTTTTAATAATTTTATTGCTGGCATCACACGCTGGCATGTCACAAGCTGGCATTTATCGTCAACAGACTCATCCTCGACCACCACCCACAGAGCTCGTGTTGTTAATTGTTTTTTTTTTATTTTAAACAACGTTAATATTTTTAAAATGTCTGTCAAGACGGTTCTTAAACACGTTAACGCTGGTAGAGTTCACGACGGACGCGGGAAGATTATTTCATTTATCAATTACTTTAAACGTAAAGAAGTTTTTAGCGATATTAGTAATGAAACGTCTGCACGCAACTTAAATCCGTTATTACGAGTATTACTATTATCGAACGTGAACAATTTGTCAAAATTTACGTTATCGATGTTATTAACGATTTTGAAAACTTCAGTAAGCTCCCCCCTTAATCTCCTAGTTTCGAGTGAATACAGGTCTAACTCTTTAATCCTATCTTCATAAGGCTTGTTGCGCAATGACGGAATTAGTTTCGTGGCACGACGCTGAACCCTTTCTAACCTATCAATATCCTCACGCAAGTACGGGCACCAAAACTGAACGGCATATTCTAAATGAGGCCTGACTAGGGACTTGTAAAGGGGCAATATAATATCCTTCGATTTAAATTCGAAATTACGCGCTATGAAGCCCAACATCCTATTAGTTTTTGCGCAAGACTCCAGGCACTGGTTCCTAACCTTTAAATCCTTAGATACGCGTACGCCTAAATCTACTTCCTCGTCAACGCTCGCCAACTCCCTATCATCCATCGTGTACGTGCAATTATTGTTACGAGAACCTACATGCAAAACTTTACATTTGTCTACGTTAAATTGCATCTGCCACTTATCCGTCCACTCCATAATCCTACTTACATCGTCTTGGAGCCTATTTCTACCGTCCTCGTTAACAACCTTACCGCCTATTTTAGTATCGTCCGCAAATTTTGAGACATTACTAGTCAATCCTACATCTATGTCGTTAATGTAAATTACGAATAGCAATGGGCCTAACACTGAACCCTGTGGGACACCGCTACCTACATCCAACCACCTCCATTCACTACCATTAACTACCACCTTCTGCCTCCTAGCACGAAGCCATTCTTCTAACCAGTTAGCTACCTGACCTCGTATACCGTGCGCTTTAACCTTCGCAATTAATCTCCTATGCGGAACTGTATCGAACGCCTTTTTAAAATCTAAATAAATAACGTCAGCCGCTCTATGCCTATCGTATTCGCGCACTATTTCGTTATAAAATTCTAACAACTTAGTTAAATAAGACCTATGGCGTCGAAACCCATGCTGACTACTATTAATCAAATCTCGACTTTCTAAGTGATCGATGATACGATCCCTAACTACGGATTCCAAAAGTTTACCGACAGTTGACG
This sequence comes from Bathynomus jamesi, assembly GCA_023014485.1. Classification (NCBI taxonomy): domain Eukaryota; kingdom Metazoa; phylum Arthropoda; class Malacostraca; order Isopoda; family Cirolanidae; genus Bathynomus; species Bathynomus jamesi. The sequence continues at coordinate 1,467,173 of JAJOZX010000223.1, forward strand.
TTAAGCTAATGGGCCTATAATTGCTAGCTACTGCGCGGTCGCCTGTTTTAAAAATACGCGTGACGTTAGCTAATTTGAAGTCTTCAAGAATAATCCCCGTTTCGAGTGACTGATTAAAAATCTTCGTTAAGGGGCCTATAATAACGTCTTTCAAATGTCTGGGATAAAGAGCGTCAGGGCCTGGAGCCTTGCTAACTTTTAGCCTATCGACATAATGCGCAATCTCAACCTCGTAAACAGTTATTTCATCCAAAATAGTCTCGCTACTAAATGGAACGATATCGTCCACGTCGGGGACATTATTTACGTCTTCTACGGTAAAAACTGTCGCAAAAACGTTATTGAAAATACCCGCCATCGCCTGAGCGTCAGAAGCCAAAGCGCCATTAACATCCACTAGAGGGCCTATGTTATCTTTTATCGGCTTACGATTATTAACATATTCAAAAAACTTTTTTGGATTATGTTTACTATCCGCAGCTATAAGTATCTTTAAATTACGCTTAGCATTCCTAACTGATCTTTTAACTTGACGTCTCAGCTCGATATATCTATTAAAGTTAGCTGCCGTGCCATTGCGCTTATTAAGTCTATACGCTCTATTGCGCTCGTTTATGAACTCGCCTATTTCCCTAGTCCACCACTTCGGCCTACCATGATTTCTAGCGCGCTTGGGCCTACGAGGAATAAACTCCCTTTCAATATTCCTAAAACTTTCTTTAAACGCCACCCAATGCAAATTTGTGTCATTACCCATAAATAAGTTATCCCAGTCCACTACTCTCATCCTATCCGCAAAACTATCAAAATTAACCCTACGAAAATCAGGGACTTCTATTACGTTACTATCCTTAGTGTTTTCTATCAATAACTTAAATCTAAGAATTTGATGATCACTACATCCTAAACTCTCGCCTACTTCTAAACTATCGACTATATTTTCGCCGTTCGTCATCACCAAACCTAAAATATTGTCACCGCGCGTTGATTCGGTAACTATCTGTCGTAAAAAATTATCCTCCATGAACTCAATCAATCTCAAACCCTCCTCATTACCAGTAAAAGTCTCATAATTAACATTAGGGCAGTTAAAGTCTCCGACAATTATACTATTCCGATTGTCAATAAAGTTACCAAGAAGTGAGTAAAATCTAGTATCTGTATCGAGGGGTTGAACGGGAGGTCAATCGAGGGTTTGAACGGGAGGTCAAACTTTATAAGAACTTTATATTGAATATAGCCCCCGCATACTTTAAGTGATGAAACGATGTTAAATCGTATGTACTGTGTTGTCCAAAGTAATGAAGATGTAATTGTAGATGTGGGGGTGGGTTCAAATACGTGACGGTTAAAGGCAGCGCTCTTAACCATGCAAACCGCCCAGATCGTTAAATTTAATTGGCGCAAAGATTGCTAATTTTGTTAATTTGTGTGACGGTGTTGACAGTGTATTTCAAGGTTTAATTAATGTATGGTAAATAATTCCAAATCCATGAGCGAAATTAATTACCCATAAATTTACATTTTCTCTGAATTGTCTATCCATTTTTCAAATATGCGGTAAGGGATTTGAAATTTTAATGAAAAAATGCGTTCATCATTCATAAGGAAAATCAATTACTTTAAATAGTGATTTTCAATTTATGAAACTAAAATAAAATTATTTCATTATTTTACTAAGTAATGAAACTAATTATTAAGCACTGATAATTCGTGGAAAATGGCAGACTCACTTTCTTTGATGCGTTGAAAAATAATTAAGTTACTCATAAAATAGAATGGAACTTATAAATTATATTAATATTTTTTTATAATCTAATTTTATGATATTTGTGTATATTAATGCAAAAATTGTTTTTATTTAATTTTTATTTACCATGCTTCAGTTTTTGTTTGAAAGAGCGGATAACACGCCAATACGGTACAACGTTCCACTCAACCATATTTATTACCTTATGAGAAGATTAATAGCTCGTCTGTTGTATATTTTGAGACTATATTTGTCGAATAGGTGGTGGTAAGTCGATGTTGTAATACTGTGTTACTGTCGATGGGCGTGGTTCCTAAAGTCTCTATTTAGACAAATAGTGTAGTCCTCATCGCGGTTTCCTGGGGCTGATGGGAGTGGCCCATGAAGTCTATACTTAGATGTTTGATACGGTTTTGTTGGTGGCCGCTAAGGTCCTTAATGAGCTGGTGAGAACGGATAACACACAAATATTTTGTGTATATAAGCCAAACGAATGGCTGTATTCAAAAGTCTGTCAGAAGGTGCAGGGGAACCCGGCATTTTACTTCAAGAAGTTATTGTGAAAGGAGGTGACGCGCCAGTTACGCAATATACAGGGTGCGGCATAAGTCGCTTTACCGAGAACATTGAAATCACCTTGCGAAGAATAATATTTATTAATTATTACAGAAATTGTTCAGAGTGTCCTCCATCACGTTCAATACACACGTTACATCTTTGAACCACTGAACAACAAATAGCACGACGCAGTTCTTTGTTGTTATTCAACGTCTCGAACGTTTGGCGTATCAAAGTCTTCATGTGATCGAAGTCCCACGGTTTCTGGTCGTAGACTCTATCTTTGATTATACCCCACATTGAATAATCACATCACATTAATTATTCAATGTGGGGTATAATCAAAGATAGCGTCTACGGCCAGAAACCTCGGAACTTCGATCACATGAAGACTGATACGTCAAGAGTTCGAGACGTTGAATAATAACAAAGAACTGTGTCGTGCTATTTGTTGTTCAGTGGTTCAAAGATGTAACGCGTGTATTGAACATGATGGAGGACACTTTGAACAATTTCTGTAATAAATAATAAATATTATTCTTCGCAAGGTGATTTCATTATTCTCGGTAAAGCGACTTATGCCGCACCTTGTATATATGTCTTTAAACTAAGGCGACTGGCTGTGTTTTAAAGCCTGTCAGTCGCTCACACCATACGACTGGCTGTGTCCCCAGGGCATAGCTGGATTCTAGAGAAGGTGCTTCGTCTCTTAATCTCTTTCCTGATAAATACAAACTTGATAATACCACATGGGACATTCGTTAAGAAAGTAAATTAGTTTTATTTAAGGATAATAAAAGACCCAAAAAATCGTATATTTTCTTTCATTTAAGTTAAAATCGGAAGCAACTTTACAAGAAATGACAAACGTTAATGAATGTAAGAAAAATAAATGATACAAACAAAACAAGAACGATTTATCTTGAAAACAAATTATAAAACAAATGAGATTAACTTCATTAACTTGCATTTGCTTTTATTAATGTAAATCTTTACTTCTTTCCAGACAATAAATAAAGGAGGTTGTAGACACCAATCGACTAAGAAAGTACTCCAGGAAGGGGTGGGAGACGTTAGGCAGGAGAGAGTGAGTGCTGGAACTCCCGTTTCTTCTGTCATTGTCATCCTTAACTGTTTTTTCCGTACCTCATCTACCCTGTATAGCGGTTCAGCATGCTCCAAACACACACTTCTCCCTCTATTCCTCATAGAAGAGGAGAGTGAGGAAGAGGAGATGAAAAGGAGGATCTTAATCCACAGAGAAGAAGATGTACACCAGGAACTGAACCACAGAAGACCACTGCCCAAGCTGAGGCACACCTATATGGTCAGAAAATATATAGAGATAGTGAACAAGGTACTACCTGCAATAACACCCCAGGAGAGTAACCTCACAGAATTAAACGGGTTATATTATGCAACAGCCGTCAGCGTAACAGAGATGGTAGGGGTAAAAACACGCAAGCAGAATAACCAGGAGCAAAACCAGGGAAAGAATGGAAATGAGAGGAAGCCAAGGTGGCAGCAAAGACTAGAGATCAGAGTAGGTAACCTCAGAAAGGAGATCTCAATCCTAACTACCCATATGAGGGGGGAAATAAGATCTGAACTGGGAAGGAGGAAGGTAAATGTATTAATCCAAAGAGAAAGACTGGACAATGAAAGAAAGATCAGACAAAGCATTGCCAGAAAAAAGCTAGACCTGTTGGCAAAGGCAAAAAGATTGGCAAGATATATACGCTTGGATAGAGAAAAGAAACAAAGATGTTTGAAGACAACCCAACAAAACTATTTAGAGAGTTAAAGAATGCCCAGATAAATGTAGAAAAACCACCTGAAAAAGAACAAGTGGCGCATTTCTGGAAGAACATCTACGAGAACGAAGTCAACCATAATGATGGAGCCTTGGGAGCCTTTACAACAGCGAAAAGGTGAGAAACATCTCAGAGATGGACATGAACAGAATAACCGTGAAAGAAGTCGAGGAGAAAATAAAATGAAGCAACAACTGGAAAGCACCAGGCCCAGACATGATTAAGAACTTCTGGTTGAAAAAGCTAACATCACTAAATGGAAAACTAACAAGGTGCTTCAACAAGATAGTAACAGCAGAAGAAGAAGCACCAGAATGGTTGACAAAAGGAAAAACAACATTACTACCAAAGTTCCATGAAACCCAGACTCCAAGTAAATATAGACTAATAACGTACTTGCCAACAATCACAAAATACTAACAGGAATCATGGCTGACAGGATCTACAGCCATGCAGAAAAAACAACATCATAATCCCAGAACTAAAAGGATGCAGCAGAAAAACGTATGGGACAAAAGACCAGCTGTTAATCAACAGGGCTATATTGGAGAACAGCAGAAAGAAACAGAGAAACCTAAGCATGGCATGGATTGACTACAAAAAGGCGTATGACAGTGTACCCCACTCCTGGGTGAAGGAAGTATTGAGACTATACAAGATCCACCCTACCATCAGGATCTTCTTAGAAACAGCTATGACACGATGGGAAACAGACTTAACTCTCCATCATAGTAAGGGAACTTTAGAGGTGAACAGTGTGAGAATCAAGAGAGGGATCTACCAGGTGATTCAATATCCCCTCTTTTATTTGTACTGGCGCTAAACCCACTCAGCCAACTAATAAATAACCTAAACAAAGGCTACGTAATGAGACCAAGGGAAAAGAACAGCCCGAAAATATCTCACTTATTTTACATGGATGATCTAAAACTATATGCCCCAAACAAAAGTGAACTAACAGAAGAGGTCAGGGAGGTCAAAAAGTTCTCAGATGACATCCAGATGGAGTTTAGTCTTGAGAAATGTGCCACTGTCACATTAAAGAAAGGCAAAAGGTGTGAATCAGAAAACATCAGGGTGGACAATATCGTGATAGAAGAACTAGAGCAAGAGGCTGCATACAAATATCTGGGGATGGAGGAATCTGAAAAGATGGAAAATGACATCATGAAGGAAAGACTGCGGAAAGAATATTCAAAAAGGATAAAGCTAATCCTAAAATCTCACCTAAACAGTAAAAATAAGATCCTATCCATAAACTTACTGGCGGTACCTGTACTGTCATACAGTTTTGGCATAATCAACTGGACCCAGCAAGAAATCAACAAACTGGATACGATCACCAGAAAATTGCTCCATGCGCATAAGGTCATATATAAAAACCAATGCACATCAAGGCTATACCTGCCAAGGAGGGTCGGTGGATTAGGGCTTGCGCTAATTGACCAAGTGCACAAAGCCACAACAATAGGATTAGCACAGTACATAAAGGAAGGAGAAGGAAGGCTAGTCAGATTTGTAAGAGACCATGAACGTGAAAAGCCTCAAACAACATCACTCTCAAAAAAGGCAAATGATTATCTAGTGGATGCTGGCATAGGACCTGAACAGCTTGAAGACATTGCAAATAAACCTCTCATGGAAAAGATAAGCACCATCAAAAGAAGGTATAACAAGAAAAGATCAGAAGAAAAGGAGAAGAACTGGGAAGAGCACAAGTTCAGCAAAGTATACAAAGAGGATGTGCTGAACAGAGCATATATAGAGAGGGATAAAACTGTGGAGTTCCTGGTAAGAGGGGTACTGAGACCAGAAGATGAACGGCTGGTGATGGCAACACAAGACCAGGCACTACGGACAAACTGGTTCAAAAGGAATATTGAGGGCAGAAATGAAAGCGAGATGTGCAGATTGTACTCAAAGAGCCCAGAGACTGTGAGTCACATACTATCGGGGTGTGAAATACTCCTGCACAGAGGAAACTACACAGACAGACACAATGCAGGCTGCAAGCTAATCCACTTCAAGCTGTGTAAGAAATATGAAATAAGGCTGGAAACAGAAAAACACTGGAAACATATTTCACAAGGAATAGAAGACAATGACAAAATGCTACTCCTATATGATCACGAGATACCAACTGACATCAGGGTATCAGGATGCAGACCAGACATAGTTGTGAGAGAGAAGGAGGGAAACAAGTGCCTCTTGGTGGAAGTAGGAGTCCCAGCAGACTGGAATGTGGCGAACTATGAAAGGGAAAAGGTCTTAAAATACCAGAGACTCAAACACGAAATAAGGAGAATGTGGAATGTGGAACCTGAGATCATCCCAATAGTAGTGGGGGCAACAAGGGCAGTAAAGAAATCTACAGTAGAGTTCCTGAACCAACTGCCCATAAGTGTGACATCTGGAGAAGTTGTAGGGGAGATATTACGATACAGCACCTCTATCTTACGCCTAGTTCTAGGCTGTACCTAAAAGTTCCTTATGGTTAAGGTTTAACCCCGGAAATAAAAAACTCTCTCCATCTGGAGTAGAAGGGAAAAAACAAAAAGAATAGAAAAGTGAATTACACATACATACGTCTTACACACTACACAATCTCTTGAAAAAAAAAAATCGCACAGTCTTTAAGAGCCTCGGAGTCCACTGGAGAGCAGACCATAAATGTTCGCTTTTGGCTTCCCCGCTGCTGTACTGGAAACGCAGACTCGGAGCGCGTGGCCGGTTCGAGATAGTCTTGGGACTCTGTCTGATACACTTTTCGTAAATTTCTGCAACATTCGTGCCTTTTCTCAAATTTCCAATCTGTTGAACACCACCTCTCCTACGTTAAAATTCACCACCTTCTCACTGAAACTCTGGTATCTGATACAACTGCAGCAACCTCTTTTCTGTACCCTCCTACTTTCTCTATACTCAATTTTATTCCAAAGGTAGACGTTGTGTATATGTACCCAATGACCTAACTTGCTCTCGTATTCCTGAACTTAAATTTCTCCTAATTCAACTGGCTATCTAAAACTCTTTGACTACATCAATTCCAAAGTGAAACACATTCTATCCCACTCTTCACAATTTTTTTTCAGATCGTCAGTTCCGCAAGGGACGCTCTACTGGTGATTTTCTTGCATATCTCTCTGACTATTGGTTATCCTCCATTTGGTATTTCGGTGAAACTTTTGGTATTGCGCTAAATTTCCTTAATTTCCAAACTTCCGTCATTCGGTTTCTATCTTTCTATCTGTACCTTCATCTCTGATTTTCTTTCTGGCCGATCTATAGCTGCGGTTGTAAATGGCCACTGTCTTTCTAAAGCTATTAATAGTGGTGTTCCCGAGGGTTCTGTTCTGTCACCCACTTTCTTCCTTTTATTTAACGATGAAAATCGTACTTCCTCTGCCGATGATTCCACTCTTCACTTCTCCACCCGCTTCACAAAGCGTCCCTCTCAACATGCTTCGCGTGAGACAGCTATACTACACCTAACCTCTGATCTTTCTACTATCTCTGATAGGGGCAGAAAAAACCTTGTGGTTTTCAATGTCTAAAAAAAATAGGTTTCTTCATCTATCTACTCATCACATTCTTCCACACAACTATCCACTTATCAAGAAGAGGAAGACTATTGTTATCCCAAAGCGATACGATGACTGAGCTGATTAATACAGTAGAGCATTGCTTGTATACAGTATATTAAGTAAAGATTTCAGGAGGAAAGTTAAAGAGACCTATACAAAAACTCTATACTTCAGAAATGAGCAAAAAACACAGATAGTCAAGATGAGGCATTTGGGTTACAGCCTCCAAGAGAAAGCTTGACTAAACTCGCAGAAAGTAGTGACAACAATGCCTCTTCGGTGGGAAGTGTTAGAAAATCTAGAAGAGGAAGAGTCATTGTTATCCCAAAGCAATGCGATGACTGAGCTGATTATACAGCATTGCTTGTATATATTAAGTTAAGGTGTGTGTGTGTGTGTATATATATATACACACACCTTATATATATATATATATATATATATATATATATATATACAGGGTGTTTCATAACATGTGGGACGCACTTTCAGGATGGATTCAGGACCTGAAACCAATGAAAAAAGTTTATATAAACATATGCCCGAAATCAATGTTTCCGAGTTACAGCCCGTCATGTGTTCCAGGAAGTATCCGCTACCTTTAAAGAAAATGCTCAAAATGACCGCCTTGCGCTTCAATACACGCCTGAACACGCCTCGTCATAGACTGCCTGACGCGTTCAAACATTCCAGGTATTGCTCGGATTTTATGGCATCCTTGTTCTACACGTTGGCGAAGCATTTCAACGCTGTCAATGGGTGTCACAGAAACGATGGATTTCAGATGACTCCACAAGTAAAAATCAAGTGGATTCAGGTCCGGGGAGCGAGCAGGCCACGCAATGGGTCCTCCAAGGCCTATTAATTTATCAGGAAAATGGTCATCCAAATAGTTTCGGCTACTCGATTAAAATGAGGCCGAGCGCCGTCATACATAAACCACATACGACGTCGGACACCAAGAGGAACTTCATCTAGTAAATCGCTTAAATCATCCCTTAAAAAATTGGAATAGGATTCTCCTGTTAATCTTCCAGGCAAAACAAAAGGGCCGATTAAATTGTCGGCAATAAGTCCTGCCCATACATTGATACTAAATTGTTGTTGGTGCCTTGACTGGATGATGGCATGCGGATTTTCTTTGGCCCAGTGATGAGTGTTGTGAAAATTGATCACGCCATTTCTTGTGAAGGCAGCCTCATCAAAAAACAACAAGGAGGATAGAAAAAGAGGATCGCGAGCACACTGTTGAATGAACTAAATACAAAAGCCTCTCGTGGTGGGAAATCAGCTTCAGTAAGGCCTTGTACTCTCTGAATGTGATATGGGTAAAGTTGTTGTTCCCGTAAAATTCGCCACACAGTTGTGTATCTCACACCCTCTGCTGCTGCTATCCTTCAGGTGCTGACACCAGGATGTTCCTCCACACGATTCAGGACTCACTCCTCCAACTCAACAGTTCTGGCGCTGATTGGTCTACCACCATCTGAAATTCGCTTGTTGAATGATATTGTACCATCAAATCACCAAGACGCTCATCTATTCTCTGAGAGGTCTTCTTATCTGGTAGACGGCGATTCGGAAACCTTTCCGCATACAAACATCTTGCTGCGGCCGCATTACACTCGGCAAGTCCATACATGAGATGCATGTCTGCCATTTCTCTGTTTGAATAAGCCTCCATTCTCATTTCAAATGCACACTATCACTCAATAGCACAAAAACTTTTAAGGTTTTTTTTTTACTGGACTGCACTTATTCATGGTATGAAGTTACGAATACGAACAGTGAAACACCGCGATGCACCTCTGACTGACTGATGGCTCTACTGTACACTCAACGATATTGAAAGATGTCATAAAGTGTACGAAACATTACAATCGGCAAGGCCATACATGAAACAAGTCTTGTACACACTCGCAAACATTGTCGGCAAGCAGGGTTTGTAAACAGTTTGCGGAAAGAATTGCTGGAACACAAAATGGGCTGTAACGCGGAAACAAAGCGATTTCAGGCATATGTTTATATAAACTTTTTTCATTGTTTTCAGATCCTGAATCCATCCTGAAAGTGCGTCATATATATATATATATATATATATATATATATATATATATATATATATATATGGGATGAATTTCACAATAAAACACATGAAATGAATGAATGATGTAAACCCACAAGAACAAAGAAAAATAATTCCAAGGTCTTTCGTGTATTCAGAAGTACACCTCGTCAGGGAATGAAGGGAGCAGGCGAGATGCCCTAAATATATACAGCGGGTCGGAAACAAAAAGATTAGTACATAATTAACAAGACTTAATGAGAGGCAGAAGGAATTTAAACAGGATATTGTCAATTTTAAACATTCCCGCACTGTTATTGAAATTATTTTTAAAATGGATAAATGCACATTCTAGAATATTTCTTTCAATTATATCTCTGTTTTTAACGAGCGCTTTAGAGCTATCCCACTTGATGCTATGATTATATCTACATATATGGTTAAACAGTGCATTAGAATTATTTGCTGTTCTACACGCATATTTATGCTGTTTTACCCTAATATCTAACGTTTTACCCGTTTGGCCTAAATATAATAAGTTACATTGTGTACGGTACATCTGATCGAATGCACACAACCAACCACATTATCTGGGCTATTCTTTATTAGGCGTGATTTAACAGTATTATTATACTTAAAGACTACAGTGATGCCAATTGCTTTAAGTAAAGTTGGAAGATCTTGAAAATTAACATGGTAAGGTAGGCTAAGGTTATTTTTACGCTGAAATTCCTTTACAGTTACATCATTATAATACCTATTCTTGACTTTCCTAAGACAGTTATCTAAAAATGAAATAGGATAACATAATTTAGTACCAACTTTATGATATTGCATAACTCGGAATCTAAACATTCAGGACTAACAACTAACTCTCAATGCTCTAAGAAACATAGCAGAGAAAACAAGATTTAATCGAGGGATGATGATCAGAATAAAAATGCACATAAGAGTTATTATTAGTAGGCTTACGATAAATTTCAATAACAGTGCGAGAATGTATAAAATTGACAATATCCTGTTTAAATTCCTTCTGCCTCTCATTAAGTCTTGTTAATTATGTGCTAATCTTTTTGTTTCCGACCCGCTGTATATATTTAGGGCAGTGGTGCACAAACTTTTTTGATGTGAGGGCCAAGCGATGAAAATAACTAAATGTATTAGCCTACTTACTCTCCATGTAAGTCATAAATTGGGTCACTTTTATATTCTAACTTTTTCATTGAATTGAAAAGACCCGTGGGGCCACTGAAAAGACCCGTGGGGGCCACATTTGGCCCGCGGGCCAGGGTTTGTGCATCACTGATTTAGGGCATCTCGCCTGCTCCCTTCATTCCCTGACAAGGTGTACTTCTGAATACACGAAAGACCTTGGAATCATTTTTCTTTTTCCTTGTGGTTTACATCATATATATATATATATATATATATATATATATATATTTTTTTTTTTTTTTTTTAGGGTGGTTTTTACAAATATAAAAAAATTTCGATATTAAATTTTCCAGGCTCCCAACCCATAATTAGATACTCTTGAGTGAATGAATTTATCTCATAGAGTTTCTTCTATTTTAGAGAATATTTAGGGGTTGCGCAGGCTTAATAAAGTATTGTATTTCATGGGTAATTTTTAAATTTTATCAAACGGAAACTAAAATAAAGGATGACTAATAAAACAATATAAATGATGAATACTTTAAGAAAATAAACATAAATAATCTTCGCGGTATCTCAAATATGCTACCAAAAATTAAATAAATCTCCATGTAAAGTAGGATCATAATTAAAACTAAGTGTTCTTTCCAAAAAAACATAACATCCCAAAACATGATAAGCAAAAACAATATATTCTTCATATTACAAGAAATAAAAAAATATTTTTAATATTACAAGAAACCAAAGCAACATATTTTTCATATTACAAAAAAAGTGTTATTGAATATTGGACTCAAGTGTGCATTTTCTGCTGTCAGGATATTTTCGACGATGATTAGCGACAACCTGCATCAGATACTGCAGTTGCTCCTCGTCGTGAGTTAATCGGCAATTAAACTGTTCAATGAGTGTCACTGCTCGTTCAGCATTATCATTAACAACTTTTATACCTTTCACAATGCTACATGCATATTTGTAACTATCATGAACAGTCCAGAATACCGGATCTTCATTAAGGAATTCGACTGAAATGTCCAAACTTCTGAAAAACTTAACTGAGTTTTTCGATGTTAAGTCAACAAGGCTGACCTGAGCATTATGTGGAAGCTCGATCCGCTTTGGACAATCATCACTTCCTTCTTTGGTCGTCATGGCCTGAACCATCTCACGTTTAACGCTTACAGGAACGTCTTCGTCGAATAATGCAAGGGACAGCACTTCTGCTGACAGATACCAGAGATGTGAGCTGAATTTTCTAATGGCAGCTTCTGCGATGATCTTATTTGGGTATCTTTGAAGTTTCTTAAGGAGAATAAGGTCTTCATGCGGAGCAGATACAGGAACAGAAGCACGAAACCATGCTCTCATGTAAATTCGGACAGCAAAGAAAGAAATTTCGTTTAGAGCCCTTTCTTCTTTGGTAGTTAGTTGAAATTGACTCTGAAACAACCATACCTTGATGGGGTAGAGAAGCTTAGCTATCCATCGGGCGTGATGCATAGCTCCTGGAGTTTTAAAGCGAATTTCTTTTCCATCCCAAGAGTTATGGCCCAAGAAAAGAAGTGCCAGATCCAGGAATTCTTTGTAATCATCTCGAACTGTTCCTTCCTGGAGCATCTTGCAAGCAAAAGAAGTTAATGACCTCTTCTCTTCGTTGTCGATGTCATCCGCAGCCGTCTTATATCTGGACTGATCAATTTGAGGCCAAAACTTCTCGAAGCGCATGAATAAAGGTACTTGAGGGCCAAAAGGTCCTCCAAAATAAGACCCGAAAACAGCTTCAAACACCAATTCCATAATATGATGACGGCATGGAAAATGCAGGAGGTTTTTCCCTAGTTTTTGTTCGAGGAGAACGCAAGTTCCTGCGCGATGGCCAGTATTTGAAGCGGTAGTGTCAAAACTCATCTCAACAACGGACTGCTCAAGCCCCCACTTTTGGAGCTGGTTCACAATAGCTTGAGATTGCTCTTCTCCTATTCCGGAAGAGAGTTTTGGAACACCAAAGAGCTGACACGTGTCTTTGTTGGAGACTAAGACAGGGAGACGATGGACGTTGGCTTGACCAGTGAGGTCCGGGAGAATTTTTCCATCCCAATGAACAATGATAGGACAGTCAGTGTTGAACTCTTCCATTATGTGTTGAGCCGTTAAAGAGCGATGCTGCTGTCTATACCGCCTCACACTAGAACGGTTAATAACTAGCTCCGATACGTTATGACCAAGTCCCTGTGCAGTAACTGCCAACACGTAGGCTGCTGAGCGATCACTAACATTCGTGCGATCAAGGGTTGATGCTGGATTAGGAGTCATCATAGCGTTCGTTGCACGTCGACGCTTTGGATGTGAAGAACCACCTGCTACTGCACCGAATTCTTCCTTCTCTGTACCCGATTCCTCGGCATCACTGGAAAGACTACTGTTATTTTCACTGGAAGAGCTTTCCAAATGTGAAGTTGAGGTTTTTGCTTTGTCCCAGGAAGCCACAGCAGCCTGATATTCCGCATATTTGAGCCTCCGCTTGATAGCCGCTTCCTCCTTCCGAACAAGGACCATATCAATCCCAGCCATAGATCCTTTGCGACCAGGTTCTCTTTGAGCCAACAAGAAAGCTCGATCTTCAGGAAGTTTTATCATGGCAAGTGCGTTTTCATGAGCGATATCAAAAAGATTTTTTGATTCTCTCGTGAATTCCTCTTCGTTCTTGATCTGCGTTTCTGACCTCCTCGTCATGCTTTTATTTAGTCTCTGCCACTTAACAAATAATTTATTTAACTTTTCCATTGAGTGGTCTGTGCTTTTGATAGGAATTCGCGCTCGATTCCAAAACTTTTCTACGTCCAGAAGTACCTCTTTCAAACTATTTTTTACAGTTCTTTTTTCATTTTGGTGAAGATGAAGGAATATTGATAACGCTTCACCATTCGAAGGCAATTTTGCCCCTATAAGTTTGTCCTGCCAGTGCTCCATTAGAAATGGGGGCGCTCGAGTGTTAGGTTTAATCTTTGACATTGTGAAAACTACTTAATAACGCTGAAATGAATAAAAGTCCCGATTAGATAACTCACACAATAAAAGTCAATAACCTGCGAAAAATGCTCTGTATGAATTGGTCCACAATTAACCCACCCCTTATATCTCCAGTCTAACTATAGAGTAGATCAAGTCTAGCCTAGAGGGGTCAGCCTAGAGATTCCGGAAATGGTCCAGAGCGGGCAGATAAATTGAGGTCCACAGTAGGATTCCTCACAAGATTAGGTTAGGGCAATCTACCTTCACCTTTGTTAAGCTATGAGTTGATGCTGGGTCTTAGGTCACAATGTAGGCCTAACTTGTTTGACCCAGCTTAATTTAATGTTCTTAACTGTTTGGTGTTAAAACTCATATTAGTCACTTACTTTTAGTTATTACAGTCTCTCCCTTCTCCGGTTGTCTCATTCGAGAGCGTACTTTGCTGGTACGTCCTCTCGCCCCGTTCTTCGTTTTCGTTCTCCCTTTGTTCTCCTCTTCGCGGGGCTTCTTGTCCCAGCGTTGTCTTGGTTTATTCCTCGGTTGGTTTAGCGGTAATGTATCTCCATTACCGAGCACGCTCCTCCCACACAGTATATAAATACTAGTGTGGAGAATAACTCTGGTGAGCAACCAATTGGTTTCATCCACCCAGTTATTGACATAAAAGGAATTTATTAATTGTTAGATTAACTACCTACCTACTCAGTGAACCATTTTCGTTACCTCCCAACTACCCACTCATCAGTTTTCCATAAACCAAATAATGATCTCCGACTCATAATTGTTGATATTAATACATCCACAACATAAACAAAACTCCCATGATAATCCGCAAATATTCACTTTACCATGGGAATGGAATGCTTACTGAATTTACACGTGACTTGTTAGTGATGTACTTTCGATTAAGCAAATATCATACATGCAGACTATGGTGCCATTATATAATTATGAAATTAATAAATGATGACTTAGGTTTACGAAATGTTCATCACTATTCATAAGCGGAAGAATGTATTTTAATTTTTTAAATGTTTATATATTTCTTGGTTACATTATGTTCACTGAACTAATTGTAATCAAAATAACTATAAATAATGACATTGATAAAATAAATATCATATGTAATGTTTTAACTTGAACACGTTCATTAACCGCTACATGAAAAAACAAGAATTCAGTTTCCGACAGAACCGAACACACCAACGCACCAGGACAGACTGGGGCTCTTTTGTTGGGAAGTGCAACGGCTTTGCGCGACTCCTTATAATAGAAGTAGGTTCACAAAAATTCTTCGCAAGTGTCTTTAGTAGGAGTACAATCTTTTCTCGGGTTGGGAGTGTGACAATTCAAAAGTTCATTTTTAAGGACCACCCTAATATATATATATATATATATATATATATATATATATATATATACACACACACACACACAAATTCAGAATGGTCCCCTGAGAAACTTATATGTTAAACACAGACCGTGCATGGAACAAGGAACTCTTCTGGGAAATTACAGCCACTATAGTTCGAATAAGTAATGATAAATGACAAATACTATAGTTTTTTTCTTTTTCATTATGTTAGCCCGTTGTGACCCGTTGCCCACGTCGGGCTAACATCATGAAAAAGAAAAAACTATAGTATTTGTCATTTATCATTACTTATTCGAACTATAGTGGATGTAATTTCCCAGAAGAGTTCCTTGTTCCATGCACGGTCTGTGTTTAACATATAAGTTTCTCAGGGGACCATTCTGAATTTGTGTATATTAAACGGACGTGTTATGTGACTTGAAAAGTGAACGCTCAATGTCCCGGTGAATGCAACGAGTCTTTTGCTTATATTGAGGTTCTGAATGTAGTAGGCTAGGTATAAGCTGTAAACCCTAGATCCTGTCTCAAAGCTGGATCCTATCTGCTTTGCAAATAGCTGGTGAGAGAACCTATATTTTTGGGACCTCTTTGCGAGTGACCTGTTGCCCACGTCGGGCTAACATCATGAAAAAGAAAAAACTATAGTATTTGTCATTTATCATTACTTATTCGAACTATAGTGGATGTAATTTCCCAGAAGAGTTCCTTGTTCCATGCACGGTCTGTGTTTAATATATACATATATATATATATATATACATATATATATACAGGGCGTCCCAAAAAAATGTATACACACTTTAAATACTTATAAAGGCAGTGTTTATTAAAATACATTTCATTTTCAAAATGTAATAGAATCTACAGACATTATTTAATTGTTTTGTCAACGCCTGTTTTCAAACTGACGTCCGTTCTGGTCCAGGCACTGCTGATAACGCGAAGCAATGGAATCGCAAACATCACGAAACATTTCGTTTGGTATTTGTGTGCATTCTCGTTCAATGGCTGCTCTCAATTCAGCGACTGTTGCAGGTTTTATAGCGTAGACTTTGTCTTTTAAGTATCCCCATAAAAAAAAAGTCTAGTGGTGTGAGGTCTGGTGAACGCGGAGGGTATTCTACGAAACCCCTTCGTCCAATCCACATCGTGCTAAGTACCACTCGCAATACTCCACTCTTCGGTCCGGATCATCTTCATTAATAGCATGGACTAATCTTGGAATGTAACTTTTCCATTGACAGCGCTTCAAAATGCGTTGGACAGACGATTCTGAAATTCCTACCTCACGACTCGCTTGCCGCACAGATTTTCTTGGACTTTGGTGATACGTTTCCAGTACTCTTTCTTGCTTTGTGGGGCTTGTCGATGTCCGTCGTCTTCCGGAACGCTTCTTGTGGATATTCTGAACAGTTCCATCGGCTTCAAACTTATCTCTAATTCGAGTGATGGTAAGTCGCGTTGGTGGATCTGTTTGAAACTCCCTCCTAAACTGTCTTTGCACTTCAACTGCGTTTTCACACTTCCAGTAGCATTTTAGAATGAATTTCCTTTGTTCAAAGCTTAGTCTGACTGCCATTATTAATTCTAATGGGTTTAACTTGGAAAGAAAGAAACATCAATTGAGCTATCAGCTGTTAAAGTGTGTATACATTTTTTTGGGACGCCTGTATATATATATATATATATATATATATATATATATATATATATATATATATATATATATATATATAGGGCGTGGTGTTGTAAGGAGCTTTTTTGCAATTCAGCTTGGTAGTCTAAATACAGGATTGTTGCACCGTGCAATGGTGGAAGTTCGGTTGTCTTTGTTGCAAGGTCTAGGAACACCACAAACAGTGCCCCCTTTTTATTTATGCTAAGTGAGTCGACAACCCTGAGGTGGGATCGAATATGACTCCCAGGATTGTAGAGTGTGTTTTAGTCTTGTTTAACTTAGGCTATAAGTTAAGGTTAGCCCTTCAAAACTTGGCCATTGGAGTCTCAGCTGGGATTCCGAACCCACTCTAAGAAAAAAATAACAGTCTTCACCAGTACAGAACTCGATCCCTCCTTTTCTCTTAACATTCGTTGTGTTTCTTTAAACAGCTTCTAAGAGGTTAAATGTGCTGTAACTTACCGGTTCCGCAGTTTCTTCATCCCAACTCAGTTGTTGTCTCTGTACAGGGGTCTTGTTCGCTCCTGTATGGAGTACGCTTCTCGTGTGTGGGGTGGCTCATCCCACACAGCTCTACTTTCGTCTCATCAATTCTCCGCCTTTAATTGACTATCTTCAATCCCTCTCTCTTCGCCGCAATGTTGTTTCACTCTCTTTTTACTATCGCTATTCTAACGGACACCTGCTCTTCTGAACTCTCTAACTGCATGCTTCCTCCTTTAAAGAGGAATGCAAGGGTGAATCGGTATTCTCAATCTTAAATCTACTCAACCGATCAACTTTGGAACAACCTTCGTCAATTTACCTTCCTCCCTGTCTGTGACCTTCGATCTTTCAAACGCATAGTGTCCAGGCGTCTCGAAAACTCTGGACCTTGACTTCGCTCTCTTCTCCTTCTATAGGGGGTGGAGACGTTTTTGCGGACATTCGCCCTTGGCCTCTCCTTCCTGCATGAAAATAAAATGCAATAGTTGCAGCTGCGATTATGCAAAAGAATTATGAAACTATGCGTATATATTCATTAAATCATTGTGTACTTGGTAATGATACTGCGATATGAGCTACTTAAACCAGGAATGGGTATATGGGTGGAGGGGCACTTTGTGTAAAGCAATGACGCCTTTCCTGACTTACACTTAAACTTTTAATCTCAAGCAATTTTGCGATTGTTCCACAAATGAATAGTTCAACCCTTCCCCATCCACAGACAACTTGGTATAGCTAAATACCCTACTCGTACGTTCAAAATGTAGTTGTTTTCAATGCGTGTATTTGCGCAATGTGTTCCTCGCACACAATAGTGACAAAGTTTAAACGTGCCTATCTCAAAACTGGTTTGGAGTTCGTCCCTCGTACTCTCGACGCCCCAACCTTTCAACCTTTCAAAGGTTCCGCGCGATGATTCCTCATTTCACGAAGGTTAAGCTTGTCGCCCCTCCTCATATATATATATATATATATATATATATATATATATATATATATATGTAGGGTGTCCCATAAGTCCGGCATCATTAGGAGAAATTCATATTTTTTTATTTCTACAAACCATAATTCATATTTTTCTCTTTCTACAGGCCATAATGTCTGTGAGCAAGGAAGAACGATTCCAGATAATTCTACTCATAGGAAATCGGAGTCAAAGAGAGGCCGCTGCTGAATTTAACAGACTGCATCCATACCGCGAGCCAATAACTCAGAGTTGTGTTAGCAGACTTGTTGCAAAGTTTAAGGAAACAGGATCCATAGAAGATAAACCACGCAGTGGACCTTCAAGGAGGTCCACTGACGATGATACAGCGACTGTTATCCTGGCTCATTTTAACAGAAGTCCCAATAAGTCTCTTCGGCGATTGTCCGCCGAGACAAGAGTGTCGAAAAGTAGCATCCATCGCATTCTTCAGGCTCACAAATGGCATCCATATAAACTTCAGATCCTACAGAAATTAAACGAAGATGATCCCGACCGGCGGATGGAATTTTGTGAATGGGCTACGGAACAATATGCTCGGGATGCCAATTTCCCGTCCACCATTCTGTTCAGTGACGAGGCTGTTTTTTATGGAAATGGTGAGGTAAATCGACAGAACACCCGCTCCTGGTCTCAAAACAACCCTCACTGGTATACCTCTTCAAAGGAACAATGTGCATCTCGGGTGATGGTATGGTGTAGCATTTGTAAGGATCGCATCATAGGCCCCCTCTTTTTCGATGAACATGTCACTGGGGGCACCTACCTACGTATGCTCAAGGAAGAAGCATTTCCCAGTGTCTTGAACGAAGAAGGAAATTTCCCAACATGGTTCCAGCAAGACGGCGCTCCTGCACATTACAGCACCCAAGTAAGGGAATACCTGTACCAACAATTCCCTGGTCATTGGACAGGACGTCGAGGGCCTGTGGAATGGCCAGCTAGAAGCCCGGATCTCACGCCACTAGATTTTTATCTCTGGGGCCACTTGAGAGCGCTGGTATACGCAGAGAAAATTAGGAGTGTTGAACATTTGCGGCAGCGCATTATTGGGGCATGTAACACCATTACTCCTGACATCATTCACCGTGTGCTTGTTGACTGGGTATCACGTCTGAATTTGTGTATTGAAAACAATGGTGGACATATTGAGCACGTATATATATGTATATATCTATATATATATATATATATATATATATATATATATATATATATATATATACATATAAAACCTTGGTTTTGCTTCCGCCCAAATTGTTTATTCTAACGAAGGTCAAACTTGTTGTTCCACCTTAGACCTACAGCTTAACTTGGAATCCGAGCCACGACTCACCCCGGGTGGTGAGCCCAGCATCTTAACCACTAGGCTACCCAGGTACCCATTTATCCATTTATCTATCAACCGATTTTTATTGTGTGAAAGGATGAACAACTGGGTTAGTTGCGCGCCGCTTGCCGTCACCAGGAATCGAACCCGGGGCAGATGGATTCGTAGTCAGCGATGCTAACCACTACACCACCCAGGCGTGTATATATGTATATATATATATATATACAGTATATATACAGGGTGGCCCATAAGTCCCAATCGGTTATAATTAAAGCGAAAATACAAAACAATCAAAGTAAAAAGTTTATAACAAGTTTAGAAATATTTATTGATTATTTAAAGTGCAAAATAAAAATATAAGAATCTCGACAAATATTCTTTCGTTAGTAATCGATGTAGTGATTAACTCTTTTTTTCTTCTTATTTTCCTTTTTAACTATTTGTTCTCTCTTCGATATTAAATCTTTATTCTCGTTTTCTCTTTGTCTCTTATTATAACGAACGCGAATTCACCGCTTGGGCCGGCGGGCGCCATTTCACTTTCACTTTGAACCATGCGAAAAGACGGGTATAATTATACACTGCCGTCGATAAGGGAGAAGTCAAGGTTGCAAGCGTGCAATGATAATGGAGGAAGGCACATTCCGCATAATCTTGGACTCAATTAGTTAACGTATAGAAACAAAGTTTTTCTACCCGTGTCTGTATAACAGCGAATTACAAAATAATGGTTGCAGTTAGCAAAAATCCAACTTCACCCCGAGATAGACCATGAAATTCTATACATCACACATATATTGATTGTACAAATAACATTTGATAAAGGTAAAATTATATTTTTCCAAAATCAGGGTAATAGTTTTTTGACCCACCAGGTATATATATATATATATATATATATATATTATATATATATATATATAGAGAGAGAGAGAGAGAGAGAGAGAGAGAGAGAGAGAAATTCATCACTATGTATTAGGGTGTACCATTTTTGGGTCATTTTCAAAAAGTCAAGGTCCAGGAGTCTAATGTTGTGCCAAATGATGTCCTAAACACGAATTTTACAGGCATTTTCTAATCCGACAAATTTTGAATCCCCCCACCCCCCCTTGAAATTTTGCGCATCCCCTTTTCCTAAAAACCCCATATATCTCAAACACTATCAACTTTATCGAAAAATGTTATAGAATAAAAATGATTTAGAATCAAAAGTTCTATTAGAAAAGTTCATCAAAATAGAAATTACTTAATTTTGAAAATTTTCATTTATTTTTTTAAAATTTAAATTAAAAAAATTTTTTGCTTGCAGTGCCTTCTTCTTAAATAAGGTGTTACCGCCACCTTTGAAGCATCACCCCAATGCAGCTTCGCGGCGATGGGCTTTGTATTTGCTAGTTATAATGCAAATCATAATTAGTTTTTATTATAACTAGCCTATACAAAGTGAGGACAACCTCAAAACTATATATATATAAAATAAAGCTAAAAATTAACACTTTATCTATAGTTGTGAGGTCCCATCGTTTTTTTTTTCCTTATTCAACACTTTCCTCAAAAAAATAAAAAGAAACAAGTTTCCTAATTGAAATCATTGATATAAGAGCTTTTTAAACATGAAAATAAGAAAAGACAATTTATGGTATATTTAATAACAAAAAAAAATCAGCCTCTTCTAAATTAAAACAATCTCTGCAAATATAAAAATACCTAATCTATCTGTTAATGAACTATTCTTTACTGAGTTTCATTCTTTTAAGAGTCTCTTTACTAGGATCAGGAATTAGTCTTCTATTCTCTTCCACAATTTGCAAAAGACCTTGAAATTCTTCTTCATTTTGACATTTGTCATGAAAGTCTTGAACCAGCTTGATTCCTCTTTCAGTGGTATCATTGACTACTCTAATAGATGAAAGAATGTTTTTTAGTTTGTTGTAGTCATCGACCTCTTCCCATGTTGATGCTGGTTTCTTTATCCATGAGTCTGGTTTTGACCCACAGCATTGAAATAAATGCCATGAAATTGGACCTACTAGCTGATGAAGCTTTGTGTCTTCCTTTAAAATGGGGAAAACAGGTTGCCCACATACATAATTTTCTGGAACTGGATATTTGTTTAAGGATTTTGCGATCTTATCTTTTTCATCATTACTTAGCGATCCAAAGAAACTCAAAGGGACCACTTCCTCCGTCAAATACCAGTAATGATTGGCAAAAGATTTCAAAGCAGCATTTGCAACTTCCCTATCTTCCTTCTTGTAATTCACCAAATCATGATAAAACTTCAGATCATTAGCTGGACTATCTAGTGAATTAGAACATAAAAGCCAGTATTTTCAATAAATTAATGCATTAAATAGACACATTCTCTTTAATTCTTAATCAATGATTCATCATATGATGCTTGGTGGGCAAAAGCATACATTTTATTTGTATACAAAATCATTGCCATCCACCTGGCACGGTGCATTGCACCAGGTTTCCGCCAATGACTGTTTTCTCTGGAAACCTCTCCTAAAAGCATTAAAGTTGTTTCAGCAACTTCCTTATAGTCATCACGTGGAAAGCAGTCAGATTTTCTTAAACATTGGGTCATAAATTCTACACATTCTTCCTTTAGGCCTCTTTGATACCTTGATTTAACATCAAGAACATTGTATGTAGATTTCATATTAATTTTCTTCCATTTAGACTCGCGAAATTCTTTGAATAACTCAAACTCAGGAGATTTACTTGGGCCAAAAATGGTTTCATACACAGCACACAAAACTCTTTCAGCCACATGATGGCGGCATGCTAACCAAATCAATTTCTTTTGCAAAAGTTCTCAAGTAACTTACAGGAACCTTTCATCCTCCTGAATTGGATGCAGTGGTATCAAATGATACTCCAAAGACATTTTGCTTCAAGTTCCATTTTTCAATACTTTGAAATACAGAAGTGGCTTGAGACAATCCAGTGGAATCATCTATTATAGAAACTGCTAAAAGTTTTTCTACATTTGGGTATCCAGTAACAAGTATTGCAAGGCGGTCTTCTTGTTCTGAACATGATTAGTAAGCAGCTTGCTATCCCAATGTACTAGGCAGTGATCAGGAGGAGTAAAATCCTTGATGCAAGTTTCATATTTTCGTTTTCTTGTCTTTCGAGCGGCTCTTGCAGATGTGGTCCTGGAGAGACAGTTTTTCAATATCTTGCCACACCTAATGGCTACTGCAGCAGCAAAACAGTCCGTTGTCCAATAGAGAGATTAAGTCTGTCTGCATGGAGGAAACAATGGCGAGGCAAGAATATTTTGGGGCTGGAAGCATTTGAAGGTCCTGCTGTAGGTTCTGTCGGAAACTCTTCATAGCTGTCTGTCTCAGAACTGGTCGTGCTAGAAGAAGGGTCTCTGATGTTCTGGCTGTAGCACTCACTTGCTTCACTGATTTATGTTTCTCTTTGCGTTTCTTCTCTTTCTCTAATCTAATGTACTTGCGCTGTACTTTTGATGCATAATCTGCATCTAGCAAACCTAAACATGTTCTCGTTTTGTTCTTGATCTTCTAAGAATGAAATATCATATGCTTTCTGAGGCTCAGTTCTCATGCGGTCTTTTTGGATTAATTCACGGCATTTGAGAAGAGATGTCAAAAAGGGAATCATAATTTTCATGAAATTAGAGAGTTCATTTTCAAAGCTTGCTCTTTTTTGTGCTGATTAAATTATTATGCATTTCTTCTAGATTTAACAGCATCTTCCTGCCTTTAGGGTTTTTACTAATATCTATAGTAGGAATGCATGCTTTTTGCCATATTATTAGTAGCTTCTGTAGAACTTCATTAACAGTAGAATCTTTTGTAACTTTTGGACCCTTATACTGCATTCTCCGTAAATAAATAAAATGGCTTAGAACATCTTTATTGGATGGTAAAACAATTTTAGATGAACTCATAATATCAGCCTGCAAGCGACCAAGAATAAAGTCATGATGTTTTGTAGCTGTTTGACTCATTTTTTATTTATTTTTCAAATAAAGCAGTCTGAAAAGAAACAATAAGAGTAAAAACAATGCTTGTTTATTAAATTCAATGTAAAAAAGGATTTTTAAATTGGATTATACTCACAATATACTCATAAATAATGTAACTTAAGCACCTTATTTTATATTAATACAATAAGGTGCTCTTGGACAAAAAAATGAAAATTTCAAAATTACGTAAATTTCTATCTTAATGAACTTTTCTAATAGAACGTTTGATTCTAAATCATTTTTATTCTATAATATGTTTCGATAAAGTTGATAGTTTTTTTAGATATATGGGGTTTTTAGGAAAAGGGGATGGGCAAAATTTCAAGGGGGGTGGGGGGATTCAAAATTTGTTGGATTAGAAAATGCTTGTTAATTTCGTGTTTAGGACATCATTTGGCACAACATTAGACTCCTGGACCTTGACTTTTTCAAAATGACCCAAAAATGGTACACCCTACTATGTATG
Source organism: Bathynomus jamesi (assembly GCA_023014485.1). Classification (NCBI taxonomy): domain Eukaryota; kingdom Metazoa; phylum Arthropoda; class Malacostraca; order Isopoda; family Cirolanidae; genus Bathynomus; species Bathynomus jamesi. The sequence continues at coordinate 1,491,443 of JAJOZX010000223.1, forward strand.
CATAAAATTTGGCCACAGAAATTACATATTTTAGGGGTATTTATTAGCATAAAATATAATTACATGAAACTTGCCTTCACTCAGTATTCTTAAAAATGGCAAAAGTTTACAGTTTTTATTCTCTCTTCAGTGATGCAAGACAGGTATCAAAATGTAAAGCTTTGAGGTTTATAAAGAGGTACAGTGTTAGCAAAACAAAAGATTTTCATACACAACCAATTTAATATTTGTGCGCAATACGTATACATGTAGTATAAAAAATTATGTGAATATTTATATGTTCGCAGCTGCGATGTGAACTCGAACAGAATATTCGTAAGAGACAAAACATATTGATTCCTCTTTTTCGATATTGAATAGTTTATATAATTTTTTACATTTCAATATTTCTTAAAGTATTATAATTAGTTAATTACTGAAGTTTATTAATTAATAATTACAATGTTAAGGACCGTAAGAAATATACGGTAAGTAATAATTTTAGAAGTGTTATTTTGCAGTGTTATTACACCACAATAATTTCAATTACCGGAAAAGAAGTGACACTTTACACAAACATCAGTTTTAATTGCGCAGAAAGTTTCTCTTGTATTTACTTTCTCCGTATCCGAACGGAAGGGAAATGCTTCCTAACGAATGTTTTCGATCAACAAAAATGGCAATGTACACTTGCACGTGAATGGCTGTTGAATCTCGTATGGATGATTACAGGAAGTGCAAAGAGAAGGGGTTATTTCAGGTCCGAGAAAGTGGCCTCTCCAAACTTGATTAATAATGTTTTCGGTGTTAAAAATAAATTCTTTTCGTCCTCCATTTTCAGTGTTTGTTGTTGGTGTTGCAGGAGCGTTTTCTGCCTCATCGAATTGGACTGCAGAGAGAAGAGTTATCAAAACAACGGTCGTTGCTTTGTTCCACATTTTGGCTTAAAGGCAGTCCTTAACACCACATGCCTGAACACTGGTTCCTTTAAAAGAAACACCCAATACAGGCTTTTCGTGTGCGTCCTACGTACATACGAACAAGACGCTATTATGAAAAAATAATTATGAGACTGAAATCGTAACAATGTTCTTACTTTCTCCAAATAAATTTTAAGAACAGACACAAACCTTCAAACGCGTATGGATTTCATTGCCTCACTGATGCTCTGAGCAGAGTTGTGAGTGCCTTAAGCCCAAAGTATCGTACCAGGCAGTCAGATTTATTGTATTGAACACAAAGTTATCGTACATATATAGTTAACCAAAATATAAGCACAATTTCTAGACCATTTATTTAAACCATTATTCATAACATTATTTTAGAAAATAAAATAAAATAAAATAAAGGTATTTTCCTGTTATCCCGGACCCCAGACTTTTTGTCAGATTCGTACGCCACTTGTCAGATTGGCAAATTTCATTAGCAAATTTTTTTTTAAATGTTAAGTAACTAAACAAACCTAATCTAACCAACCTAACCTAACCATGGGTTGGGTTAGGTTAGGTTAGTTAGTTAACATTAAAAAAAAAATTTGGCAATGAAATTTGGCAATCTGGCAAGTGGCGTCCGAACCTGGCAAAAATTCTGGGGTCCGGGATAACAGGAAAGTACAAAAATAAAATATGTATAAGAATAAACGATTATTCACGTAAACTTACTGACAACAACCAGTAAAAATCATGCCTGGCGTGGAAGTGGCCTCGAGAGTTGAGTTGACAGAGGTGAGAAGTCGTTTAATATCAGTGTGTTATGAGTAGGGTTACCAGACGTCGGGAAAAAGGGGACATGTCCTCTGTCCGGCAGGCATTTTAAATATGTTGATATTGTCCGACTTTTTACTTAAATATGATCCAGACTTAAAAATGAGCTTCCAAAAGCTTAAACGACCCAATTAATACCTGAAACGAGCGCTAACTAGCGCAAACGATCCGCCGACACGGACATACTGCACTGGAGTAGCATGGGCGCAAAAAGGTAGAGTGCAATTGCAATTGCATAATGTTGCATAATGTTGCAAGAGTGCCACCCCCACCCCCTTGGTGGCAGCCCCCCCGTTTGTTGGAAGGCGCCCCCCACCCACACTCCTTTTGTTGGAAGGCACCCCACCCCCCTTTGTTGGAAGGCACCCCCCCTCCCCTTGTTGCAAGGCACCCCCGAAAGGGGCAGAGGAAGAGAGAAAGGAAGAGGAGAGGACCCAGAGGAGAGTTCTTCGCCTGACAGCTGTCAGACACATATAACTTCTTCAGCCACCCCGTCGCTCTCTGATAGTGCCCCTAATCAGCCAGTTGGCTTAATCAGCCAGTGTCTCCGGGCATCATCAGCCAGTGGCTCTGGGCATCATCAGCCAGTGCATCAGTTGGTGCGCCGCGCGTTGGCGGGCACGAGCCCCGTGCGTCCGGTTGCTGGGAGGCCCTGGCATCACCGCGTCCACCTGCTGGGCGCCGTGCGCCTCAGCCAAGTGTCACGTGCGCTAAAAGGAACCGGGTTCGTACCCCGGGCGGGACTCAGGGTATCCTAATGTTCTCCCCGTGCGTCTAAGGTGAGGATAAAACATCAAAAAAAGAAAGAAAAAATGAGCTCCGTAGGTCTAAGGTGGGGTGTAGAAACTACTCGTACGGAAAATAAATCTCAACCGTGGGTCTAAGGCTTTCATTTCATGTCCTCCTTATTCACCTTCGTTGTCCTCCTTTCAATACTCTGGTGCCTGGTAGCGCTAGTTATGAGTGAAAACACATGACGTTTCCGATCATAAGGTAGCCAGTGTTGCCACTTTAAAAATGAAAAGTCTGTAGATCAGCTCAATAAAACTTCCTATTTTCGTTAGATTTCTAAGAATTATTTATTATTTATATTTTACTTATACACCATACTTTTACACATGCACAACATTCTAGTTTGCGACTGTTATACGAAAATTATCTTATACTTCTAAAACAGTATCGTACATCGTATATGGACTAGAAATTAACGTATAAATACGATAATTACAGTATCGTACCATTCACATCCCTGGCTCCGAGCATCATGTTCGAAGGCAAAATTTGAATGAGCAGAAAGGCTTCAAATGGTTATGCGCTAACTTCACCGGTTTCATCGGGAAACAAGATCACCACAAGATATCTACTCTTCCCTGAGGAAACATAATACTCAGTAAACTTACAGGTAAAAATTTGACATGTGAACAATAACACTGGTCAACAAAGATTTTTCATCAGAGTAAAATTTGTGGTGGCTGGATAGCAGTTTTCACGCTGATTCCAAAACTGCATTCAGATTTTTTCTAGCACGTACAGTTTTCAAGATGAAGGCCTATATATAACTACACAGATTTAACCATTTTAAATAGGCAAAATACTAATATTTCAACATTTGATTGTGTTTATTTTATTGTGTTTTTTTAGTTTATTCATCTTATTTATTTCAATTATCTTAATTATACATCTTATGTATTTCAGGTGTGAGCTTTTACGTCTAGCAGCATTGTGATTCAGGCAACAACGCCGTGCTTTGTGTGTCAAAAGATCAGTCCAGTCCAAGAACTTGTTGTGTCAAGTTGGTGTACATTTTTTTGAATTTATAGTTTGCTCAGGTCAGTCAACATGCCTCGACAATGTAAGAATGACCCCGACAAGTTCTGTTTCGTATGCGGCCAGTTGACAACTAAAACACAGCGACGAAGTATTACAACCGACATTAAGAAAATATACAAGCTATACTTTGGTTGCCATCTAGGTGACCAAGATAAACCATGAACGCCACATCAAATCTGTTCTGTCTGTTCAAATGGATTACGTGATTGGCTTAACAAAAAGAAAGCTTCAATGCCATTTGCCATACCCATGATATGGAGGGAGCCGAGAGATCATCATGAAGACTGTTATTTTTGTAGTGTGAACTTAATGGGGTTTTCTGCCAAGAACAAACACCAGATTGTATATCCAAACTTGGATTCACACGTAGACCAGTAAAACATGATGAAACATTGCCCATTCCAATTCCCCCAAGTGATAGGCTAGATTCTATCATAGATGACATGGAAAGTGATGAAGGTGCAACTGGCGTTTCCGGACCATCTACAGAACCAGAGTACACTTTTGAAGGTAGACATTTAGAGCCTAAAAAGTTAACCCAAGGACAGTTGAATGATCTTGTTAGAGACTTATCGCTGTCTAAAGAGAAATCAGAGCTTCTCGCCTCAAGACTAAAGGAGAACAATTTACTTGAGAACAATGTTCGTATTAGTTACTACCGAAAGCGGAATTTTGAATTAACAGCATTCTTTTCAGTAGACGGTCCTCTCTGTTATTGCCATGACATCAATGGACTATTTACAGCCATATCTCAGACGTATGTGGCATCTGAGTGGCGCCTCTTTATTGATTCGTCGCAGAGAAGCCTGAAAGCAGTTCTTTTGCATAATGGTAATATAATGCCATCCATCCTCATTGCCCATTCCGTCCATCTAAAAGAGACATATGACAATATAGATATACTACTTAAGGCAATCAAATACGACAGTCATCAATGGAATGTTTGTGGAGATCTAAAGTGATAGGAATGCTTATGGGTATGCAGTCAGGATTCACAAAATTTTGTTGTTTCTTTTGCCTGTGGGACAGTCGCGCCACTATAGAACATTACACCAAAAGTGACTGGCCACTTAGGTATACATATGTCCCAGGGATAAGCAATGTCCAGTCTGTCCCTTTAGTGGATCCCCAAAAGATCTATCTGCCACCTCTTCACATTAAACTTGGTTTAATGAAGAATTTTGTTAAAGCAATGGGTAAAGTCAATTCTGAAGGGTTCCAATACCTTTCAAGGAAATTTCCGAAGGTTACTGCAGCAAAATTGAAGGAAGGAATTTTTGTTGGGCCACAAATAAGGGAGGTTTTGAATGACACTGAATTTGAAAAAGTCCTAAGTCCGCTGGAATTGAAGGCTTGGCTGGCGTTCAAATGGATATGTGAAAACTTTCTTGGAAGCAACAAGTCACCTGCGTATAAGGATGGAGTCAAGAACCTCCTTGATGCCTTCAAAGAAATGGAGTGTCGAATGTCGTTAAAAATTAGGAATAAACCAAAAAAAGACAATCGGGTAATATTTAGGGTCCCCGCCCCCAATTTGAAAAAATAAGCCCTCTATTCACACAACAAATGGTGATATTTGGAGATATTTTTGGTCATAATTTCCTTACTAATCATCATATTTCAAAATTTTGCTACCAAAATGTAGAGAATAATAATGCGCTTCAATCTGAATAGTTTTTATTAACCTTTGAGTTAAATTTATTAAATTTTTTATGTCTTTGGCCATGTTGATGCATTTTCTAAGAGAAAAATGCTGTTGTTTTATATCTTTGGAAGATCTGAACTGCAATAAAGTATTATCTTATATACTTTGGATGTCACCGCCATCCACAGAGCATCATCCCAATGCAGCTTTGCGGCGATGGGCTTTGAAAATATAAATAAAAAAAGCAGATGGGCTTAAATGAGCAACACTCTTTTGGTTTAGAGATTCAAAGTGGGAACAACTTTGCACATGTTTAGTAGATTAAAAATAGTAAATTTTGCAAAAAAAAAAAATGACAACTGTAGACTTAAATTTTTATTAATCTAAAAAAATATGCAAAGCCTCATCGTTTTTTTTTTTTTTTATTATGAAATACAAACAAAACAATTTTAATCAAATAGAAACAAAGTGCTATTCTTGAAATTATAATGAAAAATTGTAAATGAAATGAAATTATAAATGGAAAGAAATTACAAATTCAAGAGACCTTGTTTGAAAAACTTTGGGAAAACACGCCTGTTTTCCTTTACAACTTGATCCAATGCCTGAAATTCACCTTCATCCCTACATTAGGCATGAAAATCCTGCAAAAGTTTGATACCCCTTTCTGCAGTGTCATTAACAACCTTAGTTGAAGAGAGAGTTCTCTTCATCCGTTGAAAATCATTGTTGCTGTCCCACGTTACAGCTGGAGTACTTATCCAATCTCCCGTTGAACCAAGGACTTTGAATACAAACCATGAGTTTGGACCAACTAATTGCTGAATTTTAATTCGTTCTTTTAGGATGGGAAATATCGGCTTACCCTGTTTGAATTCTGGTGGTTGATTGAAAGGGGAAAGTTTTTTGGCCACCTTGTCCTTTTCACTATGAGGTAAATCTCCAAAGAGAGAAAGGGTTACAAGTTCTTCAGATAGGTACCAGTAATGACCTTTTAGAGTGTTGAGGGCAGCTTCCGCTACTTCCATGTCAATCTTTTTGTACTGAACTAATTCGTTGTATAGGAGGAGGTCATTTTCAGGAGACTCAAGTGAGTTGGTGACTGATGGCCAGTACTTGGAGTAGATCAGCGATGTAAACAAGCATACTCTTTCCAGCTTTTTTATTGTAACATTATCATATCCGGCTTGGTCTAAAAATGCCAACATCTTATTCGTATACAATATGACAGCCATCCATCTGGAGTAATGGAGAGCTCCTGGCTTGATCCAGTGTATTCTTCTGGCAGGAATTTCTCCTAAAACGAGCATAGTTGTTTCAGCTACCTCTTTGTAATCATCCCTGGGAAGGCTCTGGTTGTCTTTGAGCAAATCTGTCATAAAATCTATGACACATTTTTTCAGGTCCTTGAGATGTCTGTCATTGATAGATAGCTGTTTGAAGGGTTGCTTAGTATCTAGCTTCTCTCATATAACATCTCAGAAGGTCTTGAAAGATTCGTTTTCGGGTGAAGTAGATTTTCCAAATACCTTTAGATACACTGCTGACAAAACTCGTTCTGCCATATGGTGGCGACAAGCGAGCCATAACAATTTTTTTCCAAAGAGGTCTTCCAGTACTTTACAAGCCCCTTTTATCCAGCCAGTATTGGATGAAGTAGTATCGAATACCATTCTGTAAACTTTGTCGTGTAATTTCCATTCTTGGATTGTGCTAAAAACAGTGCAAGCTTGTGTCGATCCAGTTGAGACACCGATAGCGGTATCGAGAGAAGTTTCTGAACATTCTCTCCCGATATAAGTATTGCCAATCGATCCTGCTTTCCTCCTGAAACATTCAGTATCATTTTGCTGTCCCAGTGGACTACACAATATTGAGGTGGGTTGAACGACTCTTTAATAGTGTCAGCAGTAGCTTTCCTCGACTTCTTCGCAGCTCGCGCAGAAGTACTTTTCCATAATGACATCTCTTTTAAATCTAGCCCACATTCAGCTACTACCACAGATGCAAATGTCGAGCGTTGTCCGAATGATAGTCCTAAACGATCAGCTGTATTAGATATTAATGTTGACTGTAGTAACTTAGGATGTTTTGATGGGCCTGGGCTCGGAGTAAAATCATCTTCACCATTACTTGAGTCCACTAACTCGCCTACAGATGATTCAAGTTTGTGTGTCTCTTCTTCTAATGCCTTTCGCTCTTTTTCTTTCAATTTTCTCCGTTCTTCACCTTCTATTCTAGCAGTCTTTTTGATCAGTTTGGCTACATAAGCTTTATCGATCGGACTCAGAGAATATATTCTAGCGCTTCGCTGAGCTTCCAAAAAGCGAAGATCCTCATTCTTCCGTTGTATAGTTCTCAATGTATCATTTTGGATCTCATTACATACATTTTCAGTTGATATATCTAATAAGTTATCTAAACGAGACAGAAAAGATGTTTTTTGGGTTTCATAACATTTCTTCTTTATATTTTTACACAACTTCTCATGCTCTTTTATCAAATCCCACATTTTTTTGGGGTCCTTTCTGTTTTCTAACGGATTTTGATGGTATGCCAGCCATAATCACACCTTTTCTACCTTATCTAATACTCTCAAAATATTTTCTTCCTTTGACACATTGTCGCTTTTCATTTGATCCCTTCTCAAGAAGAAAAAGTGACTGAGAACTTCACTATTCATTGGAAGCATGCTTCCTTCTCTTACACATATGTCTTCCACTAACTTTCCCAATAAAGAATCATATTTTCTTAGGTCTGTTCTTAATATTGGCTTACTGTTAGCCATGACTATTGACTAATTTTAATAAACTAAGAAATTAAGCAAATCTATAATAGAATTCTGAAAGAAAAGCAAATGTATCATACATTTGGCTATATTTGCATACTTTTGTAGATAAAACCTGGAAATACTGTAAATAAATGTTACAGAAATGAAAACAGAGGGAAAAATTTCATAAGGTCCACTCAAATATCAGCACCATATACAACTAAAATAGTTTTTAAACGTTCACAATAAGAGGATACCGTTATTCTCTACATTTTGGTAGCAAAATTTTTGAAATACGATGTTTAGTAAGGAAACTATGACCAAAAATATCTCCAGAAATCTCCATTTTTTGTGTGTGAATAGGGGGCTTATTTTTCAAATGGGGGGGGGGGGGGGCAGGGACCCTAAATATTACCCGATTGTCTTTTTTTTTTGTTTATTCATGGTTTTTAGTCAATTTGTCACAATATAAGAGGTAAGCACCATAACTTTTCAAAAAAAGTCCAAAAGTGACACACCATGGACGTCTGCTCTCGTCTTTTGGCGTGGTATCATAATGAAGGTGAAAACTTCTTGAAGCGCATTATCACTGGAGATGAAACCTAGATCCATCACTATGAACCAGAAAGCAAACGACAGAATATGCAATGGAAGCATCCAATATCTCCCATTGCAAAGAAGTTCAAAGCGCGGCCGTCAGCACGTAAAGTTATGCTAACACTGTTTTGGGATACACGAGGCCCTATCCTTGAACATTATCTAGAGCGTAGAACTACAGTAACAAGTGCATCGTATTCTGACATGCTTCGGAATGAGTTAAAGCAAGCAATTCGCACAAAACGGAGAGGGAGATTATCGGAAGGTGTTATTCTGTTACACGACAATGTGCACCCTCATACCGCTGCACAGACTGGAAAATGCCTTCAAGAACTTAAATTTGAAGTTCTCGACCATCCAGCCTTCAGTCCAGACCTAGCACCTTCGGATTTTTACCTGTTTGAACCACTAAAAAACGCTTTGAGAGGTCTGCGATTCCAAGGTGATGATGACCTGAAGGAGGCGGTGCATGACTGGCTACGCACACAGCCAAAAACATTCTTTTGTGATGGCATTAGGAAGCTTGTAGATTGCTGGACTAAGGGCATTGAGAAACAGGGAGACTATGTTGAGAAGTGATGTGTTTATAATCTATCAAATGTGAAAATAAAATTGTGAAAATAACAGTGCGGATACTTATTGAATTACGCTCGTATTATTATTATTATTATTATTACGATTATTATTATTATTATAATACAGACATCTTACACAGTTTTTCAAAATTAACACACAACACACACACACACATTATTGAACTTATTTCGAAATCACTGAAAAATGGTAATTATCAGAAATTAACTTAAATGGTTTGCATCAGATTAACAGACAACCCGTCAGGCGCAGCGCTCAGCCCAAATGATGCATACAATTCTCCTAACTCTGGTATTATTATTTTTTATTATTACGTGCGATGATTTCACGAAGGTCAAGCTTATCGCCCCTCCTCTCAAGTTGGCCTGGTGAAGTAGTGAGTTGACTTCTTCTACTCTTCACTTCACATAGGTACACTCGACTCATCGGGGATTGTTCTGTACCATGCGTCTAATCTTCTTTTGCACTCCATTGATTTAGTTCCTACTTTTTTTTCGTACCGTAACAGTTGAAATTTCTCGGTGTTAAACTTCATGTAAAAAGCAGCGACTTCTAAAATTTTCTACATTATTATCCCTGTCCCATCCTTCATGCATTAAAAAAGTTCTACTTTATTGGTAACCTTCGATTAGCATCCCCCGAATTGTTCATTCTGACGAAGGTCAAGCTTTTTACTCCCCTTAGACCTTCAGTTTAACGTGGAATCCGAAACACGAGCAACACAGCGTCTTAACCACTAGGTCACCCAGGGTACCCATTTATCTACCAACCACTTGTGCGGAAGGATGATCGTTTACCATGCGCCGGCTGCCGTCACCGGGTCTCGAACCCGGATGAGCTCTGAAACTATTCTTTTTATTATACTTCATTTTGTACAAAAATGACTAAATCCTGTTGTATCTCTACAGAAACATTCTGCTTGTAGAGACCTAGATTTCTTATTTCTTATTATTACTGCGCTGTCTCTGGTAATGATTTATGTCAGGATTATGAAGAGTAGTGGCGCTAATACTGTTCCTTGCAGATATTTACAGGTGATCCCTTGAAAAGAGGAAACAAACTTATACAGATACAAATAAGAGTGACAATTGACAGCTAAAATATGCAGGAACCATGTACATGTAATGTTACAATTCATCATTTCTGTGTCTGACTTTGGCGGTGAGGCTCTGGTTCGCTGCAGCATGCTGGCTCCTGAACCTAACCTGGACTATGGTTCAGACCATAGATTCTCCTTGTACTGTAATGACTTGCCGCCGCTCAAATTATATGTCCATCTTCGTAACCAAAATGGAGAAAAAAGTGAGGATCGAGTAGTATGCTTGCAAATATTAATGCAAAATATTGTCGTGACAGAGCGTACAAGCGAACAATTCACTCATTCACCGATAAATACACCATTAGTCGTGAAGGCGACCAATCAGTACTTCAATGTCCAAAGCGTGAGTCCGTTATATCGGTGTTACGATTGACCAGAACTGCACATCATACTCCAGGTGCGGCCGAACCAGGGAATTGTACAGAGAGAGCACAATCTCCATGTTTCCGAAATCGCCTGCTATAACCCGCTCTCTCTCTTTCTCTGTTTGTGGGATTTACCTTACCAATAAGTTCTGTGGCACGTGGAACAGGCTACCTTCAGAAGTTGTGAGCAGTTCCTCTGTGGGTCAGTTCAAGAGAAGGATAGACCGAACCTTGCACACTATTTGAAGTGTAGGAATTTTTCCATGGCACTCGTTGCTAGTGGCACCTCCACGGTATGGAACGCATGGCCTTTTGAGGTACTTCTTGTCATTGTAACTCCATCTCTCTCATGTATACATTAAACACTGTGTCCTGCTACTAATACAGAAACTCTTTCCAAAATTGTTGTGAGAGAAGATTTACGCAAAAGTGTAATGAAAAGAGAACAGCTTCAGAGTTCATTCACACCATGCGTACACTTATCCACGCAGTGGAAAATAAAACACAGCATGAAACTCTAGACATACCTAAAGTAAGTAAGCATATATATATATATATATATATATATATATATATATATGTGTGTGTGTGTGTGTGTGTGTATATATGAAATTAGAAAGGAACATCAGCCCTCAACTTCGTACAATTTTTTTTCCTACAACGTATTCTTTCATCTCTCCTGTGCTACTTCGTGGCCATTGTTACCAAACCGCTTCCCGGACATCATCAAAGTTAAGCAACACTGGGTCTGAGTAGCAGTTCGATGAGTGACCGTCCTCCCCTCCCAGATGATGTAGTGACCCGTGGTTCGGATCAAAGGTAAAGCTACATATGGGTTCCCTCTGTCATATAATTTTTACCATTACGAAACAATCCCAAAACATGAACATCATCTACATGTCAAATTACTTTTACGTAGTTAAGGCATAACGAGCCATTTGGTGTGATATATATATATATATATATATATAATATATATATATATATATATATTAAGTATAATATATATATATATATATATATAAAAATTAAGAATAATATCGTTTATATATACAACCAAAAGAATTAAATACAACACTATTACATCATTCTCTTTATTTAGACGAATTATTGGAATCAATATCATGAAATATATAGAAAATAAACACAATCCTATACAAACTAGGAATATATGCAATAAAAAATAATAATAGTATAGGAAACACGAACGAAGAACATATAAAATAAAAAATAATAATAATGATATAAGAAATACAGAACGTTGGAATATAATATATCATCAAAATAATAGTACAGGAGAAATATATATGTATATATACACAATTATATTAAATAATTCAATATATTGAAAATAAATATACATCAAAATATATAACTTTATGTTCTACTGCGTTTAACTAAAACACTAAACTCGCACGTGATCGATTCTACAGTCACATCATTGTTGCATTGCAGTACGCAGTAAATACGATTTAACATTATTTCACCGCTCAAATTATAGGGATGCCTATACTCGATGTAAATGGCCTTCATATCGTTCAATACTATTTTGGTGCCCACATTACATTCGGTTGGCAAGTTATCTTTAAACACGACTAGAATACAGTCAAAGGCACGCACAAAGAGGTCATCGTTAGCCACATCATTATTAAATTGAAGTTTATAAACACTCCTTTCCAATCGATGGTTTATTCTTACCGATACGCACTTTTCAATCGTGAACTCTTCTTCACAATTCATAGCGGTAGTTGAAATAATCTTCTAAGTCGTAACGAAAGCTGTTCATTATATAAAGAAACAGTCCTTCAGGGTGAATGGTGGGGATTTTCACGAACTAAACACATTTTAATCACGCTCCGGCGCACTATTTGAGAGAAACATATGACCATATTTTTCGTTTCTGCTTAGCAGACGATACGCGTCTCTAAATTCTGTTAAAAACTGACGCAGTCCTTTAGAGACAACCTCACTACAAACCTCTTCATAATATATATTAAAAGAGCGTAAAATGTGTTATATCCATCTTGCATCTAAAATCAAAGACTGAAAAATTGCTTTAAGGTAGTTGAGAAATACCGATAAACCGAAGTTTTTATTGCTTTTACGAAAGAAAATATAAAATAAACAAAATACATGTAAAAAATAAGTGTGTTTTATGAGGCTAAATGTTGTAGAGAAACGAAAACTCAACCATAGGTCGTCACATTATCTGTACACTGAAAATGATCTCCCATCCAACTATTGACCAGAATTAACTTTGTTTAATATCTCTGAGAGGGAGTACACTGCGTTTTGAAAAATGTAAATGTTTTTGACTTTGCATCTTTGACGATTTCGACCCGTGTAAGTATTGAATAGATTCATATATATATATCAACGTAAAGAACGACGCTTTGTATAGGAGAATTTCCGCGCAAGATGAGAGCGAAAGAACGAAACAAATGAAAAAAATGAGGTAACCACCCGGGAATCGAACCCGGGATCTTCCGATTGCCAGTCAGATATGATAACCATTGTGTAATGGTTATCATATCTGACCGGCAATCGGAAGATCCCGGGTTCGATTCCCGGGTGGTTACCTCATTTTTTCATTTGTTTCGTTCTTTCGCTCTCATCTTGCGCGGATAATTCTCCTATACAAAGCGTCGTTATTTACGTTAATTATACTGCGTGTTTGCAGTTATAATGTATATATTATATATATATATATATATATATATATATAGGGTCTGTATCGAAGGAGTGACATTTCAAAGGAGTGACATAACAAAGGAGTGACATAAATACCGTAACGGAGTGACATAACAAAGGAGTGACAAATCGGAGATAAAATTCAAAGGAGTATAATTATTAAAATTTTATTTAAAAAAACAAAATTTGCTAGAATTGTTAAAATTAAGATTTTATTTCAAAAACTAGAAACCTAACCTAACCTAACCTAACCTAACAGTTGCAAGCCTCTCTTCCCTCTGGATTTGTACTTTCTTCTTCTTTGTTGGTATTTTCGTGTCACTCCTTTGAATTTTATCTCCGATTTGTCACTCCTTTGTTATGTCACTCCTTCGTTATGTCACTCCTTTGAATAGGACCGATATATATATATAGTCGTAAGAGTCATTTTTTATATACTGTATATATATATATATATGGCCACAAACATATTAAGACAATGAATTCTCACACATATATATCATTAAAATTAACTTTAATGAGGTATGATTAGTCTTTGCACAGGAGAAAGATCTAAGCTCCGCCCTCCTGTATGATCAATGGTCACGTGACTCCTGCTCCAACCTGGGAATATCTCTACCCTGCCGTCCCTGCGTGCTCAGTTGACCGTTGCAAGCCCTGGATCTCTGACGTATATTTCCCACGTAGACGAAAAATAGTAATGGCTACCTTCAATATTGCGTGTTCAACGTTTATGAAGTGGTATTCAGCAAAGTGTGAAGATGTGGTTGATACTGAAAGACTCCCTATTCCACCCTCCTTTGATACTTTTAAGGCTACATTGAATTGTGCGAAGCTTGATGAACAATAGGTACAAATACTCTACGGCTATTCTGGCAAGGGCATTGCAGGATTTCGAGGTACAAACGATGTATTGAACCATGTTGTAGGACTAAACTTTATAAAAGCTCACATATACCGTGAAGTGAAAGAAACAACGGGTGCAGAAGAGAAGCAACGGTTATGGCTAGTGAATCTTGATGACTGGTGTGACAAGCGATATTATTTCATGTTACATCATACCGACTACTCGTACCCTGCAGTTGAGAATGTAAATCTTGGTATCATGGAGAATCTTAACACGTTGGCTCCCGAGCCTCATTTCTCGTTTTGTCCCAGGGTCCCAATACGATATCTTAATTAATTTTGATATGAGCGCCATAATATTTTTACACTATATCATATGTGAGGCAAGGATCACATAGATAGTGTTTTTGACCCACGACCCACTTGTGGGTAATATTACATATTACAACCTAGAGTCCCACACGACCCACCCGTGGGACGTTTTTAAAATTTTAGAGATATAACTATTACATTCATACTATCTCTTGTTTCTTTCTTTTCAGGTTTCTTTTGATAATGCTTATAAAAGAACACTGGTCAACAAAGATTTTTCATCAGAGTAAAATTTGTGGTGGCTGGATAGCATTTTTCACGCTGATTCCAAAACTGCATTCAGATTTTTTCTAGCACGTATAGTTTTCAAGATGAAGGCATATATATAACTACACAGATTTAACCATTTTAAATAGGCAAAATACTAATATTTCAACATTTGATTATGTTTTTTTAGTTTATTCATCTTATTTATTTCAATTATCTTAATTATACATCTTATGTATTTCAGGTGTGAGCTTTTATGTCTAGCAGCATTGTGATTCACTTTTGAAAGTAGACATTTAGAGCCTAAAAAGTTAACCCAAGGACAGTTGAATGATCTTGTTAGAGACTTATCGCTGTCTAAAGAGAAATCAGAGCTTCTCGCCTCAAGACTAAAGGAGAACAATTTACTTGAGAACAATGTTCGTATTAGTTACTATCGAAAGCGGAATTTTGAATTAACAGCATTCTTTTCAGTAGACGGTCTTCTCTGTTATTACCATGACATCAATGGACTATTTACAGCCATATCTCAGATGTATGTGGCATCTGAGTGGCGCCTCTTTATTGATTCGTCGCAGAGAAGCCTGAAAGCAGTTCTTTTGCATAATGGTAATATAATGCCATCCATCCTCATTGCCCATTCCGTCCATCTAAAAGAGACATATGACAATATGGATATACTACTTAAGGCAATCAAATACGACAGTCATCAATAGAAGGTTTGTGGAGATCTAAAAGTTATAGAAATGCTTATGGGTATGCAGTCAGGATTCACAAAATTTTGTTGTTTCCTTTGTGGGACAGTCGCGCCACTATAGAACATTACACCAAAAGTGACTGGCCACTTAGGTATACATATGTCCCAGGGATAAGCAATGTCCAGTCTGTCCCTTTAGTGGATCACCAAAAGATCTATCTGCCACCTCTTCACATTAAACTTGGTTTAATGAAGAATTTTGTTAAAGCAATGGGTAAAGTCAATTCTGAAGGGTTCCAATACCTTTCAAGGAAATTTCCAAAGGTTACTGCAGCAAAATTGAAGGAAGGAATTTTTGTTGGGCCACAAATAAGGGAGGTTTTGAATGACACTGAATTTGAAAAAGTCCTAAGTCCGATGGAATTGAAGGCTTGGCTGGCGTTCAAATGGATATGTGAAAACTTTCTTGGAAGCAACACCTGCGTATAAGGATGGAGTCAAGAACCTCCTTGATGCCTTCAAAGAAATGGAGTGTCGAATGTCGTTAAAAATTCACTTCCTGCATTCCCACTTAGATTTCTTTCCTGAAAACCTTGGTGCAGTGAGTGACGAGCAAGGAGAGCGCTTCCATCAAGATATTCAGATGATGGAGAAGCGCTACCAAGGATATTGGAATGAAAGCATGATGGCGGACCATTGTTGGATGCTGTATCGTGACAATCCAGGCCAAATTTACAAAAGGAAATCACACACTCAGCGCTTTTAATAAAATAATGTATATATTCTTTATTTATAAGTACATTGAATAAGGTATATGATGTATTTGTTGTTTAGCATTCCTAAGTGTGATCTATACATCCATACATTTTCTTATAGCAATATCAAAAACTTAAAAATATCAAAACCAGTGTATCTATATAACTATACGTGCTAGGAAAGAAATAAAACCAGATTCGGAATCAGCGCGAAAAATGCATTAAGAAAAGTGTGATCATGTTTGTGATGAGAAAAAACGTTTCATTTTGTTGGCCAGTGGAATTAGCAATATTCTAAATATAAATGCAAATTAGCAATAAAATATAAATTAGCAATACTAAATTAGTAAATTAGCATAATACTAAATTAGCAAAACTAAATATAAATTAGCAATATTCTAAATCTAAATAAAAATAGCAAACACCATAATGAGTGCTAATCCAAGCAAAGTGCCAGTAAATCTATTTTATACTTCTAAGAAAAGAAAAACAGTTGTACAGGGTGGGCCGTAAGTTTCCATACATAGGAAAAATTAAACGTTTGTTTTTATGTTTCAGATACCCTAAGAATATGCGTTTGACGAAAGAGCAACGAATTGAAATCATACTGATGGCTGGGTCGGGAAGCAGTCGCATGGTTGCAATGAACTTTAACAGACAACATGGAACGAACATCACACACGACACTGTGGCAAAACTTATTAACAAGTTTCAGAAAACTGGAAATGTTGCAGATCAACCGCGAAGTGGTCCAAGACGTACAGCCACCGATGAAGACACAACAGCTACGATACTTACAGCGCTTACACGGAGTCCCAGAAAAAGTACACGACGGTTGTCTGCAGAAAGTGGTGTCAGCAGATCGAGTATCAGGCGCATTTTGAAAGCAAACAAATGGCATCCATACAAATTGCATATGGCACAGCATTTGAGTGAAGACGACCCGGATAGACGGATGGAATTCTGTGAATGGGCATTAACCAAAGTGAACGAGGATGCAAACTTTTCAACTAAGATCTTGTTTACTGATGAAGCAAATTTTTACGTCAATGGAGAGGTTAATCGGCAAACATACGTTATTGGAGTAATGCTAACCCTAACTGGCTGAGTCCGACGAAGATGCAAGGTGCCGGTAAAGTGATGGTGTGGGCCGGGATATGGGGTGACAGAATTATTGGACCAATTTTTGTCAGTGGAAATCTTAATGCCGAAAGGTATCTTAACATGTTGCAAGAAGAGATTTTCCCATCCCTGCTAAACGAGGAAGGTAACTTCCCAGTTTACTTCCAGCAAGATGGAGCTCCACCTCATTATGGTCTTCACGTGCGTCGGTATTTGGATCAGCAGTTTCCGGATGCTTGGATTGGTCGGCGTGGTCCTGTGGAGTGGCCTCCCAGATCCCAGATCTCACCCCCCTTGATTTCTATCTTTGGGGGCACTTGAAGGCCATGGTGTATCAGGAAAAGATACGAGACATAAATCATCTAAAGGAACGTATCACCAACGCCATTACAAGCATAACGTCAACTGTGCTAATGCGTGTTCATCAACAGTGGGGAACACGTATTGAAATGTGTTTTCAAAACAATGGCAACCATGTAGAGCATATTATATAAATAAAAATGGTTGTCCATAAAAAAATGTTTATTTTTCCTATGTATGGAAACTTACGGCCCACCCTGTAGATAGTTCCAGCAGTGAAGATGAAGATGATAATCTCCAATGTGATTTGTCTTCAGAAGATTCTCTTTATGATCCTTCTGGTACTTATAGCACCGATACAGAGATTTCTGAAGCAGAAGTTGAATCGGATTCTGAAAGTGACACTGAAAATGCAAATAATAATCAAGATGATACTTCAGGGAATGGGTGGCACCCAGTGGATGGTTCCCTGCAACACACTTTTCCATTTATCGATCCAGGTTTGGGGTCAGCTACTGTTGTCACTCCTTATGATGCATATAAACTTATGGTAACTGATGAAATACTTGAACTGATAGTTGAGGAAACAAATCGCAATTATCACCAAAATACGACTGCTGGAAATACTAGGCTAACTAAATGGACAGACACCAACTGTGATGAAATAAAGAAGTTCTTGGGCATCATTATGTACATGGGAGTTATAAAATATCCAAAGATATCAAATTATTGGCAAAAAGATCCCTTCTTCAAAAATTCTTATATACCTCAAATAATGTCCCGAAACAGGTTTCAGGCACTGTTGCGATTTGTGCACTTTGCAGATAACCAAACCGCTGGAACAGACCGCTTACTGAAAATTAGGAACGTTCTAGAAATCCTTGAAAAAAATTTCACTTCTGCTAATACTCCGGGTGAATACATTGCTGTTGACGAAACAATGGTGCCATGGCGTGGACGGTTAGTTTTTCGTCAATACAATCCTGGGAAAGCACATAAATACGGCATACAAATTTATAAATGTGAAAATCAAAAGAAAAACGAAAAAAAAATTATAAAATATAGAAAAAAATGTGAAAATCAAAAGAAAAACGAAAAAAAAATTATAAAATATAGAAAAAAAATGTTGTTCTAGTGTACCATAATCATATACTTAAGCAATCTTAGCGTCCCAGCTCTCAAAAGGCTCATTGAAAAGAAATAATGAGACGACACACCGGAGGGTCGTGTGGTTCTTGCATACATACCACCACGACCCTCCGGTGGGTCGTGTGGGAGCCAACGTGTTAAGTATTTTTTCCACTACATTAATATATATCATGAAGAGGTTTGTAGTGAGGTTGTCTCTAAAGGACTGCGTGAGTTTTTAACAGAATTTAGGGACGTGTATCATCTGCTAAGCAAAAAGGAAAAATATGGTCATATGGTTCTCAAATAGTGCGCCGGAGTGTGATTAAAATGTGTTTAGTTCGTGAAAATCCCCACCGTTCACCCTGAAGGACTGTTTCTTTATATAATGAACAGCTCTCGTTACGACTTAGAAGATTATTTCAACTACCGCTATGAATTGTGAAGAAGAGTTCACGATTGAAAAGTGCGTATCGGTAAGAATAAACCATCGATTGGAAAGGAGTGTTTATAAACTTGAATTTAATAATGATGTGGCTAACGATGACCTCTTTGTGCGTGCTTTTGATTGTATTCGTTTAAAGATAACTTGCCAACCGAATGTAAAGTGGGCACAAAAATAGTATTAAACGATATGAAGGCCATTTACATCGAGTATAGGCATCCCTATAATTTAAGCGGTGAAATAATGTTAAATCGTATTTACTGCGTAATGCAATGCAACAATGATGTGACTGTAGAATCGATCACGTGCGAGTTTAGTGTTTTAGTTAAGCGCAGTAGAACATAAAGTTATATATTTTTATGTATATTTATTTTCAATATATTTAATTATTTAATATAATTGTGTGTGTATATATATATTTCTCCTGTACTATTATTTTGATGATTATATTCCAACGTTTTGTATTTCTTATATTATTATTATTATTTTTTTATTTTATATGTTCTTCGTTCGTATTTCTTATACTATTATTATTTTTTATTGCATATATTCCTCGTTTGTATAGGATTGTTTATTTTCTATATATTTCATGATATTGATTCCAATAATTCGTCTAAATAAAGAGAATGATGTAATGGTGTTTTATTTAATTCTTTTGGTTGTATATATAAACGATATTATTATATATATATATATATATATATATATATATATATATATATATATAATAAACAGGAACACCAGAGAAAATACAAACATCCTTCAAGGTTTAATAGTACCAACGTTTCGGAATGCACTAATTCCATCTTCAGGGCTAAAACAATAAAATTCTAAATCACATACAAAATACAAATTGCTTAATAACAATTTAAAATAAACTTTAAAAATTATAAAAAGTAGCTAAGAAAATGTAAAACATTAAAACTAAAAGGTAAATAAATGTGAAGTTAAAAAGTTAAAATTATAAAAAAGTAAAAGCATTAAAACTGAAACGTAAATAAAATAAACTAGTACCCTAACCAAAACATAGCAGATCTATCGATGATTCGTCAGAATTTAGGTCTGGTTTTAGTTTATAAATAAACAAAGACTCCATAATTTTAAGCTTAAGGTCAGAGCTTCCGGCAGCAAGTACGGCGAAATTAGACTGTGAAATTGGGTGGTTATTGTTGTGCGAGTGATTACGTATGAGAGAATTAGGTGGTTTGCCAAGGGGTAAATTTGTACGGACCGATTTACCGAGATGTTCGTAAATACGAGATTTTAAATGTCTTTTAGTTTTACCTATATATGACCCCATACAGTGGTCACACTTGTATTGATAAACTATGGATGACTTAAGAAGTGTAGGAATAACATCCTTGTATTTAAATAAATGGTAAATCGATTTAGATGGGGTGAATATAATTTTTATACATAGTTGTGGGTAGAATTCCTTGAGCAATTTTAAAAGTTTGTTTCTAATGTTAAAACTTGAGGTTCCCATATAGGGCAAAGTGGAATGCAGGATATCTTTGGAAACTGTAATTAAGTCTCTAGTTATAGGGCTTATTAGTCTATTTAAGGTTCTGCCTATTGTAGTCTCCACCAATCTAGAAGGGAAATTATTCTTGGCAAGGAGTTTTCGGATGAAATCTAGTTCATCGTGTAGTTTAAAGTAATCTGAACAGATATTGAAAGCTCTATTGGTCAGAGTCGAAATTAAATTTCGTTTGAAACCTAAAGGGATAAAGGAAGAAAAGTTCGTAGTAAAATTGGTGAATGTCGGCTTTCGGTAAACGGAAGTTTCAAAAGAGGAATTAGTTTTTATTATCTTAATGTCCAAAAAGGACAGAGAGCTATTAGATTCAACTTCTGCAGTAAATTGAATATTAAGGTGCTTAGAATTAAGGTAATTACGAAACAAAGGGATATGGTCTGGTGATTTAAACAGGAGAAAAGTGTCATCAATATATCTTCTATAAAAAACCGGTTTAAAGTTGGAAGGACACTCATTCAACCATTTTACTTCATGATGACACAGAAACGCGTTAGCTAAGGTGGGACCAAGAGGCAGACCCATTTGAACACCTTCAGTCTGTTTAAAATATTCACCGTTGAATATAAATATAAGGTCTTCCACGGAAAATTTTAGTAGTTCTTTCATTTGACCTCTATTAAAACCTTGCACAGTATCAGTATTATTAAAAAGATGTTTGTATTTTCTCTGGTGTTCCTGTTTATTATTAAACTACGTTTTCCGCGCCACCAATCAATAGCCGATATATATATATATATATATATATATATATATATATATATATATATATATATACACCAAATGACTGGTTATGCCTTAACTACGTAAAAGTAATTTGACACGTAGATGACGTTGATTTCTTGGGATTGTTTCGTAATGGTAAAAATCATGTGACGGAGAGAACCTATATGTAGCTTTACCTTTGGTCCGAACCACGGGTCACTACCTCATCTAGGAGGGGAGGACGGTCACCCATCGAACTGCTACTCAGACCCAGTGTTGCTTAACTTTGCTGATCTACGGGAAGCGGTTTTGTAACAATGGCCACGAAGTATCCCAAGAGAGATGAAAGAGTACGTTGTAGGAAAAAAAGATTGTACGAAGTTGAGGGCTGATGTTCCTTTCTAATTTCATATATATACCGTATATATATATATATATATATATATATATATATATATATATATATATATATATATATATATATATATATACACTACCATTCAAAAGTTTAAGTACACCCTGAAATATTCATAAATTTTAAATTTTGTTTAAAGTTTTTTATTTATTAACTAAGTTATCATGACACAAATTCATAAGTACAAACATGGGAACTTAAATAACAACAAATTAGGACAATTTACCAAAAGCAAAGTCTAAATTTTAGATTCATCAAAATAGCCTCCTCTAGCAGCATTAAACAGCAATTACAGTAGAACAAATTCGAGGCATGTGTTCAACAAGAAAAGGAAGATAGTCTGGTGAAAGCTGCTGCCAGCACTCTTGTAAGAGTTCCCAGAGCTTCTGAGCACTGGATGGCTGCTTGGCTTTCACTCGTCGATTCAGTTCATCCCACACTAGCTCGATGGGGTTCAGATCTGGGGACTGTGCTGGCCATTCCATAACTGTGAGCTGACATTGCCGTTCTTTCTGCTTCATGTAATTTTGACACAGCTTGGAAGTGTGTTTAGGATCGTTGTCTTGCTGCATTATGAACTGTTGGCCAACTAGTCGCAGTCCAGATGGAATGGCATGGCGCTGTAGAATGTTGTATTCCAGTGACTTTATGGAGATCTCCAAATTGCTCCCCTGCAAAACATCCCCAGACCATCACACTTTCTCCACCATGCTTCACTGTTGGCACAACACACTGCTGTGTCATTCTTTCACCCGCTCTGCGCCGCACAAATACTCTGCGTTTGGATCCAAAAACTTCGAACTTTGATTCGTCAGTACAAAGGACAAATTTCCACTGCTCAACACTCCATTTTGGGGGGTTTTTAGCACAGGCTAGCTTTTGCTTTTTGTTCTGGAGTCTCAGCATTGGTTTCTTTGCTGCAGTTCGTTCTTTTAATCCTGCTTCTCTTAGTCTTCTCTGAACAGTTGATGTTGAGACTGTTGTACTTCTGGAGTTGTTCAGCTGGGCTTTGATTTCAGGTGCTGTGAGGCGTCTGTTGCGCAGACTGGTGACTCGGATATACTTGTCCTCTGAGTCGGTTGTGGTTCTTGGTCGCCTTGACCTTTTTCTGTCCTTATTTTGACCAGTTTCTTCGTACCGTTTAATGGCACAAGCAACCGCATTCACAGAAACTTTTAATTTTTTGGCAATTTGCCTCAGTGATTGCCCCTCATTTCTTAAAGTTACAATCGACTGTCTTTTTTCTGTTGTTAATTGAGCTTTGGCACCATTTTTGTTTTTTGAAACAGAGATATACCTTAAACTATACACAGTTAGCTCCTCTGCAAGGATGTTATATGTAAAGACCTGCAGCGCATGTTAATAACTGAACACATGTATTAACATATTCCTGAAGAAACACAATACCCCAGTAAAACTTTTAAACTGTTTTTGAACATTTGTGCAGAGCTAATGGCATTAATTTTAGGTTGCATGCTAGAGGTAAATTAACGCATTTTGAAGGATATTTTGAGGAAGCTTCAGTGTTACAACACACTGCATAGGGCAGATGCACTGAAGCATACACTATGAACGCGAGGTAAGCAAATTCATCTCTAGTACCTGTTAAGTTTACATCTGAAGTTTATGTCATGAGCTAAGCAGCAAAACATTGGAAATTAATAGGTGTACTTAAACTTTTGACTGTAGTGTATATATACATATATGCTTACTTACTTTAGGTTACTTTAGGTATGTCTAGAGTTTCATGATGTATTTTATTTTCCACTGCGTGGATAAGTGTACGCATGGTGTGAATGAACTCTGAAGCTGTTCTTTTTCCATTACACTTTTGCATAAATCTTCTCTCACAACAATTTTGGAAAGAGTTTCTGTATTAGTAGCAGGACACAGTGTTTAATGTATACATGAGAGAGATGGAGTTACAATGACAGGAAGTACCTCAAAAGGCCATGCGTCCCATACCGTGGAGGTGCCACTAGCAACGAGTGCCATGGAAAAATTCCTACACTTCAAATAATGTGCAAGGTTCGGTCAATCCTTTTCTTGAACTGACCCAGAGAGGAACTGCTCACAACTTCCGAAGGTAGCCTGTTCCACGTGCCACAGAACTTATTGGTAAGGTAAATCCCAAAACAGAGAAAGAGAGAGAGCGGGTTATATCAGGAGGCGATTTCGGAAACATGGAGATTGTGCTCTCTCTGTACAATTCCCTGGTTCGGCCGCACCTGAAGTATGATGTGCAGTTCTAGTCAATCGTAATACCGATATAACGGACTCACGCTTTGGACATTGAAGTACTGATTGGTCGCCTTCACGACTAATGGTGTCTTTATCGGTTCATTCTCTCCGTAGATTTAACTTCAATGCTGACACCTCAAGGTGAATGAGTGAATTGTTCGCTTGTACGCTCTGTCACGACAATATTTTGCATTAATATTTGCAAGCATTCTACCCGATCCTCACTTTTTCCCCAATTTGGTTAGGAAAATGGACATATAATTTGAGCGGCGGCAAGTCATTACAGTACAAGGAGAATCTATGGTCTGAACCATAGGCCAGGTTAGGTTCAGGAGCCAGCATGCTGGAGCGAACCAGAGCATCACCGCCAAAGTCAGACACAGAAATGATGAGTTGCAACATTAAATATACATGGTTCCTGCATATTTTAGCTGTCAATTGTCACTCTTATTTGTATCTGTATAAGTTTGTTTCCTCTTTTCAAGGGATCACCTGTAAATATCTGCAAGAAACAGTATTAGCGCCACTACTCTTCATAATCCTGACATAGATCATTACCAAAGACAGCGCAGTAACATCCTTTGCCGATGACACAAAGATCAGTAGAAAAATAAGAAATCTAGATCTCTACAAGCAGAATGTTTCTGTAAAGATACAACAGGATTTAGTCATTTTTGTACAAAATGAAATTGTTTTTATTTTATTGTTAATTAAAATAATATAAAAAGTACATATAGATTTCTCATTTAATTCTTTTGGTTGTATATATAAAATGTACTGTTATTTTTGCTTGCATTGTTAATTAAATAAATAATGTGTTTTAATGAGTTCTTTTGCTGAGAAAATTAAGGCGAACGTCGCTCTTGCCTTTAATAAATAAGATAAATAAATAAGTGGTGCTGCCTGGTAACTCTGCATATATAAATAGTGCTTTCTGGCAACTCATCTATACAGGGTGTACATAAAGTCAGGATCTATTTTTGTGAAGCACTTGGAAATTATATGGAATTCAATCATAAAATGATAAAGTGGTAACATTTATTAAATAATTAAGAGTAGGATTCGACGTGACGCCCATCAGTATCCCTGCACAGCTCAAATCGTTCCGCAGCATTTCTAAACACATTCTGGAGCATTTGCGGGGTTATGTTATCTGCAGCAGTTCGTATACGTGTACGAAAGTTTTCAAGACTCGTAATCTTCGTCTGATAGACGTGCGATTTGATAAAGCCCCATGCAAAGAAATCTAAAGGGGTTAAATCTGGTGATCTCGCTGGCCAAGGTCTGTTGCTTCTGCGTCCGATCCAGCGATTTGGAAAACGTCCATTTAGATAATCCTGAACAATTTTGGCATAGTGACAAGGAGCACCATCATGTTGATAGACGACAGTACTAACAATCCTATCCCCGTCGTCTATCAACATGATGGTGCTCCTTGTCACTATGCCAAAATGTGCATGACTGGGCCTTATAAGCTACTTTATAAGCTAATTTATTTGTAAATTGTATAATTTATTAGCGGTAATATCGCATAACATCCGCAGTCAGAAGTGCGGATGAGGGTGTTCAAAATGATGCGGATGCGGATAATTCTTTGGCTTAGAAAGTAAACGGAAATAATTGTAAGAAATTAATGGACACCAACTCTCATCTGATCTTATTAATTGCATTTAGGCAATTATTTTATTTTTTAGGCAGGAAGAACGGGCCAAGGGCGAATGCCGCAAAACGCCCCCCCCCTCATACAGTAAGCAGAGAGTAAAATTCAAGGTCCAAGGTTTCGAGATGCTTGAATACTCTGCGTTTGAAAGATAGATTGAAGATCCTAGACAGAGGGAAAGATGGATTGAGGAAGATTGTTCCAGAGTTCACCAGTTGATTAGATGAAAACATGAAAATACCAATTAACCCTTACTTTAGAGAGTTGAACAAAAAAAAAGAATGAGAAAGTGTCGAAAGTCTGGTACTGCGTGCTCTCCTTAATTAAAGGAAGAGGAACGTAGCGAGAGAGTTCGGAAAAGCAGTGTCCGTTATAAGAGCGATAATAAAGAGTGAGGCGACATTGCGGCGAATAGAGAGGCAGTGTTGTCAGGTGCCTAACTTAAATTGTCTGTGGATCTGAGCCTAAAATTTCTGGTGTATATATATATATATATATATATACACACACACACACACACGAGGGTAATTCAATAAGTATCCGCACTTTTTATTTTCACACTTTTATTTTCACATCTGATAGATTATATACACATCACTTCTGAACATAGTCTCCCTATCATCAAGAACATTAAGAATTCGAAGGCTATTGGACCAGACAACATATCTAACATACACCTTAAACACTTGGGCCCACACGGAATACTAGCTATCACAAATATCAGCACATATTCATGCCAACACTGTATTATTCCTGACATATGGAAACAAGGTAAAATTATTACACTACTCAAACCAAACAAAAATCCAATAGAACCAGCTTCCTATAGACCCATTACTTTACTATGCACACCTTCCAAAGTAACAGTAAGACTAATCTTACAAATCACAAACCCACACATACCACTATCGGCTACTCAACATGGATTCAGACCTCACCACTCAACCACGACATTACTCACTAACCTCACGCAGCACATCATGGATGGCATCAACTCCAGACGACCAGTTCAACGTACACTATTAGCAACAATAGACATTAGTAAAGCATTTGATGCTATCCCACGCTTCCCTCTCATAAACAAAATACTCAACACAAAAATGCACAATAACACTAAAAGATGGCTGAGCAACTACCTTTCAGGAAGATACTCACGTGTCACATTTAATGGCAAGTCATCCAAAAACAAGCTTTTTCCGAACGGGGTCCCTCAAGGCTCTGTTCTCTCACCAACACTGTTCAACTTATACATGCATGACATTCCAACACCCATAGATAACAAGCTTACCTTATCATCATATGCAGATGACATCACTCTAACATCCACCCACAATAACATCGACACCGCTACAAATAACCTACAAACATACATAAACACTATACAAGACTGGGTCACACACAATAGACTCAAAGTAGCGCCCACAAAATCAACCATCACCTTTCTTACAAGCAATACGAAAGAACATCAGATAACGCCACAGCTTACACTAAACAACACCAACATTCCACGCACTCACACGACCAAAATACTTGGGGTCACATACAACACATCATTATCTTTTGCAAACCACATTCAGGACATTAAAAACAAATGTACCCATTATCTCAAACACACACATAAACACCTTACAGACAATACAAAACAACGCACTTCGTATCACTACAGGATGCACTCAAACAACACCAATAGAACACCTGCACACAGAAACAAAAATACTGAAAGTTAGAGAACATTTAGACATGAGGGGAACACAATTCATGGCAACAGCGACAACTAACCCACAACACGCTTGTCACTACATGTACAATCATGCACCGACACCTCGCACCATTAAGCTAACACCAGAGAGACATTATAACCAAATACTCCATTCCATACCACGCCCCACAGACATCACACAGTACAGAAAACACATACACACACACACACCACACACACCTAACCCACAAAGCACTGACACGACTCGGTCCGAATGGGGTCCTAAGTGCGAAGGCGCCACCCATTAACAGGTCAGAGATCAGCCTGAGCAGATCGGATCGAGTTAACTTAGCACGATTCCGATGTGGACATCACCACAACTTACGGACATATAAACACAGACTAGACAACTCCACAGACGACACCTGCCACCTGTGCCAGGACACACCATAAACAATTGAACACATTATGACAGACTGTATCACTCTAGCACAACATAGAACACAACACAACATCACTAGTGCGCTGAACCTCTGGTCCACTCCTGAGAGGGCGATCGGTTACCTGCGTGCCGCCGGCTTGCTTGATCAAGGTGAGCTGATCGGCTAAACAACAACAACAACAACAACAATATAGTCTCCCTGTTTCTCAATACACTTATTCCAGCGATCTACAAGCTTCCTAATGCCATCACAAACGAATGTTTTTGGCTGTGTGCGTAGCAAGTCATGCACCTCCTTCAGGTCATCATCGTCTTGGAATCGCTGACCTCTCAAAGCGTCTTTTAGTGGTCCAAACAGGTAAAACTCCGAAGGTGCCAGGTCTGGACTGTAGGCTGGGTGGTCGAGAACTTCAAATTTAAGTTCTTGAAGGCATTTTCTAGTCTGTGCAGCGGTATGAGGGCGCGCATTGTCGTGTAACAAAATAACACCTTCCGACAATCTCCCTCTCCGTTTTTTGCGAATTGCTTGCTCTAACTCATTCCGAAGCATGTCAGAATACGATGCACTTGTTACTGTAGTTCCACGCTCTAGATAATGTTCAAGGATAGGG
Organism: Bathynomus jamesi; assembly: GCA_023014485.1. Taxonomy (NCBI): domain Eukaryota; kingdom Metazoa; phylum Arthropoda; class Malacostraca; order Isopoda; family Cirolanidae; genus Bathynomus; species Bathynomus jamesi. The sequence goes on from JAJOZX010000223.1 coordinate 1,519,958, forward strand.
CCTCGTGTATCCCAAAAACAGTGTTAGCATAACTTTACGTGCTGACGGCTGTGCTTTGAACTTCCTTGCAACGTGAGATGTTGAGTGCTTCAATTGCATGCTCTGTCGTTTGCTTTCTGGTTCATAGTGATGGATCCAGGTTTCATCTCCAGTGATAATGCGCTCCAAGAAGTTTTCACCTTCATTATGATACTGCGCCAAAAGACGAGAGCAGACGTCCATACGATTACGCTTGTGTTCTTCTGTCAACTGTTTGGGCACCCATCTTGCACAAACCTTGTGAAAGCCAGTTTCTTTTATTGTTAATCTTCTGTCATCGAAAATCATGGCTCTGGCTTCTTCCTGCTTGTCACCACTGGTTGATGTTGACGGTCGTCCTGAGCGCTGAGCATCTGTCACACATGTCCGACCTTCCTTGAACATTTGAATCCACTTGTACACACTTCGCCGTGGTAACGCATTATTCCCATACTGAGCTCATAAACGCGTGTGAATTTTAGCTCCTTTCACATCTGCCCACAAAAAACGAACCACGGCTCTCTGCTCTTCCTGAGTACAAATTGAAAGCGGCGCAGCCATGCTCACTACTCGTACGATATGTGACAGCTACAAGTAGCCTAAATAAGCCTATACTGTTGCTAGCCTAAATAAGCCTATAAATCTCAGTTTGGCTCGTTATTACGAGTATATACTATATATACTATATTATCACTAAAATAAAAAGTGCGGATACTTATTGAAGGACCCTCGTGTGTGTGTGTGTGTGTATATATATATATATATGTATATATATATATATATGTGTGTGTACTAGGGGCACTCAATATATTTTTCTCCACCCTTTTTTCTTAGCTAAATAATAGGCCATGGGGCTGAAATGTCTTTTGGGCCATAAGTTTTAACTTTCTGCGGTTCACATAACCGGATTTTTCCAGTTTGAATGTCTCCTCCTTGTATAAAACCGCTTTTAAACGCCCTTGTATAAAACCGATGGCTGACGCAGTTTCGAAAATGGCGTCTGACAGTGATGTGCGTCATAAACAGAGAGCTGTTATCGAGTTCTTAACCGCAAAGAAGGAAACAGTTGGAAATATTCATAAAGGTCTACAAAACGTTTACGGAGATGCTGTTGTTGATCGAAGCACAGTTGGACGCTGGTCTAAACGTGTGAGATCATAGGAGAGAGGGAGAGCCAGCCTCGATGATGAGCCACGCAGCGGTCGCCCGGCATCGGCTGTGACATCTCACACTGTGCAACGTGCTAACAGCATCATTCGATCAAATCGGCCCGTCACGTACAAGGAGCTATCACTCGAGCTAGGAATTAGTGAGGGAAGTGTGAATACGATAACTCAGCAACTGGGATACTCAAAGGTGTGTTCACGGTTTGTTCCTCGCGAACTGACTGAAGATCACAAAGCCCAAAGAAAAGAAATTGCTTCCGAGTCGTTGGTTCGATAAGAGACAAAAGGGGATGACTTCCTTTCACGAATTGTGACTGGGGATGAGACTTGAGTACACCACTTTGAATCTGAAACAGAATCTGAAAAGACCCCAGAAGATTTAAAACATTACAATGATGTGATACAGGATCACATCACTAAAGAATTTGTGGAGTTAGTCCCAAATTCTCAAACTCTATCAAGCAATTCTAATGTCCACTATTTGTCACATCACGGAATTAAGAGAGATTCGGCTGCCACTCTGAGAATTGTTTTTGATTGTTCAGCGGGTAATCCAAGTTTTAATGACTGTATGTACGTTGGACCATCTCTAATCCATGATTTAGTGCACATTTTATTGAGATTTAGGTTAGGTCATTATGCTTGCGTTAGTGATATTGCGAAAGCCTACCTTATGATTTCCTTAATGAAAAGGAGAGAGATCCAACCCGTTTCCTACGGCCTGAAAATCCTTTTAACCCTGACTCACCCATTTGTGTTTACCGCTTTAAAGTGGTTTTGTTCGGAGCGACGTGCATTCAGTTTCTACTGAATGTCACAGTTCTACACCATTTGAGAGAACACTCCTCTCTGGTGAGGAAGCAGGTTGAACGTAATATATACGTGGATAATCTCATATTCTCATCAGACAATGAAAATCAATTGCTGAGCTTCTATCAAGAATCTCAAACGTTGCTCAGCGCAGCTCATCTGACTTTGAGAGAATGGGCCACGAATTCAACCTCCCTTAACGCCTCCATTACGGAGCAAAACAACGGAGTCAAGTTGGATAAACCTATTAAGGTTTTAAGAATGATATGGGACAAGGAATCGGACACGCTACTCTATCCTCACTTTGTATTCAATAATTTTAATTTAACAAAAAGGGTAGTCTTGAGCAATGTTGCTCGGGTGTTTGATCCTTTAGGCTATTTAAACCCTGTTACAATCAAAACACGCATGTTTCTACATGGGTTGTGGAGACAAAAATTAGATTGCGATGAGCCATTGAACGACGAACTAAGCAGTGAATGGATAACTCTATCTCAAGAAATCGAAGCTATAAAAAATCTGGCCATCCCACGAAATCTAAATTTAAACGAGACTGTATCAATGCATGCCTTCTCGGATGCCAGCACAAAAGCCTATGGAACAGCAATTTACTTTGTGTCTGGAAACAAATCCATTTTAATTATGTCAAAGGTAAAGGTTTTACCTTTGAAAGGTTTATCCATACCACAGCAGAACTGACGGCAATGAGTTTGTCGTCTCGCTTAATCAACTACATTCTAGAAGCTTACTCTCAAGGACTCCAATTCGATCATATATATTTATGGTCGGACAGTAAAGTTGCTCTGTCGTGGTTAGCAACAAATAAGCCTTTGAAGCCTTACGTAGAAAATCGCGTAAATGAAATCAAGAAGTTGGTACCTCAAGCTGAGATTAAATATGTACCAACGAAAGAAAAATATCACGAGGTATCACCGCTAAAGTATTTTTTGAGTCCAACAAGTGGTTTGTTGAACCCGATTGGTTATGTAATGAAGAAGAATGGCCAGAAAACATTGAAACACAAAAACACACATTTTTCACCATTTCATCCATCTTTTTCTTCCTCTTCATGGATTGCATGTCCAATAAAGTTGGTTGTTTTGCTGGCACCGAACATTTTTCTACGTGCTTTTTACCCTGAGAGTGTTTCCTCAGATCAGTCTTTCCTGCCTTTAATGAAAGGTGAACATTACAAGCTGTGCAGTAGGCGAATGAAACCTTTTGAACTACATTTTAACCACCCTTTCATAGAATCTTCATTCTCCCAAGATTTCGAATATTTTTGTTCATACCTGCGCTTTTTTGTTGGAAGGTTCATGACGTTCATCATCTGTTTCATTATCACTCTTATCAGAGTTCATTTTTAACACAAAATCAGACGTTATATTTCCACAAAAACACAAGTTTATTTAAAAAACTGGGCAGTAGGCACGTAACTAAAACCGGCATTAAACTGCTACTGCATTTGAGAGCGACCCGCGTTGGGTTGCCAAGCATGCTATAACAGGAACGAGCAAATCTAATAATTAAAAGCATTTGAAGATAAATTATACAGATATACAAATTCATTATATTAGTTTGTTAAATTAATTTTTCGTCACTCTTTTATTAACAATTAATGAAAGGAAGCGTCCCTCAAAATTCGAGGAAAACGAATTTAAACGTACGGCGGACATGTTTAGAACATGACATAACTCGAATCATTCGGGAGACTTTGATTACACAATGCGATGTTGCCACGTTTGGCATCAAAGTTTTGGTGCCAGCACCCTTCATACAACATTGGAATATAACTCAATTTAAAGTCGGCCGAATGTACTTGAAGTATGCAAAAGTACCAAATATAAGACTATAGTATCAAACAATGGCAACCTTGGAGTATATATAGAAAATTCCTGTAGATTTTGAGACATTTTCTGATTTTCTGATTTCATCCAAAATTCGTGTAGATATCCAGAAATTTCTGTAGACCTGGCAACACTGATGAAGCTTCCTTCATAAGCGAATGAAAACTGATTAGAATTTGACGCAAACTGTGCAAAACTGAATACCAAAATGCTAGTTACCATGGAAACCGTCATGCGCGCGGCAAACTAGTTCTCTTTATTTCTTCATTCTACTTTACCTTCTGCGCATTTCTCCATGGAAAAATATTATCTCTGTTGTCAGGACATTAAGATATATGTATAACAAAAATTTCAGCTAAATCCCGTAGGGTCGTCCATTTGGAAAAAATCCCTGCTTTCATTCAACCAAAATATTACCACCAATGAAAATGGTCTTCCTCAAAATTTGAGGTCTCATTTCTATACAAACATATGGAAAGCTCAAATTACACATTCTCACTGTTTATAAGTGATTGCCTGAACTGAAAATATAATTGGAGCAAGTATAGTTTACGTCCACATGACGCAAAAGAGGACACAAACTACACTAGGTCAAAGTTGGGGAACGTAAACTACACTAGGTCAAAGTTGGGGAACATAAACTACACTAGGAGAATGTAGGGGAACGTAAACTACACTAGGCACCGCAGCGGGGACGTAAACTATGCTTGCTCCATATAATTTTTTTACTTTTTTTTCCTTACAGCTTCCTTCTAAAAACCACTATGTTTATGGCAACAATACCATATTTTATTAGCCTCTAATCCTTTCGTATTATTATCATTATTATTAGTTTATATATATATATATATATATATATATATATATATATATATATATATATATATATATATATATATATATATATATATATTAGGGTGTCACTAGGTAATAGGGGGAAAATTAAACGATGGATATTTCCTATGACACCCCCTAAAATTGTTCCATTTGGTGTAAAACATGGAAGAGAAATTTGGTCCTGATTGGTCATCATTTAAAGGTCGCCCTCGTCACTGAAAAGAAGACCCATTTGTTGACGTCAACAAGCTGTTCAGTGTTCACAGCTTGGGCCGAACCAGATAATAAAAAAACAAGGCAATTTGGTGAAATAACGAAAGTAAGACACTTAAAAACGCAAAGAATACAAACAGTTTATTATATAATCAAAATAGAAGACATAATTTGGCGAATAATGGTACAAAATGGAGAAGCAACAAAAGCAAAACTTTGAGAAATAAAATACATCTACAGTAGCAGAATAATTGGTGCTCATACGCTGATCAGTGATTAGTTCTTTCGCGTCCTCACTAATGCTGATTTGTTCGGAGCTGGGTGTTGCTTTCTGTGGTCAGTGACAACTTGAACGAGGAACTGGAGCTGTTCTTCTTTCACTGTCAACTTTCCGTTCAGCTCCTTCACCAGAGCCACGGCCCGTTCTGCTCTGTCGTTCACCACTGCAAGTTTGGAGACTACATCCCGAGCTTGCACGTATTCAGAGTTTGACGTCCATGAACTGGGATGGTGGAGCAGAAAGCAATCTGGCAACTGAAGTTTTGAGAAGAATCCTCGGGTGTTCTTTGTGATCAGTTGCTCCAGTCCTTTGCTGTTACTGAGGAACATAGTATCAAGAACCAAAGGTCGTTTTGGCGGCATGTGAGGGGCTTCTTGATCTAACGCTGCAACCATGCTGCACTTCACTTCCATCGATATCCTCTCATCAAAGAACGCCAGACCCACTGCCTCCTCCGAATGGTACCACAGGTGCGCAGACAGCTTCTTGGTGGTACCATCAGAGATCTTCTTGTGCGAGTATCGAAGGAGCGTCCTCATCAATTCCCAATCATTCAGCGGAGCTTCGATGGACAGATGAGCTGTTGCCCACGCTTTCATGTAAACTAGAACAGAAAAGAGGCAGATATCTCGAATTCCGCGTTCCTCAGTGTTCGTCAGTTTAAACTGTCTTCGGAAGAGCCAGATCTTAATGGCATAGAGCCCCTTAGTCATCCATCTCGCCCGGTGCATAGCACCAGGGGCGCGGAAGTTTAGTCCCTTGTATGGAACTCCTCCAAGAAAGATGACGGAAAGATCGAGGAATTCCTGATAGTCATCACGAACTTGAAGTGCTTGTGATTTTGCAAACTCAGTGAGCTCCGTTCTATGCTTAAAAATAGCTGCTTTGGTGAACGCATCTGTGTCCGCAGTTTGGAACTGTTGCTGGTCAATGCGGGTCCAATAATCATGGAAGCGCTTGAAAAGCAGAATTTCTGGACCGGTAGATACTGAATCTAGCGATGCTGCGAATGCCGCCTGTAGCACCAACTCCAGTACATGGTGTCTGCACGCGCAGTGTAACAGGTCACGTCCAACTTTTTCTTCCAGAAGAACACAAGTTCCTCCACGGTGGCCTGTGTTTGTCGCGGTTGTGTCGAAACACATAGATTTGATATGATCGGTCACTCCCCATTCATTCAGGCAATCTATGATGGCATTTGTTTGTGCCAGCGCGGTTCTTGACAGAAGTTTTGGCACCCCGAGGAGCTGCTCTGTCCCGGAGCCAGATACAAGAATAGGTAAGCGGTCAACATATTCTCGTGACGTCAGATCTTGCATGAGCTTTCCGTCCCAGTGAACAGTCAACGGACTATTGCCTTGGAACTCGCTCTTCAGTTGCCGAGCCTTAAGGGTACGGAATTTTTCACGCTGACGATGAATGGATCCACGATTGATGTTGTAGTCGCTAGCATCATGCCCTAAGCTGGAAGCTGCCTCAAACAGCAGATATGTGGCCTTTCTTGACGAGAGTTGCGTGCGATCAAGCGCTGCCGCCAATTCCGATGTCATGATGTTCTTCGTTGCTCTTTGTTTAGACGCTAACGAACCACCACATGCTCCTTTTTCTTCGCTATCATCTGAGCTGGAGGATGAGGACTCCAAAACCGCTTCGTTGGATACTGCCTCCATTTCAGCTGCTGATCGCTTTCTTCGTTTCTCCTCTTCCTCCCGACGTCGAGTACAATCTTTGACTTGGCGCTGATGGGTCATGTCCAAACCTGCCATTGAACCTGGACGTCCTTTCTGGCGCTGCTGCTGAAGGAACTCCCAATCCTCTGGGTACTTGACCAATTTCTCACAATCAGCGTGGGCGATGTCAAAGAGACGATCGAGGCGTTCAATGAATTCTTTTTCTTTCGTCTTGTGTGAATCGCTCGTCCTTGAGGCGTGTTTTTTGAGTCCTTTCCACTCCTCGAAGACTTTATCCAGTTTGCTGACGCAGTGTGTCTCGAGTCTGGTTGGAATGTGAGCTTTCTCCCAGAAGGACATCACTGCTCGAAGTGACTTCCTCAACGCGTCACGTATTGTCATTTTCTTTTCATGGTGAAGGTAAAGGAAGTAACCGAATGCTTGCCTGTAGGAAGGAAGCTTGCATCCTTTCACCTCATCAACCGCTGCCCCTAATAGGTATATACACTTCCGGGTTTCCATCACCAGAAATCACGTAGCTGAAATGAGAAACGGTGAATCGTTAAGTATTGTTCACTTTATTTCTCAGATATTCAGACACACACAGACACACACACACATATATAGAGATATATAGATATCTAATGAACGATTATGGAGACGCCGCGCAAGCATTAAACTTTGGAAGGCGGGGGCGACCTTTTATAGTTATTCAAATAAAAAGATTTTTCAGTCACCATGTTTTCTTTACCAATGGAATAGATTCGCGGGGTGTCAGCATGAAAATTTCAAACTTTGCATTTAAGTGACACCCTAATATATATATATATATATACACATTTCAACTGCAAAGAACACGCAGTATAATTAACGTAAAGAACGACGCTTGTATAGGAGAACATTCCGCGAAAGATGAGGAGGAAGAACAAACAAATGAAAAAATGAGGTAACCACCAGGGATCTTCCGATTGCCGGTCAGATATGATAACCACTACACCATGGTCCTCACTCGATCAGAAGTCGTGTCGTAATTCTCCTACATACGCGCAGAAACCAATGCCCCGAGGGGCACCTCCCGCATGCAGCACCTATATATACATTTCAACTGCAAAGAACACGCAGTATAATTAACGTAAAGAACGACGCTTGTATAGGAGAACATTCCGCGCAAGATGAGGAGGGAGAACGAACAAATGAAAAAATGAGGTAACCACCCGGGAATCGAACCCGGGATCTTCCGATTGCCGGTCTGATATGATAACCACTACACCATGGTCCTCACTCGATCAGAAGTCGTAATTCTCCTACATACGCGCAGAAACCAATGCCCCGAGGGGCACCTCCCGCATGCAGCACCTATATATACACATTTCAACTGCAAAGAACACGCGCGGAATATTCTCCTATACAAGCGTCGTTATTTACGTTATTATACTGCGTGTTCTTTGCAGTTGAAATGTATATATAGGTGCGGCATGCGGAAGGTGCCCCTCGGGGCATTGGTTTCTGCGCGTATGTAGGAGAATAACGACTTTTGATCGAGTGACGACCATGGTGTAGTGGTTATCATATCTGACCGGCAATCGGAAGATACCGGGTTCGATTCCCGGGTGGTTACCTCATTTTTTCATTCGTTCGTTCTCCCTCCTCATCTTGCGCGGAATGTTCTCCAATACAAGCGTCGTTTTTTACGTTGATATATATATATATATATATATATATATATATATATATATATATATATATCGTAAAGAACGACGCTTGTATAGGAGAACATTCCGCGCGCAATGAGGAATGTTCTCCTATACAAGCGTCGTTCTTTACTTTAATTATACTGCGTGTTCTTTGCAGTTGAAATATATATATATATATATATATATATATGAAAATTATTTCACGAAAGTGACACGTGAAAAATATTTATGATGAATAAAACCACGAAGGGGAAAGAAACAAAAGTGGTGCTCAAGCGCTTTCGTCTAATGACATCCTCAGGATGTCATTAGACGAAAGCGCTTGAGCACCACTTTTGTGTTTCTTTTCCCTTCGTGGTTTTATTCATCATATATATATGGGAATGAACTCAGAATGGTTCCCTGAGTTTTTTATGATACACACAGACCGTGCATGGAACAAAGAACTCTTCTGGGATAATTAAATCCACTATAGTCCGAATAAGTAATGGTAAATGACAAATACCATAGTTTTTCTTTTTCATGATGCAAGCCCGACGTGGGCAACGGGTCTCTCGCAAAGAGGTCCCATAAATATAGCTTCCCTCACCAGCTATCTGCAAAGCAGACAGGATCCAGCTTTGGGACATGGATCTAAATGTAGTTGGGCTAGGCTGGATCTAAATGTAGTTGGGCTAGGCTGCTTTAAACCCTAGATCCATGTCCCAAAGCTGGATCCTGTCTGCTTGGCAGATAGCTGGTGAGGGAAGCTATATTTATGGGACCTCTTTGCGAGAGACCCGTTGCCCACGTCGGGCTTGCATCATGAAAAAGAAAAACTGGTATTTGTCATTTACCATTACTTATTCGGACTATAGTGGATTTAATTATCCCAGAAGAGTTCCTTGTTCCATGCACGGTCTGTGTGTATCATAAAAAACTCAGGGAACCATTCTGAGTTCATTCCCATCATGAAACGGACATGTTATGTGCCTTGAAAAGTGGACGCTCAATTCTGCCAGTTGAGGTTTAAGTTTTGGTTTTGGCTAAAAATATAATAGTTACCCCCTTTTTTCTTTGATTTATTCAATCAGACGTGATTGCAAACGAGTCTTTTACTTATATTGAGGTTCTAAATGTAGTTGGGCTAGGCTGCTTTAAACCCTAGATCCATGTCCCAAAGCTGGATCCTGTCTGCTTTGCAGATAGCTGGTGAGGGAAGCTATATTTATGGGACCTCTTTGCGAGAGACCCGTTGCCCACGTCGGGCTTGCATCATGAAAAAGAAAAACTATGGTATTTGTCATTTACCATTACTTATTCGGACTATAATGGATTTAATTATCCCAGAAGAGTTCCTTGTTCCATGCACGGTCTGTGTGTATCATATATATATATATATATATATACAGTATATATATACATATATATATATATATATATATACATTTAACTGCAATGACCACGCAGTATATTAACGTATAGAAACGACGTAAGTAAAGAGGAGTGTTCTGCACACGAGGAAGAGAAATAACCAACAAATGAAAAATAAGGCACCCGCCCGGGAATCGAACCCAGGATCTTCCGATTGCCGGTCAGACGTGCTAACCACTACACTACGGAGCCACGATAATCAGAAGTTGTAGTTCTCCTACATAGGGCAGAAACCAATGCCTTGAGAGGGCACCCTCGCAAATCGTGAATATGTACATTTAACTGCAATGACCACGCAGTATATTAACGTATAGAAACGACGTAAGTAAAGAGGAGTGTTCTGCACACGAGGAAGAGAAATAACCAACAAATGAAAAATAAGGCACCCGCCCGAGAATCGAACCCAGGATCTTCCGATTGCCAGTCAGACGTGCTAACCACTACACTACGGAGCCACGATAAGTAGGATTACAACTTCTGATTATCGTGGCTCCGTAGTGTAGCGGTTAGCACGTCTGACTGGCAATCGGAAGATCCTGGGTTCGATTCCCGGGCGGGTGCCTTATTTTTCATTTGTTGGTTATTTCTCTTCCTCGTGTGCAGAACACTCCTCTTTACTTACGTCGTTTCTATACGATATATATATATATATATATATATGTAAAGAACGACGCTTGTATAGGAGAACGTACCGCGCAAGATGAGGAGGGAGAATGAACAAATGATAAAATGAGGTAACCACCCAGGAATCGAACCCGGGATCTTCCGATTGCCGGTCAGATATGATATCCACTACACCATGGTCATCACTCGATCAGAAGTCGTAATTCTCCTACATACGCGCAGAAACAATGCCCCGAGGGGGGCACCTCCCGCATGCCGCACCTATATATACATTACAACTGCAAAGAACACGCAGTATAATAAACGTAAAGAACGATGCTTGTATAGGAGAACATTCCGCGCAAGATGAGGAGGGAGAACGAACAAATGAAAAAAATTAGGTAACCACCCGGGAATCGAACCCGGGATCTTCCGATTGCCGGTCAGATATGATAACCACTACGTAGGAGAATTATGACTTCTGATCGAGTGAGGACCATGGTGTAGTGGTTATCATATCTGACCGGCAATCGGAAGATCCCGGGTTCGATTCCCGGGTGGTTACCTCATTTTTTTCATTTGTTCGTTCTCCCTCCTCATCTTGCGCGGAATGTTCTCCTATACAAGCGTCGTTCTTTACGTTTATTATACTGCGTGTTCTTTGCAGTTGTAATGTATATATAGGTGCGGCAATAAACTGCGGCATGCGGGAGGTGCCCCCCTCGTGGCATTGTTTCTGCGCGTATGTAGGAGAATTACGACTTCTGATCGAGTGAGGACCATGGTGTAGTGGTTATCATATCTGACCGGCAATCGGAAGATCCCGTGTTCGATTCCCGGGTGGTTACCTCATTTTTTTCATTTGTTCGTTCTCCCTCCTCATCTTGCGCGGAATGTTCTCCTATACAAGCGTCGTTCTTTACGTTTATTATACTGCGTGTTCTTTGCAGTTGTAATGTATATATAGGTGCGGCAATAAACTGCGGCATGCGGGAGGTGCCCCCCTCGGGGCATTGTTTCTGCGCGTATGTAGGAGAATTACGACTTCTGATCGAGTGAGGACCATGGTGTAGTGGTTATCATATCTGACCGGCAATCGGAAGATCCCGGGTTCGATTCCCGGGTGGATACCTCATTTTTTTCATTTGTTCGTTCTCCCTCCTCATCTTGCGCGGAATGTTCTCCTATACAAGCGTCGTTCTTTACGTTTATTATACTGCGTGTTCTTTGCAGTTGTAATGTATATATAGGTGCGGCATGCGGGAGGTGCCCCCCTCGGGGCATTGTTTCTGCGCGTATGTAGGAGAATTACGACTTCTGATCGAGTGAGGACCATGGTGTAATGGTTATCATATCTGCCCGGCAATCGGAAGATTCCGGGTTCGATTCCTGGGTGGTTACCTCAATTTTTCATTTGTTCGTTCTCGCTCCTCATCTTGCGCGGGATGTTCTCCTATATAAGCGTCGTTCTTTACGTTTATTATACTGCGTGTTCTTTGCAGTTGTAATGTGTATATATTTATATATATATATATTTATATGTGTGTATATATATATATATTTATTTATATATATATATATATATATATATATATATATATATATTTTTTTTTTTATATTTATATTAGGGTGGCCCTTATATAGGGCAAAAAAAAAAATTTTGAAAATTTTTATGATCGCAAACTTCACAGTAGTTCGAATTGATGTAAATATACTGCATATAAATTTTGAAACATTTATTTCAACATTTTGAGGTAGCTCAAGCAACATGAAGTTTTAGCATATTGAATAATATATAACTATTATGAGTACACATGAAAAACGAAACTTATACAGCCATAGAAAGTTTTTTTTTCAAGCTATCTGGGAAGAGACGGCGTATTCGTTGACAACTTGTAAAAGAAACTGTAACTGTTCTTCATCCTTCGTAAGATGACTGCTGTATTCTTGAATGAGAGCAACCACTCTCTCTGCATAGTCATTCACAACGTTGATGGCTCTCACCTTCTCTTTCGCTCGTTTGTCCTCCTCCAGTTCACTCCAGGTTGTTGGATCTTCCTTGAGAAAGTGTTCCGATATATTAAACTTTGTGAATAGAGTGCTGGATCTGTTTGTAACGAAATCCTGTAGTGACTTATCTCCGAAAGTTTTCAGACCAACTTGAACTTTTTTTGGGGGGTGCTTCATCGTCCTCCGCACTACTGTTAGCATTCAGCGCGTGAATCATCTGAATCTTTGTCTAAGCCGATGTCTTGTCATCAAAAAAGGCCAGAGCAACCAATTCTTCCGAAAGGTACCAAAGATGGTTGGACATTTTGGCCGAGGCGACTTGTGAAATGCCTGGATGTATTGACGAGTAACCCAGCAAATCTTTAAGGACCTGAAGATCATTTGCTGGAGCACAGGGTGCGCTGGGACAAGTGATCCAGGCTTTAATGTAGAGACGTACTGCAAAAAGGCAGATATCTCGTAGACCCTTCTCCTCACCAGAAGAGAGGTGGAACTGGCCACGAAACATCCATACTTTCAAACTGTAGATGACTTTTGACATCCAACGGGCATGGTGCATGGACCCTGGAGTCATAAAGCGGGTGCCTTTTGCTGGCACTGCTCCGAGGAAGATGCTTGCCAGCTCCAACAGCTCTCTATAATCGTCTCTCAGTTGAGCTTCAGAAAGCTGTGAGTTGATGAATATCAAAAGCTCCTCTTTCTCCTCTGAGGGAGATTGGCATATGAAGGGATCAGTGAAACCGTTCTGGAAATTTTGTTTGTCAAGACATTGCCACTTATAGATAGATAGATAGATAGAATAACCTTTATTAATAATAAAATAAATACAGTAGTCTTTTTACAATTTAAAATTTTTACAATGACATAAATAATTGTGAAGCTCGACTATTTATTTATTTATTTATTTTTAATTTGGCCCTTAAGCTTTAGGCTTTACTGGGCTCTTATTAAAAATAAGCAGCTAGCCGTTATAAATTAATAATAATAAAATAAATAAATAAGTAAATAAGTATTATTAATAGTTAAAGCCTGTATTTCAATATTAAACAATATTAATGGACAATATTAACATTATTAGTGGACATTAATCCAAGATTTTTGTTAGTATCCCATTATTAATCGTGATTTTAACTTGGTTTTAAACAAATTTACATTCGCAATATTTTTTATATCGGCATGCAAGTCATTCCATAGTTTCAATCCAATGAAAATGGGTAGTTTTTGAGATGAAGACAATCTAAATTGAGGTATAACAAGCTTTGATCTATTTCTGGTCTGATACGGGTGGATTTCTTGATGAGTTACAAAATATCTATTTACCCATTGCAAATTAATGATTTTGCTCTTACACTTGTAAATAAAAATAAAATATGCCAGTTTGGTTATATCATTGAGCTTTAGTAGGTTTAGCTCTTTAAATAATGCACTAGAGTGATCAAGGAAATCAGCATCAGATAATAACCTTATTGCTCGTTTTTGGATGACAAAGATACCATTTAATGCGTTGTTAGCGGAGTTTCCCCAAACAAGGGTGCAGTATGTTATATAAGGAAGAACAAGAGTATGATAAAGAGTCAATAAAACTTGTTTAGGGACTACATTTCTAAGTTTAAACATTATAGCAACGCTCCTTGAAATCTTTTTCGCGATATAATTTACATGATCACTCCATTGCAAATTCTTATCTAGCATTACACCAAGAAATTTTGTTACAGTACACTCCTTTATGGTGATTTCATTAACATTGAGTTCATCAAGATATACATTTCTTTTATTAGTAAAAATCATGAAATTTGTTTTACTGGTATTTAGGAAGAGTTTATTGGTGGTCAACCATTTCATTACACTGATGAATTCTGAATGAAATATATTCTTAGCTGTATTAACATCTTTGCAAGAAAAAGAGAGAGTTGTATCATCTGCAAACATTATGAAGTTCAGTATATGAGATGAACGTGAAGGTCATTTATATATAATAAAAATAACAGTGGACCCAGCACTGAGCCCTGTGGAACACCATGTTTGACAAGCGCTTTAGTGGAGCAAACCTTATTTACTGATACAAAATTATATCTATCGGACAAATAACTTTTAAACCAATCACTGATTGCCCCTTTAAAGCCGTAACAATACAATTTATTAAGTAGAATATTATGGTCTATTACATCAAACGCCTTACTCAAATCCATAAATATTGACATCATTATTTCTTTTTTCTCCTTAGCTATATTTACATTTTCCATAAGATTTAAAATAGCCATTTCCGTTGTTCTATTATTACGGAAGCCATATTGATTTGGAGATAATAAATTGTAAGATTCTAAATATCGCTGCATTCTACTTTTTACAATTTTTTCGAAAACTTTGCTGAACACAGATAATGAACACACCGGCCTGTAATTTGTTGCTAGTGTAGGATCACCCCCTTTAAAAAGGGGTGTTATACAACCAGTTTTTAGCATTGATGGGAATATTCCTTTGGAAATACTTTGATTGATAATTATTTTAGCCAAAGTTACAGATATCTTATCTTTAACAAGTTTCAATATAGGTACAGGAATGTTATGAATGTTATTTTTTGTATTTTTTAATTTACCAATAATATTCTGGACCTCAGTAGAGGTAGCAGGAACAAAAGAAAATGAATTTAGTGGGCTGGGTGGCATATATTCTAGAGGTGAGTGATCATTATTTATTAATTGTGAGCGAAGCTTATCCGCTATTGAAGTAAAATGTGCATTTAAAGAGTCTGCAATAGCAGTATCATCAGTGATTTCTTTATCATCAACATTTAATTTCTCTATTGGATTTTTCTTAATTTGTTTTCCGAGAAGATTGTTTATGGTTGTCCAAGTGTTTTTCATGTCTCCTTTATGTTTGGAAAATTGATTGTTATAATAGTTATATTTTGCAATTTTGATTATTTTAGTTAATTTGTTTCTGTATTGAGTATATTGTATTTTAGGAATTTTGCTCTGCAATTGCAATTTGAATAATTTATCTTAGCTGCAAATCGTTTGAAGATGGGTACTTCGGGCGCACTCGACTCTCCCATACAACGTTTGAAAACCGCTGCAGTATTACAAGCTCGTAAATATGGTGACGGCAGGCGAAGAAGAGAAGGTTGCGCCCGAGATTCTGCTCAATCAAGATACAAGCGCCATTTATTCTTCCTGTGTTCGAGCTAGTTGTGTCGAAACTCATACCTTGAACCTTTTCTTCTATTCCCCACTCTCTGAGTGCATTACAGACTGTAATAGATTGAGCTTGTCTAGTTGCAGAAGGTAGTTTCGCCATTGTTAGTAATTGAGAGATACCGCTTCCTGAGACGAGAACTAGCAGACGATCAGAATACTCTTTTCCAGTAATATTGGGCAGTATTTTTCCGTCCCAGTACACTACGAGAGGACCTTCCGCCTGAAAAGTTTCTTTGAATAGATGAAACATTGTCTCGGTGTTGTTGACGAGAACGCTGAGTTGTCTGCCGGTTGAGTGCCAAATCTGTGACATCATGGCCCAGGCTCTTAGCTGTTTCAATCATTATCATTGTTGCCTTTCTGTCAGAGAGTTTGGTAAGGTCGAGAACAGCAGATAAGGTTGAGGTAATGACCATCTTTCGACCACGCTGACGAGGCTGATCGCTTGTGCTAGGTCCTGGCTTAGCAATCCACTTAGGCTCTTCGGGTTTGACTTCAGGATCTGATTCACTGCTTGATGAAGCCTTCATTACTTTAGTAGCCGCCGCCTTCTGGGAAAGGAAAAGGACCAGATTAGTTTTGTGCTTTTCTGAAGTAAAATCAGCAGTAAATAGAACAGAATAATATAGAACAGAAAAGAATAGAATAATGTATATAGAGTAAAATATATAGAACCATGTAAATAATAAATGACAGCATTAGATTTTATATAAAGCTAAACACTAACCCTTGAAGTTTCACGCGTGTGTCTTTGATCCTCTTCCATTTTTCTCTTAGCAGCTCTCTGTTCTTTCTTGTGCATGCTGACATCAAACCCAGTCATGCAGCCGCGTCGCCCCTTTTCTCGTTGAGCTATCAAAAATTCACGATCCTTGGGAATAGTAATCCTCTTTAAGGCGTCTGCATGTGCAATGTCGAAGAGATCACCGAGCGCACTAATAAACTTCTCTTCATTAGACTTCTGAGTAGCTAATGTTCGTCCCTTGTTCTTTTTCAGCAGCCTCCAATTTTCGAACACTTCCTCAAGCATTTCCTTGCAATGATGTACTTCTTTGGTCGGTATTCTAGCTTTCTCCCAGAACGGCAGAATTTTCTGAATTTCATACATGTTGACGGAATCTCGTTTAGTTTCTTCTTTTTTTTTATTGTGGCGATAGAGAAAAACACCAAGAGATTGTTTGATTGATGGTAGCTTGGATCCAATAATTTCAGTAATTTCACTTCCAAGTAGATAAACAGTTTTAGATTAAATATAATAATAAAATTAAAATTAATTAAATATAATTAATTAAATATAATTATTTAATTAAATATAAAATTTAAATTAATTGAATATAACAAAAAAAATAAATAAATAGGATTTGAGCACATTGAGCTACCTCTAAAAATTCTTCAAATTCTTTCCTATTTCACGTGTCGCAGTTTTACATGGAATCAAACCAATTCAAAAATAAGGGCCACCCTAATATATATGGGTAAAGTCAAGGGGAGGTGAACATTTATGTCACTCCGTCACCATCAACAGCAATAATTACACTGCTCAACAAAGTTGTTCTCCTTTCGATAAATATTGGTGGGTGCTACTACAGTATGCGGTCTACCTATGATTCGGCGGTCTACCTTTTAATTATAGCTTATCTTGTTTACTAATTGCTTGTTTACATCCAAATGTCAATCGCCCTTGACGATTGGTTAGGTTTAGTCATGATATTTTCGTTAGTTTTAACGAAAATATCATGACTAAGCCTAACCAATCGTAGGTAGACCGCATACTACCTGTTAGTGATTCTTATGTTCTTTTTTACGCTGATTACCAAAATGAAAACACATTTTTGTAATTATTGCTGTTGATGGTAACGGAGTGACATAAATATTCACCTCTCCTTGACTTTACCCATATACTGTATATATAGGAGCCTATTAAGAGTAGGCCCGCTATAATACAGTAATGAAGTTAATTAACATATTTAATAGGTGATTAATTTGGTGTTTGAACCAAATAAATAATGTGGTTAATAAAGTAGATGAAAAGGTTTCGTAGAATTTTGTTTTATTAAAATAAAAGACTAATTATTTACAGTTAGTTTACTCTATATTGAAATGCGCAACATTACGATTAAGAACAATAAAGGAGTGATTTTATGCAGGATAAAAGTTCACTAATGTAATTGTGTTAAGACCAATAATAATTTGGAAGACAAATATACCGTACTTAATAAACAGGATAAGACTAGTTGCCGTATTACATTAACGACATAAAATGTGTGAGTCTGATTAACGGTTTTGGCAAAACGCTTCAGATAGCCTATGTGGTTAGGCTGAGAGTTTCTGAATTTATAGGCTATTATAACAAGTAGCCTGACACGACGCTGTAAACACTGTAGGCCAAGTGAGTTGAGCCTATGCAAAAGGGTTACAGACACTGAGTATGTGTGAAAGGTATAGGCTGTAAGACGCGAGAGCCTATAAACAAGATAAGGAACTTCAGATTCGAAAGACTTCATTAATATTTGTGGGTATCAGCATTGAGTTAAAAAAAAAAAAAAATGGCAGAACTTTAAACTTCCTTTCTAACAGATCTTTTAGACTGCTGCATCAGTTACCATAAAAGTGGTCAACTTCGCAAATGTTCGCTAACCACAATGCATCGATCCTCCCGGAGGTGACAAGATGCGTTTGATACAGTTTAATGCGAAGAATTCCAAACTCAGACAATCCAACTGTCCAAGCGATTCATCAGTATTCATTCATTCATTCATCAGTCACTTTATTAGCTTCATGGTATAAAAATGTTTGTCTGTAGCTCCACTTAACTTTGACATTCCTATTTTTCATTATTTGTATTTTTATTTTTTATTTTATTATTAATTTTATTATTTATTTCATTATTTGTAATTTTACTTATTTTTACTCTATTATTACTAAATGTGATATGAAAGTAATTATTTCTTCTGACAACCCAGTTTTTCATATACGGTATATGTGCCTTGGTGGTGTAGTGGTTAGCATTTCTGATTATGAATCCATCGGGCCCCAGAATCAAAACCCAGTGACGGCATGCGGGGCGCAGCAAAACCCAGCTGTTCATCCTTCCACACAATAAAAAAATGGGTAGCCTAGTGGTTAAGACGCTAGGCTGCTGCTGCTGATCGGGAGGTCGTGAGATCGAGTCCGAGCGAGGACTTTGTAATTTCCTACCGCCCGTGGTGGGGCGTGGTTGGGATTCCACGTTAAACTTTAGGCCTAAGGTGGAGTGACAAGCTTGACCTTCGTCAGAATGAACAATTTGGGCGGAAGCAAATCCAAGGTTACCAAGGTATGTTATAAAATGACTGACTAAGTCAAAGCCATCATGCTTCGATTCATCATTTCCTGCCCCCTTACTCACCCATAATACCCCCATATGATTAAATATAAAAGATGGAGGACCGAAGTCTCGAGCATGAGGTCAGGGCAGGCAGTCGAAACTCTTGGCTCCAGGTTCTAGGAGGAGTGTCGCAGTGATCACAAGGACGGGAGAGTCCTTTGGTTTGCTGTTTTTTTGGAACTTGCTCTTGGGACAAAGCAGGTAATAATGTAACATTGTAGACTGGTTGTTTTTAAATACAATAATTCTATAATTGTAAACAAATTGTATTTTGGTGTATTCATTTTAATCTCATTGTAATAAACATAAAAAGTGCATCAACATTTTCTGTATCAACCTCGAACTAACCTGAGAGCTAACCTCGAGCTAATCTGAGAGTAACCAACTAATGTGAAAATATCACCCTCTGCACTCTTTTAACCACTCGACCAATTCTGAACATTGGTGTTAGCTGTGGGGTTGGTCAAATCCACACCACACCTAGCAGTATGCACAAGTAAATATAACGTAAAATACTTTATTGCGATTGTACTTGGGTTTCCTCTTTATCAAAGTGACGCTGAGAGACGCGACGATCTTCTCCTACCCTTCGTACGAGACACTCTCGCGCCCAAACGGGTCTCTTGTCCACCCCTGTACGGAGTACGCTTCTCATGTGTGGTGTGGCTCAACCCACACGGTTCTACTTGACCGAATGGAATCAAAGGTTTTTCTCTCTTCGCCAGTGTTGCCTCACTCTCTTTACTATCGCTATTAATTATAATAGACACTTCCGAACTCTCTGATTGCGCGCCTCCTCCTTTAAGGAGAACACGCAGTACCAAACTTTCGAGACACACACGTTCCTTTTTTGTCCAACTCTGTAATGCAAGGGTTAATCGTTATTCTCAATCTATCATCTACTCTGGAACGACCTTCCTCAATCCATCCTTCCCCCCTGTGTATGACCTCCAATCTTTTAAACGCAGTGTCCAGGCATCTCGAAATCTTTGGGTCTTGATTTTGGCTCTCTTCTTCTTCTTCTTCTTCTTCTTCTGTGGTGGACAGGAATGGAAATTAAAACACTTCTTTTGACGATTGATTTTAATTATTTTTGAAGCTTTAAATCATATTAATAATTTTATATAAAATATTAAAATATTTCATTAAATTTAAATTATTTTTAAAATTTCAGTTTTTAAAATCATAAAGTTTTAATCATAATTTGAAAGCTTTTAATCACATAATCAACTTGATATGATAATATTAATGGCAGCGAATCAGTTACTCGATTTTCGTAAATCGAACACTTTTCTCACCATTACCACTGTTTATTTCTACTTTCATTTTTTCTCTTTCTTTTTCTCCTCCTCCTCCTTCTTCTTTTCTCCTTCTCCTCCTCCTTCTTCTTCTTTTTCTCCTTCTCCTCCTCCTTCTTCTTCTCCTTCTCCTCCTCCTCCCTTCTTTTCCTTTCCTCCTCCTTCTTCTTTTTCTCCTTCTCCTTCTTTTTCTCCTTCTCTTCTTCTCTTTCTCTCCTCCTCCTTCTTCTTTTTCTCCTTCTCCTCCTTCTCCTTCTTTTTCTCCTTCTCCTCCTTCTCCTTTTTCTCCTTCTCCTCCTTCTCCTTCTCCTTCTCCTCCTTCTTCTTTTTTCCTTCTCCTCCTTCTCCTTTTTCTCCTTCTCCTCCTTCTCCTCCTTCTCCTTCTCCTCCTTCTTCTTTTTCTCCTTCTCCTTCTCTTTTCTCCTTCTCCTCCTTCTTCTTTTTCTCCTTCTCCTTCTTTTTCTCCTTCTCCTCCTTCTGAAATAAAAAAGAAAAACATGAATAGCAACTTAAACACAAAACACTTCGTCTCTCTTCCTCTCTCTCTCATTCATTCATTTAATTGCTGCAGCTCATAATAATAATAAATGATGGAAGAGTAGATTTAGAAGAAAGGTTCTCAACTTTTCCCTTCCAGAATGGCTTTCCCCATCGCTGGCTGAAGTTATAAAAGAAACTACATTTAAGCAAAGCCCAAAACAACCAACACTAATACAGTATATTACCTTATACTCTATTATAATTATATCCTTCTTTACGAGTTATAAAAATATAACACTTAAAAACAACAAAGCAACACAGTGAGTCACGACTAAAACTTTGCCATTCGAAGGAGTTTCAGGGAAACTTATTACCCGAATCGCGTATTCAGTCAATGGTCTTCCTTATTTGAAGAGACTGTTGGTAGGAAAGGAAATAAGTGAAGAACGAAGTGTAAAAGAAATTAAAATTTAACATTTTGAAAGAAAACTTCTTTTATACTTCTTACTTTCACACAGTTTGTACAAAATTCAACATTCATCGAGTGGTCGAGCTCAAACAAGAAGTGTCACGCATCGAAATAGGAATTCAAAAGCCTATTTTAATCAATCACACACAAAATAAAATAGAATTCTTAAAGGCTTTTGCTTATACGAGTATGAAAATAACTCTTGAAAGTGGGTTGGGACGAGGCCCATAAAACTAAGCGCAATTAAAGATTCAAAAGTAGTAGTTTTGTAGCTCTTAGGACCCCAAGGAGGCGATGAGAATGGTGAGAGAAAAGAATGTGTAGAGAAGGTAAGTGTATGGTGGTGTAGGAATGTTTAAGGACCGGCGGAGGGAGCTTCTGCCTCCTTTTATGAAAGTGAAAGCCGCATATAGAAGGAGGCTTTAGCCCGCTTCTTACGTCAACCAAACCAGGGACCATGATAGAATCCACTCTCATTATGGAGAAATAAAGGTCAGAGTGACACGTACGCAGCTATGGCCAAAAGGAGACCTTTAAAAGGAGACCTATTTTCCCGGTTGGTGGCGTTACTGCTCGTCTCAGTGCCCTCATTTGGACGAAGGACGTAAAACAGGTAAACTAATCAACCGACACTACTCTCATCTACCATTTCAGGTAAATGTGTATACTAGGGTTATGACTTTTTAATTTTTTGTCATAAATATTGTTTCCTGTATCATCAATCGATGAACTTTTGCTTGAAAACAATAAAAAAGGGCCTAATTCTTCAGAATTAAAAAAAAATGTCACCCCGAAAGCAAATATAGTATATTAGTTACAGGTTTATTTTAAGCAATAAGTAAAACAATTAAAACAATAATAGAGTAAATGTATAATATTGTATTTGTATAATTAATATGTATTGTATAGGTATAATGTTGTATAATATAATATATGTTTATGTATAATAATTGTGAAATAAACATGCAAATTTCTATTTATTTTATTAATTTTTTATTTTTTATTTTGGGGTGAAGTTTTTTCAAAATATATCGAAAAAACTGTTATTTTCATTGTCAGGGGGCAAACGTTCATCGATTTATGATACAGGAACATGAGGTTATAAAAATGTCATAACCCTAGTGTATAGGTTTAAATGTGTATATTATTATTTTACTACTAATTATTATTACTATTATTATTATTATGTTCAAAATATTTTGAACTGTTCAGTGTTCATACAGTCGACGCCAAAGCCACAAACTGATCAACGATATCATACAGTATATTCTCAAAACTGTATTCTCTCTAAGAGGTTAATAAACTCTAAAACTGTGTACTAAAGAGTGACCAATACAGCGTATCATAGCCAAGATTTTGCCATTTGTAAAATATGTAGTAAAGGAAACTTACCAAATCCAGGGGGAGGTGGTTCATATCCATATCTTTCCTTCTCAATTTCTAAAGCTATAAAAGAAAATAAATTTAAGTCAAACCACAAACGAATGAACGATAAGAAATCTCAGGATTGTGACGAGGCGCATTTTATATCGTTATAATCATTCACACTCAAAACAAAAACATTTAAGAATCTTTTTAAATAATTTATTTATCTTTCTTCTTTACTTCAAAATCAAATTTTCTCAACTTTAAAATTTCTGACGACGACAACAACAACAACAACAAAACTATTGAAAAGAAGTTAACTGTAAAATAAGTCTTAATCCTCGTCAGTAACATACACGTTGAGAAGTTTGTACAAGGACTGGATAAGATTAATTTTGTAATTCGTACAACACCTATTATGTCAACGCTAATTAACTCTTTTATAATCTCTAATGAAATGAGTTGGAATTATAAAAAAAAAATGTTATCTCTAATTTTGAAGTAAATATATTTAAAAATAAGATAAGTAATTTATGTCCACTAAAATGAGAGGTACATTTTAACTTATTTCGTCTTTGTACATTTTTTTACAATTGTTATTGATTAATAGAACGAATAATTTCAATATTCATGTCCACGACATTGTTTACACTAGCCCCAACGAGCGAGAACCAAAGCGATCTAATCTAAACAAATTTGATCTGATCCAACCTAATTTAATGTAACGTAACCTAACCTAATTTTACTCTTAAAAGTTAATAAACTAAAATATTTTAAAATGTTAAGAGTTAACAACAGAGTGTATCACAATTAAAAGTTTGTATGGAAGAAGTTTAGGGAGAAGTTTAGGAAAACTGACCGACATCAGGGGGAATCGGTTCATAATCTTCATTTGTATCTGAAATTACAAAAGAGAATTTATTTTGACAAAATTTCAAACAAACAACTTATCTAAAAGTGAAATATTGAAACTAATTTGGTATTTCAGTAATCCTGTCTTTAAAACCTACCCGAAGCAGGATTTCGATTCGCGTAACCTTCATAGTAACCTTCATCTGTAACTGTAACGAAAACATGAATTATTAAGGTCAGACATTATTGCGGTATCATAGAGAGAGGTCGCTAATAAATCTTAAAATGTTTAACCTGAATCCGGTATTTCTTTTTCCAAGCTATTAAATTTAATCGAAAAGAGAGAAAGGTGATTGGACGTTCATAGTTCATGCGAAATTTGGGCATGAACTCGAGTTTCTAATAACATTTACACGAATGAGTTTTAGTGTATAATAATTAGTGTAAAACCAGTTCGGACTTACTCCCATTGAATTCTTTCCGAAGTGGAAAGGAATGTGAAGAATTTTGGGGTGCAGTCGGAACTCGGGAGAGGAAATTTACCGAGTGGAAAAAATACAATGAAGTGTGAACGAAGATTTTACTGTAGGAAATTTAGTGAGTTGATTATAAACGGCGATTGCTAGCCTACGTTAAACTACATTTGCCATTTATTAAATCGCTCTATATCAAATTATTGAGATGACGCTGCGTATTACACTGGTCTACAGCCAAAATGCTTCGGAAATAAAAGTAGTCAATCTTAACTAATTTTGGGTTACTGAATATGAAAATGATGACTAAAATTGGCAATTGGCTCTATTTATAAAGATATCAGGCAACCCTGCACCCTACTAACTGAACAGCATCTGTCGCGTAATATGTAGACACCTGTGACACATCGACGCATTGACTCTACTGCCCATGCGCGTAGTTATATTTTTTTTATTTTAATAAATTAATGTGGAGGAACCAACAGATCATGTCAGCAATTGTTACTTCTGCATGGTGCCTCCAGTCAAGAAAGGTATTTGCAAGAAGAAAAAGTGGATTTTACAATATCCGAATATACCTTCTGCTATACGCCCGGTACCTCACGGCGAAGGACTACCCGTTCCTGAGCCCCCCCACTCATTCTCTCTGGAGTCAGAGGACGAGGAGAATGAAGGAACCCGCGAAACTTGTGGGCCTTCAACGTCACAAGACCCTGAATTTGTTTATAACTTGACATCTTCTAAACCGCACATGATAACTCAGAATGAATTAAACGACCTTATCAGAGATTTAGAACTGCCAAAGAGTAAGGCAGAGCTGTTGGGCTCCAGATTGCAGCAGTGGAATCTCCTCACTGAAAATGTTAGTGTATGTAAGTTTCGAAGTTGAGTCTAAAAGCTGTTTTGTTGCATGTTGGCAACGTATTGCCATCAATTCCAGTTGGTCATGCAGTCCACATGAAGGAAACATATGACAACATGAAGCAACTTTTGAACTGTATAAACTATGACAAACATCAGTGGCAGGTTTGTGGTGACTTGAAAGTTGTTGTTATCGTGCTTGGATTGCAGCCGGGCTACACTAAGTATTGCTGTTTTCTGTGTGAATGGGATAGTCGGGCAGGACTTCTCATTACATCAAGAAGGATTGGCCACTCCGACACTCATTGGAACCTGGAACAAAAAATGTTCAGTATCCTCCACTTGTAGAATCGAGCAAGATTTTGTTACCACCCTTACACATCAAACTGGGCGTCATGAAAAATTTTGTTAAGGCTATGGATAAAACGGGGGCAGCTTTTAAGTACCTCGGTGGTAAATTCCCAAAGCTCAGAGAAGCTTGGGGGAGAACTCCGCCTCCAAGTTGCATGCTCCTTGCAACCCCATTTTGGGTTGGCAACAAAGGCCTGTAGTCTCTCTCTCTCTCTCTTTCTTTTTTTTCCAACAAAGGGGGGCGGGGCTTAGCAGCAAAGGGAGGTGGGGGAGGTGTTTAGCAGCAAAGGGGGTGGGGGTGGCACTCTTGCAACAATGGGGATGGGGGACGGGGTGGCACTCTTGCAACAAAAGGGGTGGGTGGCACTCTTCAACAAACGGGGTGGCACTCTTGCAACATTGCAACATTACGTAACATTTCTGCACTCTACATTTTTGGTCCACAGATCCGCGAGCTTCTTAGAGATGAGGAGTTCGACCGTATCCTAGGTGGTGAGGAGAAGACAGCGTGGAATGCTTTCCGGTTAGTAGCAACCAATTTTCTCGGAAATACCAAAGCTGACAATTACAGGGAGCTGGTGGAAAACCTGCTGTTGTCCTATCAAAAAATGGGCTGCAATATGTCTTTAAAGAAATTCGCACCTGAATTTTTTCCGGCCAACTGCGGAGCAGTCAGCGATGAACATGGTGAACGTTTCCACCAGGATATCTCAGCGATAGAGAAACGCTACCAGGGGAAATGGAGTCCATCATTGTTAGCAGACTACTGCTGAACAATAACAAGAGATGCTTCAGAAGTTGAATACAAGAGACAAGCAAAGAAGCGACGGGTTGAATCAATATAAGTGACTGCATTATACAGGTATGTTCTAATATATGGTATACATATACGCAAAATG
This sequence comes from Bathynomus jamesi, assembly GCA_023014485.1. Lineage (NCBI taxonomy): Eukaryota > Metazoa > Arthropoda > Malacostraca > Isopoda > Cirolanidae > Bathynomus > Bathynomus jamesi. Next base: position 1,546,131 of record JAJOZX010000223.1, read on the forward strand.
TGTAACTTAAATTTTCTTGGAAACTGTAGCCAATCGACTGTTTTTATTTTTTGTGTCATATTCGTTTTCAGCACCCCAAAATCCATAATAGGAAACACATTTTATCTCCGAAGCACAAACTTTTTCAAAATTTGTAGACCAGTGTTATCACTCTGTGTTGGCCGTTCATTGTTTTATCTACTATGTTAGTAGTTTCTGAAATCTTTGAAATTGTGCTTAATCTACCTCAAGATCTTTACCCTACAGTATGAAAAGTAATTGTTCCACAATATACCTTTACGAAATCCCACTGGTTACATTAGTCTCCACTCCTCGTGAATCTGTCTCGTTTTACTCTCGTGAAAGGTAGGTATACCTTTGGTTTTCTACTAGTTAACCAATAATGGATCAGAACGAGAACTTTATACCTCTTACATCGCGAACTTTAAGTTTTTCTGACAATTGCTTTTGGGGAACTTTATGAAAACCATTTTGAAAATCTAATTATAACGCAATATGTAAGAAAGTGATGAAATTTTGTAATGATAAACTTTTTGAGTGACAGAAAGAGAAGTAAAAGAATGATTACCTGGCACTGGTGTCTTTTTACGTTCTTTCGGGATCTGAAAGGAAAATAAAGCTAAGTAATAAAGCGAAATATTCATCTCTCCGTCCGTCTATCCGCTACCTAGTCACAATCAACCTTAGTATAGTTTGCACACTGTTTTTATAGGGTCAAAAATAAAACTCTGGGATGCTCGCTAACTAAAGAGTAACTCCAGGGTAGAAAGACTTACGCAGGCACAGTGCCAAAACGGATCAGAATGGTATTTTGAGAAAGCTATGAGGCCCATTTTCTCATTGTACTGTACAATATAGATTCAAAGCTTCTTCCCACCTTTTTTATGATCATTGGTCGTAATTATCATCAAAGTAATGAGAAGAACGGTGATTGGTTGGTATTGGCCAATCATAGTTGATTTTTCAAACATTTACTGTACAGCCTTTACTGCCCTGCCACGAGCTTGAAAAAACGGCGGAAACAAGCTTTTAATCTATATTGTGTATTCATGTTTTGGATCTTTTTGGTTTGACGGCCGGCGGAAAAAAACAAGTCATGGCTACGGGACCGTCAAATTCTAGACTCTACCAACTAGTTAGGTTAACTGAATGCCCGGTTAGGTCAACTGTACGCCCTTGACGATTGGTTAGGTTAAGTCATGATATTTTCGTTAGTTTTAACGAAAATATCACGACTTAACCTAACCAATCGTCATGAGCGTACAGTTGACCTAAAACTTTCAGGGATTTTGGAATCTTAAAGCGTATATGATATTCTCTAAACTAAAATGTATAACTGCCACACTATTTGTTTCTCTAAAACATGAATGTTATTTTTGAAATCCTCGATTAAAACTGGACAATAAAAAACAAGTAATGTTAAAAATATATTACAGGCCGTCAAACCGAAAAGATCCCATGTTTTTATTCTCAAACTATCTATTTACGAAGAGTGCCACTTAATGGCACTGCTTATTCATACTGGTACCATATTTATTCCATTGAACAGTATCATAATATTACCTTAAATATTAATGAAGAAAACCTTTAAAATTAGTTACTTTTGTTGGTTTACGTCGTCGTCGTTGGCCTAGGCAAGCTACGGCTTGGGACCGTAGCGCATCTATCCGGTATAGGTTAACCTGGATGATGTAGCCATAAGCACTGCCGCTAGTTAAGTGCCAACCAGTGATTATCTCACTAGCCGTATTGAGTCCGTTAGGCGAAACTGCGACAGTACCAAAGGTGGAAAATATAACCATTGGTTTTCTATTATTTATTTGTAAAATGGACATGGTATTAGATTAAAATAAATATTTGAATATAAATAATTAACTGACAATTGTGATATATAATTAATTATGTTTACATACAATAAAATAATATAGTATACATAAAATTAGTATTAATGTGGTTCACAATTGAATTATGATGGGTAACTAATTTAAAATGAATTTATAGCTATTCCGAAATTCAAGACGGTAAAATTAACATTTATCTTGAAACTAAAATAAGAGTATTCACTACACACTCCCCCACCAGAGAGGAAGTTCAAAGAGTTCCGAACGACACAGATTTCCGCTGAACCTTTTTGGTAGCTACATGTACCTCACTTAAGGTTGATTCCAAAAACGCAGGCTTAAGACGATCGATAGAAACCTTGTCGACCTTGGAACCGCGCTGGATGAGAAATGATTTGCGCGTACGTCGGAGAACTTCATAGGGTCCGTCATATGGACATTGGAGAGGCCGTTTTGGGACAGGTACACGAACGAAAACGTGGGTGCAAGACTGGAGGGCTGGGGAAACAAAGATGTTCTGTTGGCTAGTCAATCGAGGGGGAACAGGCTGAAGGGACTGCATGTGAGAGGAAAGTGTTTGAGCGAATTCCGTAGGATCACATGACTTATCCCCTGCAGTGAAGTAGCCACCTGGTAGCCGCAGTGTTGTTCCATAGACTAGTTCAGCCGCTGTAGTCTTCAGATCACTCTTAAATGCAGAGCGAATACCAAGCAAACGAGTGGAAGCTTATCCATCCAATGGGAGTCTTCGTGACACATAAGGGATGACTTCAGCTGGCGATGGAAGCGTTCGACGAGGCCGTTAGCTTGCGGATGATACGCACAGGTATGCGCATGTACTGTACCCAACAAGCTGGTAAACTTCTTCCAAAGCGAAGACTCAAATTGGCGACCTTGGTCAGTGATGACTTTTGTCGGCAATCCAAATCTTGATACCCATCCATGAAGAAAGGCTCTTGCAACAGTGTCCGCTTGGATATCAGGAAGTGGGATGGCTTCAGGCCACCTGGAAAAGCGGTCGAGACAGGTGAGCAGATAATGTTGGCCTTGAATCACTGGAAGAGGGCCAACAATGTCTACATGAATTACCTCAAATCGCTGGGATGGGGGCGGAAATGCGTCAAAGGGGGACCTGGTGTGCCTTTGGACTTTGGCACGCTGGCAGGCAAGGCACGTTTTGGTCCAATGTTTGACATCCTTCCGCATCGAGGGCCAAACAAAGCGAGAGGTAACCAGGTGTTGCGAAGCACGGATACCAGGATGGGAGGGCTTATGAAGATCCGTGAAGACTGCTTGTCTGTGACATGGAGGGACATAAGGCGAATAGCAGCTGTTGATACGTCGCAATAGAGGGGCACAGACAATCCTGGCATACTCATTTTCTTGAGGGAAAGTGAGTGAGTGGAGTCTTCTCTGAGCAGTTTTTGTAGTTCCGTATCCTTATCTTGATCCTGTGCAATAGCATTCCACAGTGTAGAGCTGAGGGTGACAGAAGTAATCTCTATTCTTGAAAGTGCATCCGCTGGAGTGTTCAAGACACCTTTGATGTGGCGGATATCTGTGGTAAATTGCGAGATATAATCGAGTTGCCTGATGACTCTGGGAGAGTGGTTACAGCTGTTTTTATTGAAGACAGTGACCAAAGGTTTGTGGTCGGTAAAAACACAAAACTCTCGGCCTTCAAGGAAATGTTGAAAATACTTCACGTTTAAGTAAATAGCAAGAAGTTCACGTCCGAAAGCACTATAACGCGTTTGGGCTGGCTGCAGCTTTTTCGAGTAAAATGCGATGGGTGCTTGTTGACCGTTAATGGTTTGTTCCAACACTCCACCGATCGCAACATCTGATGCATCGACCGTCAGAGTTAGGGGGCATCACTGATAGGAAATGACAAAGACAATGCACTATTGATAGCATTTTTGGCATTGTCGAACGCCTGTAAACTATCGCTACACCATACCAATTTCGTTACCTTGCGTTTGTGTGTGATCATAGCGTGTAGAGGAGCAAGAACACTGGCACAGTTTTTAATGAACTTGTGGTAATAATTTACCAAACCTAGAAACCGACGTAACTCACGCTGATTACTTGGCATAGGGTAATTTTTTATCACTTCACACTTGTCCTGAAGGGGGGTAATTCCGTGCTGCGAAATCGTGTGACCAAGAAATTCCAAGGTTGGCTGTGCAAACACACACTTAGATGCATTAATAGTAACACCGTATTGTTCTAAGCGTTGAAAGAGGAGTGAAAGATGTTCCTTATGTTCCTCTTCCGTTGAGCTGGCCACAAGCAAATCATCGATGTAGGCATAAACAAAGTCTAAGCCTCTGGTGACCTCATCTATAAACCTCTGAAAGGTTTGCGCAGCATTCCGTAGCCCGAACGGCATCTTCACAAATTCGAATAACCCAAATGGTGTACAAACTGCAGTCTTGGGAATATCCGAAGGCTCTACGGGAATGTGGTGGAAAGCCTTAACGAGATCTATTTTACTGAAGATAGATTTGCCGTGGAGAAGAGAAGTAAAGTCTTGGACATTTGGTACCGGATATCGGTCCGGGATGGTTGTCGAATTCAAAAACCGGTAATCCCCACATGGTCTCCAGTCTCCTGACTTCTTCTGGACCAGGTGTAGGGGAGAGGACCAACTGCTTTTGGAAGGTCTTATTATCCAAGATCTATCATAAGCTGGAATTCCGATTTGGCAGCTTTCAGTTTGTCCGGGCAAGACGTCTGGGTTTTGCAAACACAGGGGGACCTTTTGTTGTAATGTGATGGGTAATGGTGTGCTTAATGGTATCACCCATCTGCATCGGTTGAAGAATTCCTGGATATCGCTGGAAAAGGCACTGGTACATGGAATTAGGGGGAACGAGGGAAAGTGCAGAGTTCGAGGCGTCCGGAAGGGCAACCTGTTTGGCAAGAACAGAAAGCAGTGTGGCCTGGTCGCATAAGCGTCGCTTGTCAAGATCCACCAGGAGTTGAAATGCTGGAGGAAGTCAGCGCCGATTATGGGATGCTGCACTTGAGCACAGATGAAAATCCACTTGAAGGATCGGTGAAGGCCCAAGTTTAGTTCACGCGACTGAGTACCGTACGTGGGTATGCGTGAACCGTTAGCAGCGTATAGAGGCGGAGATTCCGAGTGCGTATGACCAGATTTTTGAGGGAATACACTGACTGACGCTCCGGTATCAACCAAGAAATTGACACCAGAGTTCCTGTCCTTTATGAATAACAGGTTGGCAGTGCGAGTACTAGACGCCATTAGGACTCGCTGCTGGGGTTTTCCGACGAAAAATTGCAAGGGGAGATGCACTTCCTAGCCTTTTTTCCAAATTTCGAGTGGTAGAAGCAGATCTTCCCGGAACCCGAACGATGCCTCTTCGTAAATCTTGACCGAGAATGGCATCTTTGCCGTTGATTTTGTAGCAGAGAACAAACGTGGTTGAGTCGTTGACTTAACTCTTTCACTTTCAACTCCAGTTCCGATTGTGTGTTCACGTTGTGACCGGAGCTGTGTCAATCTCCACTACTTTGTCGGCAGTTTCTGCCAGTTTATCAACTGGAGTAGCAGGATCCATAGTGGCCAAGACACGCTGAGCTGATGGAGGAAGTTTCTGCAAGAACAACTGTCTAAAGATGTCCTTATCGAAGGTTTGTGCGCGTTCGCCTAGAGCGCACTGCATAGCCCTCAGCATTTGAGTGGGCTTACGGTCTCCAAGTTCTTCTTTTGAGATTAACTGATGTAGTTTCTCACGCTCGGAGACAGTGGTGCGGCACAGGATGGCAGACTTCAGATCGTTGTACGGTCCTCACTCGTGGAAGTAGATACGATGACGTCACGGACTGCAGAGATGATGCTCGCTGGTAGAGAGGACAAAACATGATCGTATTTCGTCCTGCTAGCGGTGATCCTTCCCAAGTTGAATTGTGATTCCACTTGGTGGAACCAAATAAATGGATCACCCGGCCAGAAGACGGGGAGCTTTACGCTCAAGTGGGAGATGGCACCAGCGTCGTCAGGCATCTTCTCCTATGCTTGCTGACGTACAAGCAAGACGACAAGTTACCAACGAAGGAGTGGAGGTTGAGACGAGCGCAGGCACGAGCGCACGGGCAGGGGTGAGGGGCAGAGGGCACGAGCGACATTACAGTCTGGTCCTAGTCGCTCGGGTGAAGGGGGTGATGGGCACGAACGACGTTACAGTCTGGTCCTAGTCGCTCGGGTGAAGGGGGTGGTGGGCACGAACGACGTTACAGTCTAGTCCTAGTCGTTCGGGTAGAAGGGGTAATCCAGCTCCGGGGTCACCAATTGTTGGTTTACGTCGTCGTCGTTGGCCTAGGCAAGCTACGGCTTGGGACCGTAGCGCATCTATCCGGTATAGGTTAACCTGGATGATGTAGCCATAAGCACTGCCGCTAGTTAAGTGCCAACCAGTGATTATCTCACTAGCCGTATTGAGTCGTTAGGCGAAACTGCGACAGTACCAAGGTGGAAAATATAACCATTGGTTTTCTATTATTTATTTGTAAAATGGACATGGTATTAGATTAAAATAAATATTTGAATATAATAATTAACTGACAATTGTGATATATAATTAATTATGTTTACATACAATAAAATAATATAGTATACATAAAATTAGTATTAATGTGGTTCACAATTGAATTATGATGGGTACTAATTTAAAATGAATTTATAGCTATTCCGAAATTCAAGACGGTAAAATTAACATTTATCTTGAAACTAAAATAAGAGTATTCACTACACTTTATAAAACAAATTCAGATTTCAGAAAAGGGGATTGATTAGTAAATTTTCACATTTGCTTTAGCAAACGTTAAGGGCAAAAACACTTTTCTACACTGATGGCCGCTTACCAAATTCTATTAGAACGCGTCTGTGCAAAACTGTTCTGCTCAGCTACAGAAAAAGAAATTAAGAAATTAATTACTGCCCTTCTATTGTAGTTTTCAGGCAGTGGGGGGCTCTCCCCCCTCGTAGTCAGCAGAGGGAGGATTAAATGAGGGTGGGTGTAAGTGAAAAACGGTAACCTTTCTTACCTTCACGTACAATGTAACGAGAACAACAACTCCAACGCATACAATGCACAGCAGGAGAGAAGCGATGATGGTGAGTGTGACAAATATTATTTTGTGATCAGGGCCTGGAAGGAATACGAGTAAAATATTGTAATGAATGAGAACAATTTCGAAATAAGAAACGCTTCAAGAACCGTGTCTTGATCTCTCATTTTATAGTTAGTCAAAAATAGTTGCGTAAGTATTCAAATGAGGAAACGTTTCGAATTTCAAAAGCGCCTCTTCTTCTTCGGGTGAATAGAAGAGACGTAAAAGGCGGTCAAGACAAGGCCAGTAGTATAGCCGCAAAGGGGAGAGTGCAGGAATGTTGCAGGTTATTATGTAATGTTGCAAAGGGGTGGGGTTGTTGCAAAGGGGGGAGGGGGTGTTGCAAAGGGGTGGGTTGTTGCAAAGGGGGGTGGGGGGGAAACTTGGAGGCGCGTTTATCCCCAAGAGAAAGGAGGAGGAGGAGAGAAAGGAGGAGAGGTGTTCACCTGGCAGGAGCCAAGTGCACATTAACTTCCAGCCGAGTTGGCGTTGTTTTTATAGGCTCCTAATCAGCCAGTTGGCGTAAATGGCTTGAGTTGCCAGATACCGCGATACCATTGTATACATTATTAGACTCCTAATCAGCCAGTTGGCTGTAATTGGCTGCCAGATATCTCTTTTTAGCAGTATTATTGCATACATTATTATTATATACGCCTAATCAGCCAGTTGGCTGTAAATGAGTTGCAAGACTTCAGCCGAGTTGGCGTTGTTTTATAGGCTCCTAATCAGCCAGTTGGCGTAATTGGCTTGAGTTGCCAGATACCGCGATACCAATTGTATACATTATTATAGACTCCTAATCAGCCAGTTGGCTGTAAATGGTTGTCAGATACCTCTTTTTAGCAGTATTATTGTATACATTATTATTATATACGCCTAATCAGCCAGTTGGCTGAGTTGCCAGATAGCGCCATGTATTCCATTGTATACACTATTATAGACTCCTAATCAGCCAATTGGCTTAGAAGGCTTAAATATGCCAGATACCTGTTGTATACATTATTAGAATACCGGTAGTAGAAGGCATAACAATAAACAACATTGCATCATTCTTTTATTATAAATATATGGAAAATAATATACATTTCAATATGTACATAACATAAATATATACACACAATTATGGATATATATATATATATAAAATAAAATATACATTTCATATACACTTCAATATGTACATAACAGTACAGGAGAAATATACACACACAAAATTATGGTGATATATAAAATAAAATATACATTTCATATACACTTCAATAGAAATATGTACATAACAGTACAGGAGAAATATACACACAATTATATATAAAATAAATATACATTTCAAATACACTTCAATAGAAATATGTACATAACAGTACAGGAGAAATATCAAGCAAAAATATATATATATATATATATATATATATATATAATATATATATATATATAAACACAAATCAATAGAAATATGCGTATAATCGTCAAGCAAAATATATATATACAATTCACTTTTTTTTCAAAATACTAAACTCTGTCTTAATCGAGTTTACAATTACATCATTATTGCTCTGCATTACGCAGTATATGCGGCTTAATAATATTTCACCGCTTAAAGTATAGGGAAACCTGTATTCGATATGAATGGCTTTCATATCGTTCAGTACTATTTTTGTTCCCACTTTACAACCGGTTGGTAAGTCATCTTTAAACACGTCTAGAATACAATCAAAAGCACGCACAAAGAGTTCATCGTTAGCTACATTATTAAACACAAGTTTATAAGAACGCTTTTCCAATCGAGGGTTTATTTCTACCGACTCGAGCTTTTCAATCGTGAACTCTTCACTCAACATAGCGGCAATTGAATAATCTTCTAAATCGTTACGACAACTGCGCATTATATAAAGAAATAGTTCTTCAGGGTGAACGGTGTAGGTGAGCTCAGCCTTGTACCGATCAATTGCTTTGTACCAAAGTTCATGGTATTTCAAAGAGTCTAAACTTTTTAATAAACATCCAGCACTAGACCATTCTCACCAGCCCTACACTCGGTAAACCCATCGAGCAGAGCGGTGTATGCGTATTCAAGTACTGTATCAAAATAAAACATATCCGTAACACGCGCGTCTAATAGGTTTCAGTTTACGGAATCCGACGATTTCAAACATTCTGTCGAGGATGAAACGGTTTCGCGTAGGAATAAGCGTTATTATCAGAAGCATTCTTCCACATCAGCCTTATATCAATGCACGGCCGATCGTTATTTATACACAACGTACATACAACGGCGTATGAGGGTGCGTCACTAATCTGCTCTCTCTTGTACCTACGTTAGCAGGTATTTTATAACGATCTTCACACCACTTCTCAACTATCACGAAGATTCTATTCATCTCCTCGATACTTAATAAACCCGTTTGTTTGTCGGTCTACATTCCGTTTCCAGTACATAGCTAATGGTACCGGAATTACGTCTGAACACGCGCAACGATTTCGTCACGGACACATCGTACGAGGCGTTGAGAATGCTGCTCAAAGGAAGTTCCATCGTATTCGAGGAGCGCACGTCCACTCGGCTCAAGCTCTGAGATAACTATGAGCCGTGTGAGGCACAGGCAGGAACGGTTCGACGGGCGGCTGACTCGATGATACGTGAATGGGCATGTTCGTACGACTCGAATTGTTGCACATATTTGTTTTTCCGTTTCGTCACTACCAGCCTAAGCACTTTGGATAAGAACTAGGCGCTAATCATCTCCACACTCCGGCGCACTATTTGAGAGGAACATATGCTCATATTTTTTTTCTACCCATCAAACGATACTCGTCTCTAAAATCTGTTAAAAACTCACGCATGGCACTAGCCACAACCTCACTATGAACCTCATCATGATATACGTTAATATAGTGATAAAAACACCTAAGATTGTCCATGATCACGAGATTCACATTTTCAGACGTAGGGTATGAGTAATCGACATGGTGTAGCATGACGTAATACCGCTTGTCACACCACCCATCCACAAGGCTCATTATCCATACCTGCTGCTTCTCTTCTGCACGCGTTGTTTCTTTTACTTCACGGTGTATGTGAGACTTTATAAAGTTTAGCCCTGCAGCATACTTCAGCACATCGTCTGTGCAACGAAAGCCTTCAACAGTCTCACCAGAACATCCGTAGAGTATTTGTACATCTTGGAACTTCGCACAATCCAATGTGGTTTTAAAAGAGGCATAGGAGGGGGGAATAGGAAGTTTTTCGGTATCCACCACATCCTCACACTTTACTGAATACCATTTCATAAACGTTGTGCAAGAAATATTAAAGGTAGCCATTTCAATATACGTCTGATCTGAGTACACGTCTGATCTCTCGGGCTTACTGCAGTCGACTGACCACGCAGGGACTCCCAGAGAGTAGCATGACTCACGCAGTGGGCGGAGCTTAGAACTTTCACCTACACACACACACACACACACACAAGGAGAAAGTGAAACGCTATTTGATTTATTGAGATATTCATATATTTACAAATACGATTCGAGATAGTCAATTATATATTATTTACAAATACGATTTAATAAACGAGATATTCAAGTTATATATTATACATATATATTTACAATAGATACGATTATATACAAGACGTGTGAGTTAGAAGCATCATTGGTATCCAAAGGGTACGGTATCATAGGTACCAGGTAACTGGTAACGTTTCCTATAGGTGTTACGGCACACCATCGTGCCCCTAAGTTCCTTCACGCCTCCCAGCTTCTGCGCCCGAAAATTGTGGGTGCCTACAATTAGTTGTGAGGTTCCAAACATACTAGATCCTTCAACGACTCAAAGTTAACAACCTCCCGATTCGCATGGTTGAGCGTAATACCCTTTGCCTTCACGATATATTTCATTTCATCCCCTACCCTGACCCGTACCACATAAGTCTTAGGTCCTGTTGAGATAAAAGAGTCGGCGTATGCGTCGTCCCCATACTCATCCTTGATCTCATCAGTGAGCTCGCCGAGGAACTCCCCAATAGCGGGCATGTAATCACCCTCCCTCTCTGTGAATATCACGCTATCTGTATCGGCATACAATACTCTCCGCCCAAGAGAATGCAATAGACCCCTAAGTTTTATACGGGCGTAGGCTGTTGTGAAGCTCGCCACAGGTATGTTTGTAACCCTTGAGGTATCTGTGGCAAATTCAGTGTTGTTGTACTTTATTACGTAAGTATTACCTACATTCACGATCTCCATGACCTCTTTATCGGGGGCATTGGCATAATCCCAGACATCGCTATAACTTGTGCCAAATGAATGTTCCCTCTGCCGGTATTCTGCGCAAATTTTCCCCATAGACTGTTTAGACACAATTTTGCACTAAAGCGCTTGCCAGGATTCTTTACAATTTGGACACGATCAAGTTGTATACCTTCGCGTCGCGGTAACGTTGAATATAGGCAGACTTTCATCTTCGGTATCAACTCCTCGCGGATACCCTGATGCTTCAACCTTATCCTTCAAAAGGCGTTTATATATGGTGTGAAAAGGTTGGGGAGCTTCTGAAACCTCCACACCTCGTGTATCTTCAGTATTCTATAAGCATGGCGTACGGCTAGGGCCAGCTCAGGACTTGTATATACGCCTCTGATCTTACGCTGGTGGGGTATATGGTTACATTCGCCGTTATCCTCTTCCGCGCACTTCACGCACAGGGGAAACATGAGCTTGTCGTCGATAACGACAGGTAAGATCGGCATCCATAAATTGCGTGGGGGGAGTACGTCTACGAAAGAGAGCCCAAAGTAATGATCATTCAAATTTTTGAAAATTCATTGATGGAGGGTATGCTAGGTCCCACCAGTTTCTCAGGAGCGCCCACGGGGTACGGATGGCTCTTCATCACGTATGGGTATAAAGAACAGAAATCGTAGTAATGGAGCTTCACGCCCACCGTAGGTGGAAAGTATAGTCTGAATGGATTTGTACGTCCTCCAAACAAGCTATCACCACATTTGAGAGGGTCCAGCACCATTGAACGCTTGATCGTTTTTATTTCCTCACGGTATACAACGTCTGTCTCCATCCGTGCATCATATTCATGCTCCCACATGACTTTGTGAGTGAACTGCGATCCTATAAGTTGATCGCGGGTGCGGGTCCCTGCAAGACAGTCGGCAGGAGATCTACCGTGGATATCTCCGACGATACCGCACTCAGGGCGGGGGCATCCATGCCACCAGCATCCATTAAAGGAATACACAGTCTTCACACCAGTGACACGGTTTTCACTTAACCCATCAACCCAAAAACACGTCCATTAATCTTAATGGGTACTTCACCCGTGTTGCGGGCGTGCTTTATGTATACACCTGTTTGTTGCTGCAGGTGTATGAGCCAGTAAATAGCCTTGTGTCCGTAACTGCGGGGGTTGTTTCGGTGAATAATGGCTAAGGTGTCTTTAGGCATGAAGTTATTCTTGAACACCGTAAAACATAATGATGCGATGGTGGTTGCGACTTGCAGTGGATCGCATTTGAAACGGGCTATGTACATACTTCTAAAGGCCTGGAAACATACTCTAAGCACGCGCACATCATTCACGCAATAACGCTCACATTCATCAGCTATATTATAAGTGTTTACTTTCATTAAAACTGTCGTAGTATCGATCAAAGTCTTCACGTTCATCCATACAGTCAAAATAATGTTTGGGGGGCGGTGGGCCTACGTAGTTTAAAGTCTCGCTGGTGAGGAAAGTGTATGGGAAGTATCCTTTGGAAACTTCAGCTGCTACTCCCATCACCTTGGGTAGCTTTGCTAATTTACAAGGTGTGAATAATAAAGTATCTTTAAATTGTACATTGCCTCTTATCTGCATCTGTATTAATTTGTTGCCTCTTTTCAATGGATCACCTGTAAATATCTCAGAGGATTCGTGTTCAAGCAACTCCTTATAAAGGAACTGCGTGTCAACTTTGCCCCGTTATGGGCGAGAATATACACAGTCATTTTTTTGAAACTTGTCGGCTAACTTGACAATATAGGACACAAATAGTTTCACAGGACTATCGCTGACATTCGTTTTAAAAACGTTTGTCCGTTTACCGCATTTGGGGCACTCGTCACATTCGATACCCATACACTCATCGCAGATGGTCTGGCTCACAAGTAAATGTGGAATTACCTCTTTGGTTTCAGCGTTCGTATATGTTTCTATATCGTAGTACACAGTTATACAAGGGTTATTTTTAGGCTTAGCATCTTTCATATAACACACATGCTTTACTCCATCCGCCTTATATTCCTCCTGGCATGTAGGACAGTGAATTACGTCGCACTTGTGCTTAAATTTTCCCCAATTATCCATTGTGTGAAACATACCACATTCACAGATTCTCATTTTCCTGCACGTACCAATTGATTTATGGAGATCAAAGCAGCTATTATTGAAAAATGTGCGTCTACACACATCACAGTCTCTCTTCTCAACTACACGGCTTTCACATTTGGTGCTTTTACACTGCTCACATACCATGTGACATTCTTTACAATGTCTCACTATATCATCCGCAAACTCGAGGCACCCCTTACACAAATCATGATGTCTCCCATATTTTCGACTTTTGTCATAACTCGCGTAAAGCCCCCTTATATTACGGATGGGGAGATACGTTGTCCTGACAATCCTAAAATAAGTAGGGGCCTTGTACGATCTCTCACACAGCTTTTAAAAACATACACAGTCCGGCGGCGATCATCCAACCAAATATAACTATGCGCACATTCATTTCCTGTTCTACCTTTCTCAGCTCTTCAGGACCCATATTACAGTCAAATTCAAGTTCACAGTCTACAGCTAGTTTACGGGCACGCTCAACGATCGTAGGCAGCCAAATTTTTGAGTCCGTGTATTTTGTACAGTAAACATACGTGTTAAGAGTACTGCTATAAAGCCGCAACCACGATCGACGTTTATATGCCTTCGGTAAATAGTTGGAGAATTGAAGTTAAGAGTGTACGGTATGGCACTATGACCCGCAACACGGAATACACGGTCAATATTTACCGTGAAGTTGTCCATATTGAAGGCTATACTACTTTGGACGGCTTGCATTATACGCCCTAATATATATTCTACATCTTCAGCAGCCAAACGTCTAAACGGTACTATCACCCAATAATCGTCTACATCACCGTCATCTGACCCGAACCCAAAGGACAGACTCGTCCTGACCTCACGCTCGTCGCGATTCTGAAGAGCAAACTCTATAATACGCTCTACAACCCTGCGTATCCCGCGCTCAATTCCATTGCTATACAGGGCTCTATGGTCGACCCTGACTCTATACCGATTTCTAGTCAAGGCGGGGGTGGGGGCTGCGGCGCGCACCAACTCGAACGTAATAACATCCTCAACAGAACGGGGGGCGGATGAATTAGTGGCTATATTAGGTGCTGCTGCTGGGGGCCCTGTTGCGTAGGAGGGTTGGGGATCTATTATTGTAGACTTAACAGAACGGGGGCGGAATAAGGGGGTATATTAGCGGGAGGTGCTGTTGCTGGGAGGTTGTTGCGTAAGAGGTTGAGGGTTGGGGGTCTGCTGCAACAGGTACGTATTTCGGCCGCTTTATACCTGATGTGGGGTTCTCATACCTCCGTTTTGGACGTGCAACCTGTATCGCTGGTGAGGGTTCAGGGGAGGAGATCACATCTACACTGTCGTCGAGGTCATCCGTAATGATAGGGTGCTCTACCTCATCGTCGGTTCTGTGGGAGAAGAAATATAAGGATCAGCACTCAAAATTTGTAATATTTTGTAAATGACCCACTTAGGAGTGTGACGTGTTAGAAATGGACTCTGTAGAAAAATTCAGATTCACGAGCCCATCCACATGTATTATATCTGGACCTACAGGATGTGGTAAAACTGTGTTTATGCTTAAAATCATTAAGAAAAGGGCGAGATGTTCTCGAAATTTGTGCATAAAGTTATATGGTGCTATTCGACGTATCAATCAGTGTTCAACGAGTACCAAGATGATATTTTGTTCCACAAAGGTGTATATGACGTTAATTCGCTAAAGGGAACTGAACATACAATCATTGTAATTGACGATCTCATGTTGGAGATGGATAAAACGTTTGCCGAGACATTTACAGTATACTCCCACCATCTTAACATAAGCGTGTTCTTCATCAATCAGAATCTATTTTTCAAAAATAGATACATGCGCGATGTGTCGTTAAATACGCAATATCTAGTCTTATTCGCGCAACGTAGAGATGTATCACAAATTGGGGTATTAGCCAATCAAATGTTCCCGAATCAGCGTAAGGAGTTTTTGGAAGTTTATAAAGAAGCTACAAGCATGCGTTACGGATATTTGCTTTGCGACCTTCATCCGCGAAACACGTTTAGAGTGCTTCTGCGAACGAATATATTTCCAACGAGCCTGAAACGGTGTATATTCCAGAATGACAAAGAGACTAAAGAAATACCATGAATTAATAAAAATCTATCATCGACTGCCCCGGGCAATGCAGCAGATGTTTATTAAAAATATCGACGCCGACTTTTTAAAATGCATCTGTGAAATCTGTCTTAACGTTATAAATTGCAATGTATCAATGAAAACCCATCAGAAGGCTCGCCTACGCCGCTACAAGAACATAATACGTACACTCGCTCGTAAAAGTCAAACTGTAGCGAAGAAAAAACGAGTTATTGTGCAAACAGGAGGGTCATTTCTCCCCATCTTATTTTCAGTTTTGGGCCCTTTACTGACAAGATTAATATAATGAAGAATGGTAGTGATTCCCCACGAGGTGTACGCCTCACTGCAAAGAGACACGGATCTAGATCCCCGTAAAAGCAGACTTAAAAGAATGGAAAGCGAATTGTTAGCCCTATTAAACAGTGAAAAAACACCTGATGAGAAAAGAATCTTATACCAAGAAGCTCTGCAGAAATTTCTTCACGAGTACGAAAATTATAAGAGCCCTACAGAGATTCCTGTGGTTATTAGGCACAACACACGGGGGACGATGGCGACATAGGACCTGTACCCGACGACACAGCTGACCAACCAAAAATTAGCCACACAACATATCGAACATGTATTAAAAAATACCCTCCCACTTACATTGAGGAGTAAAGGCTTAAGTCTTTATAATCTATTGAATGAGGATCCCGCCATACAATGGACCGATACAGGGGAGATCATTGTGGAAGGATCAAAGGTACAGGGATCGAATATCGTAGACATTGTCCATGATCTGGTGAGAAAGTGGGATAGGCCATCACCATCAGGATGGAAGCATATTAAAGCAAGACTACAACAAATAAATGTCCCTAAAACGTTGATAGGAAATCTGAACAGGCTAAAAGACTTGGAACATGCAACGCCTGTGACACAATTGAAGGCGCCGTCACCCCCGGCGGTAACACCTTTGAAGAGGAGCAAGAAGAGGTTAAACCAACCCTACCCACGTGCCTCTAAAATACGCAAATGGCTAACGTATTAACTAAACGCTATTATGACATTTCTACCCCATCCTCTTACGGGGGCGTAGATAGACTGTACAGAAGTGTTTACGGAGTAGGAAAAAAAGATGTTGAAAGATTTTTGAGGGAGCAGGACGCTTATACGCTTCATAAGCCTGTGAGAAAAAGGTTTAAAACAGCCAAGACAACGGCTTCCTCGATTGATTCTATTTGGCAAGCAGATTTAACAGACATGCAAAGATATTCTGTGTATAACGATGGTTACCGCTACATTCTATTCATAATAGACGTGTTCTCTAGATATCTGTGGCTAGTTCCTCTGAAAAATAAATCACCTGAAACAGTTGCTAAAGCCACCAAAACGCTAATGTTAAAAGAAAACAGGGTTCCTGGCTATTTTGTACGGATATGGGGAAGGAGTTTATAGGCCATGCTTTTCAGAATATGTTGACAGAGTTTAATATCAGCTATTACACAACCAATTCTATACATAAGGCTTCTTTAGCTGAAAGAGTTCAGCGCACCATAAAGGAACGCATGCACCGTTATTTTACACATAAAAACACATACAGATTTCTAGACATTCTGGAATCATTGTCATCATCCTACAACCGCTCACACCATCGCACGATTGGGGCAACACCTAACGAAGTTTTAGAAAGAGGTACGCCCCCGAGAAGATGGATCACCACCACCACCACCACCACCACACTCTGTGCGCTTCAAAATCAATGATTATGTAAGGCTGTCGCGTTCGGGGAATAAATTCGCAAAGGGTTTTGAGCAAGGATGGACACGCGAGATTTTTAAAGTTAGGGCTGTGAGACCTAAAGGTGTGATAATGATGTATTACATTGAAGATTTGAATGGGGAAGAAATCTCAGGAGGCTTTTACCGCGAGGAATTGCAGAAAGTTGCGTTTAATTTAGAAAAAATGTGTTTAAAATGAGAAAATTTTAGGAAGCAAAGGTTCAGGAAGGAGAAAAATGTACCTGGTGAAATGGCTAGGGTACCCAGAAAGCTTCAACACCTATATAAAAGCTGATGCAATAATGAAGCTTAAATAGTATGCAACATGGCTCCTAACCATTTCTACGTCACACTCCCGTCCTCCTCGTCCCTGTCTGTACACCCTAACAACACGCTAGCCAACTTTGTAACAGAACTCCATGGGCACATTGAATTGGGTCGTGATTCGTATGAGGTGGGGATATGCGAAATTCAGCTGGACACCGTCTTTTTAAATATTGAACATAAAGAAACCGTTTTTACGATTCTTAGAGACATTGACGAGTGTGAAAAAGCTGGGGTAGCTATGGATGAAACTATGCGCATCGCTTGGACTAAGATTGCACGGTATTACAGTACAGAAGTAAGACTAGGGCCGGGTCAATATGGTTCGGCCGAGGATGTTGTGAGAGGCTTAAACGTAAGTTTAAGAAACTCAAACCTTACGAATGATTTAGTATATGAAATCGTAAACAACCCTGCACATACACTAATCCTAAAATCAAAGACTAACAGATGTCTTAAAGAACATAGAAAGTTCAAAATTCTAACCAACGGCCGATATAGCGCAGCCTTCCAAAGAGACACATTTCACGAGACAGTATAACTTGTCCAGATTAATGTATCAATTGAAGATGGAGAAATTGGCTGAAAGGTCCCCAGACATGTGCTATATTTACAGTAATATAGTGGAGCACCAGTTTGTTGGGGATACCCAGGCACGCCTGCTGCGCATTGCTCACATCCCCAACCATAGAGGAAGGAGTTTGAGTATTACATATGACAGACCCCATTATGTGAATGTCGCAACTAATTTAATAACCAATATCACAATATATATAAGAACGATTGAGGGCGAAAACTTCCCATTCGGTAACGGGAGCTTAACAGTGAAGCTACACTTTCGACGCACTGAGTTATAATGGATAGAAAGCCTTTCACCGTCTATCGAGGGATGCGATACCAGCGCGGTAGTGGACTTGGATCCATTTTTTCATCCATACTACGTACGGCTGTTCCTTTGCTGAAGAGGGGTGCCAGATACCTTGGAAAAAAGCGCTACAATCAGGCCTTAACACTGCAGAAGACATATTGGCCGGGGCTAAACCTAAAGAAGCTCTAAAAAAACATTTAAAGCGTACACGGAACGAAATCATCAAAGATGCAAAGAAAAAATGCGTGGTGGCGGGAAGAAGAAGAGGGCTCCCAAGAAGAAGAAGGGGTCACGTGGTATTAAACGTAAAAGGCTATCAAAAAAGAAATGCTGTAAGCGAATGAAACCTATGGTTGACCACTTTTTTGACTGATATAAGCTAAGGATATTGATCTCATGAATCATAGTTTGTTTACCACTTGTCGAGAGAGGAGTCACTATTTCGCCATGGCACGCTTCATCCACCCATGTAGTTCACAATGCTGTAAATCGGAGCTGTCCTTTTTGAGCTCCCGCCAACCCAAGTTTCTATTGAGCACAGTGATTTTATTACAATTAACCCTTTAAACACAATTAGTTCACCGAGTGCACCTATAGAATTCGTGATACCCAGCTCAGGTCCCTACTTTTTTGATCCAAGCTGTGTGCACATGTACGCTAAGCTACGTATAGCCCATTCTGATGGAACGGTCTGCGATGACAAATATGCTGATACCCTGAAACAAACTTTCTGCACGCCATATTCAACCAGTGTGACGTATATTTAAATCAGACCAACATATCGGCAGGCACGGGGTACTATCATCTACGAGCCTATTTGGAAAATGTCCTCAACTTTTCCAAAGAAGCGAAGGCTACCTTTTAAGTGCGGAGGGATATTATCAAACTAAAGATGAAAATAGTATAAAGGACAAATTTAAAATTCTAAAAAGAAAATATACGAGTGTTTTGGACGGTTGCACACAGATTTCACGGAGAAGTTGCTTGTGAACGGGGTGGATATGAAAATAAAGCTCACCCGCACGAGTCCTGAGATCTGCTTAAATCTGGATGCGAATCAAGAAGAGGGTGCAAAGTCCGTTGTGGTTCACATTATGGACACATACCTCCGCGTACGGCGAGTGAAATTAAGTTCACCAAAACAACTAGAAATTGAGAAAAATTTACTAAACGCTACAGTGAAATATCCTATTAACAGAGTGCAGATCAAACTATATACGGTTCCTGCAGGGTTGGCATCGAAGCAGATAGAAAACATTGCCCTGGAAATCTTCCTAAAAGGATATTAATCGGCATGCAGGACCACGCTTCGGTGAATGGAAAATATAAAAAGAGTGCCTTTAAATTCGAGAATTTCGGACTTAAAAATATAACTATACGTTAATGGCACTGCTTTGGGTGGAACAATGGGTACGGACTATTCATCAGACGCTGTGTTACCTCTTTGTGCCAGAGCCTATAGTAATCTGACCCATATTGCAGGTGATTGTGATGAGCTTGGTAATGGGGTAACGCAGGAAGAATTCATTGATCAATTTAACCTTTATCCGTTTGACATTACACCTGACTTATCTGCTAGCGTAAATACCCATTTAACACCACAGCAGAGCGGTAACATCTCAGTGCGGCTGGAATTCGCCAAGCCTATAGACGCTCCTATTAGTGTACTAGTATATGTCGAATCGCAAGCCCTAATAGAAGTAGATAGATTTAGAAGCGTTATCACTGACTTTTAAAATGGATGCTAATACACTTCAGAAAGTAATGGAGCGAGTCACACGTTCCAAATTTATCGGCGTGTTTGCGAAGAATGAAACATTGAGTTTGCCAAGTACGCGAGAATGCGGTAGTCTTATTGTGAACACAGACATCATCGGTAATGAAGGGATTCACTGGATCGCTGTCTATTTTAAAAATAGACAGCGCCTGTACTATTTTGATTCATCGGTACTCAACCCTGGAGTGACCCTATTATTGTAAAATTTCTCGCTCAGTTACATATTCCCGAAGTTGTATGGAACCCATTTCGTATGCAGGGATATTTTACTAATGTTTGCGGAATGTACTGTGTCTCATTTCTCATGCATATGTCAAATGATAAAGAATTTATAAATTTTTTAAATTTATTTGACCCGTGTCACACTCACCGAAACGATGAAATGGTATGCAGACAGATAAAAAACCGTTTTCCAATTGTACGTACTCGTTGTATATTATAATGTTTTTGTTCGTATATTTGTATATTCGTTTATTGTACTGATTTCTTTCATTTAATAAATTTATGAAAATATATTGTGTCTTCTTATCCCAAAAGATCGAAAAACACTTACATTATTTGACATTGTTGACTGATTAGTATATCATCCGTATTCCCTTCAAAAGATTGTATAACTCGTGTCAAATCCTCATCGGACCTTAAAGGAATAATGAAAACATATACAGAGTATACAGACAGACTGATCCCCATTATGTGAAGATATCTTTGGTTCGAGGAGTGAACGCCATAAAAATTTCGATTTTAGCATAATGGGGAAATAACACTGATTGACATTTTTGGCGAGTATCTAATTGACGAGATACTACAACTCTCCATATATATATATAAAATTATAATTATGGGCACTTGCATTTCTATGGTAGTCCCTTGCGTCGGGTTGTAAGGAGCGTCACTGCAAATATCTTCTACGGTTTGCGTCGAAAATAGTTCGCCACAATCAGTCGCATTGAAAAGACTAATTGTGGTTAATGCTGCAGTATCACGTTCTTCATACAAGTCTGGGGAGACGTACAGGTCCATGGTGGAGGATGTGTGACACTGCTGACTGATCAGTATATCATCCGTATTCCCTTCAAAAGATTGTATAACTCGTGTCAAATCCTCATCGGACCTTAAAGGAGTAATGAAAACATATACAGAGTATACAGACAGACAGACAGACAGATCCCCATTATGTGAAGATATCTTTGGTTCGATTACCAATTTCGATTTTAGCATGATGGGGAAATAACATTGATTGACATTTTTGACTAGTATCTATTTGACGAAATACTACAACTCTCCGTATATATATAAAATCGAATTATGGACACTTACATTTCTATGGTAGTCCCTTGCGTCGGATTGTAAGGAGCGTCACTGCAAATATCTTCTACGGTTTGCGTCGAAAATAGTTCGCCACAATCAGCCGCATTGAAAAGACTAATTGTGGTTAATGCTGCAGTATCACGTTCTTCATACAAGTCTGGGGAGACGTACAGGTCCATGGTTGATTATTCACTGATGCGAAAATAGCTACTGTTACTCCCAACTGAAAATATCCCCTTTTATATGCACATTCGCCAAGCTCCGCCCAAAAGACCAGATGTCCGTCGTGATTGGCTGCCGATGTAGCTGGGTGGAGCTATGACGTGTACCATTCCGCTATAACGGGTACGGACGAGTAATTGCATCTTTATATTTTCACTAATAGAATTAATGCTCTTATTCTCCTTTGAAATTATTTGGTGATTCGTATAGAACTTTGATATTGATCCGAATATGGTTTCAGAAGTTTTCTATCACCCATAGTTTTCGAGAAAATAATATTTCCATTTACTCAATTTCCCGCATCATTAGTCACTAATGTAATCGAGAGGGTATAAAGAAATATATCATGGAATCCTTTATTTGAACAAAACTCTCGCTCTCTTTCTATATATATATATATATATATATATATATATATATAGTGTATGAGAGATAATTGTTATTATTACTAAATTGAGGTTATTGGTAATGGATCTGGGCAAGGTGTAATAATGTAATAGACCATAATATTCTATTGAAATAATTTGTATTGTTATGGTTTTAGATAATTTAAGCTCAGGACCTGCATTGTCTACATCGACTCCATCCGTGATATAAAAATAAATGCATATTTTTTTAATTATTTCATTACATTTATCGAATGTAAATTATCTGCTGCGGTGGATGACTCCCCATCCAACTACCACACAGATCCAACGTCGCTTAACGTAGTTGCTCGGCTGAGTTATGATAAAAGAAAATTATGGCAGTGGGTATGAGTAAGTTGTTTGATGTAATAGAACACAACATTCTACTCAATAATTTGTGCTGTTGCGGTATTAGAGGGTCAATCAGTGACTGAATTAAAAGTTATTTGCCCGATAGATATAATATGCATCAGTAAATGAGGCTTGCACCACTAAAGCGTTTGCCAAACATGGTGTGCCACGGTAAATTCAATTTATATAGATATGAGTAAGGTGTTTGATGTAATAGAACACAACATTCTACTCAATAATTTGTATTGTTGGGTATTAGAGGGTCAATCAGTGACTGAATTAAAAGTTATTTGCCCGATAGATATAATATGCATCAGTAAATGAGGCTTGCACCACTAAAGCGTTTGCCAAACATGGTGTACCACGGTAAATTCAATTTATATATATATATATATATATATATATATCATTATATTTCTATATGACACCATACAAATTACGCGTAAATATTTTCATTGTAGAAGTAATAACAATGACAATATTAATATCTGAAGTCAGTGGTGATTTCTGCTCGAATAGCTTGTAGAAGGATAATCCCTCGACCCGAAAAAGGTCCCTAGAGACCTTTTTCGTTCGAATCGTGTCCCTAGAGACACGATTCGAACTGATTTAGCTTCTGCCTTTCATCGTGTGTGTGTGTGTGTGTGTGTGTGTGTGTGTGTGCGTGCATGAGTTGTTTATTATATATATATAATATATATATATATATATATATATATATATATATCAAGAGTGGTCTGGGAGGAGATGTTTCATAATTTTCTTTTCCGGACGTTTTTCCCACTGTTAATCGTGACTTAAATATTTATAATAACACCACACTAATCAGCATTTACATCCCACCAGATAGTTCACCTCAGGTGCCAGCCAATTACAATCCACAGTTACACAATCTGGCCTCTCTCACTAATGTCATCTTAGGAGGAGACTTCAATGCTACCTGCACAACCAAATCAACACCAGAGGCGCCAACATAGCCACACAACTAAACAGCCTCTTCATTCTTAACAATACAGAAGAACATACACACATACCACATCAAGCAGGATACTGAAACTCCTCCCCAGATATAACGTTCTGTTCCCCCTCACTAGCAACACATACACACTGGAGAACAGCAAAACAACTGTTATCAGACCACCTGCCCATCATCATTACAACACGTTCTACATTCTGCCCCAACAGCCTTAGGCACACTTACAGAAATTACAAAAAGCTGATTGGCAACAGTTCAAAATACAGACTGAGGAACAATTCACCACATTAAACAGCACACCCATCATAAACATCAATACAACACTCAAGACATTTAATCAGATCATCAATAATGCAAACAAATACATACCCAAGGGCAACATTAGGAAATACAACCTAAATTACACTAGAGAAATAGCCCACCTCAAAAGGCAACGCAACAACCTCAAACATAACACACAAACACCACACACAGAAGCCATAAAACAGCAGATACAACAGCTCAACACAGAAATAAACAACAAACTCAAAGAAAACCAAAGAGAAACATTTAGGGAATTCATAACAACACTAAACCACTCCACAGATACATCCAGGCTATACAAGACAATAAACAGCATTACCCACTCTAACACCGGCATTCACACCTCACACGCGGCTATCTGTCGCAGCCAAAATAATATCCCAACATATATACAACAAGCTAACATTCTAGTTAATCACTACGCAAAGATAAGTCACTTAAACAGAGACAATAACCAGAAACACGCAGACAGACAAACAGCCAGACCCAAGAAAACCTACAGACTCGACACGACCATTACACCCTTCAATGCAGACCAGACCAACAAGATCATCAAAAACATTAAGAATTCGAAGGCTACTGGACCAGACAACATATCTAACATACACCTTAAACACTTGGGCCCACAGGGAATACTAGCTCTCACAAATATCAGCACATATTCATACCAACAATGTATTATTCCTGACATATGGAAACAAGGTAAAATTATTACACTACTCAAACCAAACAAAAATCCAACAGAACCAGCTTCCTATAGTAGGGTGTGTCAATTTTAGTGAAGTCAACAATTCTAAAACTACTAATGCTCATATGATATCATATTATCTAGCAAACTTAGAAATATCTTTAGTGTTGTTTAAAAAAGCCATTTACCTACTTATATTTGACCATAAAGGTTTGAAATATGACCTAAATATGACTGTAGCATCGTATATCAATGTGCCATTGATATGTGTGGTCAACTTTGGTTATTTTTGTGCAGTGTAAGAGTGTTGTTCGATAGTGGTAGCCAGTGTAGCTTTATTAAGACCAGAATTTCCAGAAAATTGAAGTTTAAAGAACTTAAGAGGGAAAATTTAAGAATTTCTGGGTTTGGGGGTTCCGTTCAAAACCGAACCAAAGTTAAGAAGGTAGAAGTTCTGGTTAAGGGGTTGTTACCACAAGGTCCCACTATCAAGGTCCAAGCTGTAGAGATTGAGAAACTTTGTGCTCCAGTCACTACTTGTTTAGATATGGCATGTGTCCAAGAATTGCAAGTTAAAGGAATTAATTTGGGCAATAATAAGTTTGAAGGAACTGACTATTATTGGGACTTCATCACTGGTAATATTGTCCGCACATCTCGAGGTCCAGTAGCTATTGAAAGTAAGCTAGGATGGATGCTACATGGTAGCTATTGCAATGAAATGGAGGTTAAAGCTCTTTTTGTTAAGATTGAGGAGAACAGCCATGGTTTGGAAAGGCATTTGAAAGCGTTTTGGGAACTTGAATCCATTGGCATGAAGGACAAACAGGAGAAGCAGGCGAATTCACTGAACAGTGATGTTTTAGAGCAATTTGAAAAAGGGATTGGGTTTAGAGATGGTGGCTATGAAGTTGGCTTCCCTTGGAAGGATTCTTGCAAACCCAGTTCAAGCCTTCAGCTAGCTAATAGGAGGTTGGAGACTTCATTGTACAGGCTAAGAAAAAATGAGTTGTTAATTGAATACAATGAGGCCATCCTAAGCTATGTAAGGGAGGGCTATGCTGAAAGGGTGCAAGGTGAGCTAGTGAATCAGGAGGCACATTATCTGCCACACCATGCAGTGGTACGGCGAGACAAAACTACCACCAAACTGAGGGTAGTTTTTGATGGCTCAGCCAAGGACAAAGGTGGTGTGTCCTTGAACGACTGTTTGGATGCTGGGCCAAATTTAAATGCAGATTTATTTTCCTTGTTACTGAAATTCAGGTTTGGTAGAGTAGCATTGACTGCAGATGTGTAGCAAGCCTTTTTGCGGATAAAGTTAAAACCAGAGGACAGAGATGCAGTAAGGTATCTGTGGGTGGATACGAAAGACTTGTTGGAAAATGAACCTAAGGTTGAAGCATATAGAATGAAGTCAGTGTTGTTTGGCCTCAGCTCTAGTTCATTTCTGTTGGCAGGTACTATGCAGTACCATTTTAAGGAATATTCTGAAGTCTATCCTAACACTATTGAACGCATAAGGAAACATTTTTATGTTGATGATTTGCTGTGTTCCGTGAATAATACAGAAATGGCCAAACAGATATTCATGGAGGCTAGAGCTATAATGAGGGAGGCTGGCATGGAGCTTAGAAAATGGCAGACCAATCATTCTCAGTTACAACAGTTTATGAGTCAGTCCTGTGTAGTACCTGATGCAGCAGAAAGTATTGAGGATTCTGGTATTACGGAGTTGTGGGCAATAGACACAAAGGTGCTAGGCATTGTTTGGCAGCAAGGAGAGGATTTGTTTACCTTCAATGGGAAATCTTTAGTAGAGCTGGCTGAGAATGAGACAAGGTGGACAAAACGTACAGCTCTTAGTTTGGCTTCGAAGGTCTTTGATCCTCTTAGATTCCTGGCACCATTTGTGATAAAGTAAAAAATTTGGTTTCAGAGCCTCTGGGAAATTGAACTTGGTTGGGACCAAGAGTTACCTGATCATATGGTGGTAAGGTGGAAATATTGGTTCAAAGAATTGGCACATCTTGGAGACATTGAAATCCCAAGATGGTACTTTGGAGAGTTGAACAATAGTCCAGACAATCTGGAGCTGCACATCTTTTGTGATGCGAGTGAGGAAGCCTATGCAACTTGTATTTATATAAGAGGCACATTCAAAGAGGAAGTAAGTTGCAGGTTGGTTGCTGCAAAGAGCAGAGTAGCACCTTTGAAAAGGCTTTCTATTCCAAGGTTGGAATTGCTGGGCGCAGTTATTGTTAGTCGGCTTGCAGTTACAGTGCAAAAGTCTTTGGCCCTTTATGAAATTCCAAGCTATTATTGGACAGACTCCACTATAGTTTGGCACTGGTTAAGAAGCCAGGCAAGGAAATGGAAACCATTTGTTGCCAATAAGTTGGAGTAAATTCAAGCACATACACATCCCAAGCAATGGAAGCATTGTCCAGGCACCCAAAACCCAGCTGATTTACCAACACGAGGAATTTCAGTGAAAGATCTTGCACATTCAAGTTTGTGGTGGAATGGGCCAGAGTGGCTAAAACTTGGAAGTGAAAACTGGCCTTCTAATCAGCCTATTGTAGGAGAATGCCAGGCTGAAGAAGAATGGGTGAGTGAGATGAGAAAATGCACTGTGAACAGTTGTCAAGTTATGCAGCAGGACCCCATATTGAGGCTTGAGAACATTAGCAGTCTGAAAAGGTTGTTAAGAGTGACAGCATGGGCATATAGATTTACAAACAACATTAAGGGAGAAACAAGAAGGGAAGGAATTCTGAACAGTAAGGAGATTCAGCAAGCCAGGCAATACTGGGTGGTATATGTGCAGAAGGAAAAATTTGGTGAAGAGAGGGAATTGCTCACCAGCAGTCCATCACAGGTTCTGCCAACACATTCTGCTCTCAAGGGTTTGGATGTGTTTTTTGATCAGGACTTATTGAGAGTAGGAGGTAGACTACAGCTTTCTGGGCTTCCAGAGGAGAATAGACATCCAATTTTGCTACCTTCTGGGGGCACTTTGTGGAACTTTTGATCCTGGATACGCATCATAAGTTGTTACATGCTGGAGTTAGAGAAGTGATAATAGAGATCAAACAACAGTTTTGGATTCCCAAAATTAGACAAGTAGTAAAAAAGGTCTTGCATAAATGTGTGGTTTGCAAGCGTTGGAGTGCAAAGCCTTATTGAAAAGGTGGAAATGGTGTGTCTATACTGCCCCATTTGATGTAGTGGGAGTAGACTTCGCAGGTCCAGTCTATGTGTATGAGTAAGGGGAGTCCAACAAAGGTTATACATGTCTTTTCACATGTGCTACCACCAGAGCAATCCATTTGGAGTTGTTAAGCAACTTAAGTAGTGATGTATTTCTTTTGGCCTTCAAAAAGGCTGCAAAGGAACTCCAAGAAGTTTGGTCCTTGCTAAAAGAGGAGGGATTCCAATCCTACTTTTCACACCAAGGGGTACAGTGGGAGTTTATTGTTGAGAGAGCACCATGGTGGGGAAGATTTGGGGAAAGGCTAGTGAGAAGTGTAAAGTGTCCATTGAAGAAACTTTTAGCTAATGCTCATTTGAGCAAAGAAGAATTCTGCAGTTTTGTGTGAAGTAGAAGCAATGGTGAACAGTAGTCTAATCACTTTTGTTTATAACAGTATGCAGGATGCAGAGCCATTGACACAAATCATTTTCTTTGTGGTAAACAATTAACATCAAGCCCCAGTTTGCCAGAAGACTTGCAGCCTATCCAGAGCACTCAAGGAGAGTTAACCAGAAGGTTCAAGTACCTTGAAGAGCTACAAGATCAGTTATGGAAGAGGTGGCAGATGGAATACTTGCCAGAACTTAATTATTACCTATCAGGCAATGTAAAGGGCGGAGAAGTGGTAATGATTGGGGATGAAAGACCAAGGCAATGCTGGAAGCTTGGCATAATTGAAGATTGTTTGTTGGCAAAGACAATTTAGTTAGGTCTGCACTGGAAAAGACTTCAGGAGGAAAATTAAAGAGACCTTTACAAAAACTCTATGCTTTAGAAATCAGCAAAAACACGGATAGTCAAGCTGAAACATTTTAGTTACAGCCTCATGGAGAAGGCTTAGCTAAACTTGCAGAAGGTAATGACAACAATGCCTCTTCGGTGGGAGAGTTAGAAAATCTAGAAGAGGAAGAATCATTGTTGTCCCAAGCGATATGATGACTAAGATGATTGATGCAGCATTGCTTGTATATTAGGGCGGCTCGTTTTTACACTTTTTTCGATATTTGATTGGGGGTAGTGCGGAAAAGTTGCGATTTGGAGAGAAAATAAAGTGTGTAAAATTTTTTTGATCTACGTCAATACCTTCCGGTGGCAGCGAGTCCTTAAAAATCGAAAAATAGGTCTAAAAACACATAAAAATACGATATTTGAAAAAAAATATTCATAATTATATTTGTGAGTATTTTTGAACGGGGTAGATTGGAAAATGGTTTTAAAGACTTACACAAAATAAACAATAAAAATTTCAGCACAATCTGTTAATAACTTCCGGTGGCGTCTTAGCCGTTAAAATATCCAAAATATTGATTTAAAGCAAGTTTTAACAAGATGTTATACAAATGTTAATTCTGGTATATTTCTGTGCAAACAACCCTGAGAACACTATTATAGGCTTGAATAAATTAATAGCAGTCATTGAACAATGAACATTATATAAAATGCACACTGTGCATTGCACACTGCACACTGCTACATCCCCCGTTCCCTACCCTATATAAGCTGGGAAAGGAAGCGACGTTGTCAGTTGTTGTGTGTCACGTGTGGCGAGAGGTTGTGTTATAACTTGTTCATCAACCGTGGTATATCACCATTTACCCGCAGTTAGTTGGTAAATATCGTAAATAGATTTATAATGTCTGAAAAGAAACCTTCAAAAGTAACCAGAACGTTAGCAAGATGCCATAGCATCGGTCAACCAGCAGATTTTGTTAATAATGTTCTACCTACTTATGGAGATGTGCTTATGGAGATGTGCTAAGAACATTTTTAGAAGATCAGCGTACAATGTACGCTGATCTTCTAAAAATGTTTTTTCATTTGTGGGCACTTTTTTTCTTTACAGCAAAAACAAGAATTCCAATTACCACATTTACAAGAAGCAATATCAAATAGTTGTTCCGAATGTTCCTGAAATGACTTCAATTTACTTTTGTAACTTTCAGAATTCCTTTTTAGTTTACCTGTTTTAAGTAAGGTCTTGTACTTATTATGATAATTTTTGAGCATATCATGTATTCTTTTCCTTGATAAAGTTGGGATTGAAGCTGTGAGCCATATCTCTTGAAGTTTGGAAATGATGTCATTGGCAATAATCTGGAATGGAGGATCTTCGCCTGTCGTTTTTCTGTTGTTCCGGTGCCAGAGATAAGCTCTTAGCACATCTCCATAAGCAAAGCTGGGCACAAACCGTTAATCCGTTAATCGTTAATTAACGAAGTTAACTTTTTCGTTAACGATTTAACTTTTCAGTTAACTTTGAAAATCATTATCGGACTAATTAACTTCAGTTACATTTAACTTCCGTTAACTCAAGTCCGTTAACCCAAAAAATTCATAAATAAACGTTTAAAAGTTTCTATTATTTTCAGTGCTGAGCAGGTGCGCAATTAATCCGCCACTGTTAATAGTGATGAACGAATTTCCATTTCCGCAGTGCAAAATCAGGCGATATATTTGTTTCCGTCGCCACAATTTGTGTCTTACCAAATATGGTAGTTATTTATGGCATTGGTTTGAGCAAAACATGGTCGACTGTAAAATCAGGCGGAAAGATTTGCCATTTGAGTTGAATGTTTCAACTTCTTTCAAGAAATATCACGAGCATTTTAAGGCACTTTCAATAATATATATGTAACAATTACAACAAATAACTACATTCGTTTCGCCTCATCTGGTTGGACAAGTATGACAACACCAAGGTCGCCAGGGTGAGGAAAAGCATGGAGGGTACAGTCGAGGAGGCCATGAAGCAGCAGTCCAACGAAGTGGGCAGCAACAACGAGGAGGAGGAGGAGGATGACTTCTTCAGTGCTGTCATCCAGACAAAAGAGAGCAGCAGAAGCCACAGGTCACTCAAGGGCAAGGCCCAGAACTTGGTCAAGACCTGGCTGGAGACCAACTCCAAGGACTTGCTGACAGATGCTGCCTTCTTGGGTGAGCAAGTGTTGGTGGACTTGTTCATCAAGTTCAACACAGCCATCCCCTCCAGTGCTGCAGTGGAGCGTTTGTTCTCTATGGGCAAGGACATCCTGAGGGCCAAGAGATCATCCCTGTCTGATGAAAACTTTGATATGCTAATTTTCATGAAGGGCAACATGCATCTCATGGACAAAATGGAGAACGAGAAGAGGGAAAATTAAATTATATATATATTGTGTTTTTCATTTTTTTTATAATAAAAGTTAACGTTAACGGTTTATCGGTAACTTCCGTTTCATGTTTAACGAATTAACGGATTAACGGTTAACTAAGTTAACTTTTTGGTTAACGGATTAGCGGTTAACGAAGTTAACTTTTTGGTTAACGGTGCCCACCACTGTCCATAAGTAGGTAGAACATTATTAACAAAATCTGCTGGTTGACCGATGCTATGGCATTTTGCTAACGTTCTGGTTACTTTTGAAGGTTTCTTTTCAGACATTATAAATCTATTTACGATATTTACCAACTAACTGCGGGTAAATGGTGATATACCACGGTTGATGAACAAGTTATAACACAACCTCTCGCCACACGTGACACACAACAACTGACAACGTCGCTTCCTTTCCCAGCTTATATAGGGTAGGGAACGGGGGATGTAGCAGTGTGCAGTGTGCAATGCACAGTGTGCATTTTATATAATGTTCATTGTTCAATGACTGCTATTAATTTATTCAAGCCTATAATAGTGTTCTCAGGGTTGTTTGCACAGAAATATACCGGAATTAACATTTGTATAACATCTTGTTAAAACTTGCTTTAAATCAATATTTTGGATATTTTAACGGCTAAGACGCCACCGGAAGTTATTAACAGATTGTGCTGAAATTTTTATTGTTTATTTTGTGTGTCTTTAAAACCATTTTCCAATCTACCCCGTTCAAAAATACTCACAAATATAATTATGAATATTTTTTTCAAATATCGTATTTTTATGTGTTTTTAGACCTATTTTTCGATTTTTAAGGACTCGCTGCCACCGGAAGGTATTGACGTGGATCAAAAAATTTTACACACTTTATTTTCTCTCCAAATCGCAACTTTTCCGCACTACCCCCAATCAAATATCGAAAAAAGTGTAAAAACGAGCCGCCCTATTGTATATATTAAGTTAAGGTGTATATATATCCATCTCATAATTGTAAGGTTAGTGAAAAATTCACTTAATTTAGAGCTAGCATTTTTGGGCTCTTGTGGCATCATTGTTTGGGCACTCTTGTGGCATCATTTTTTTGGGGCATTGCGCGTCTTTTCTACTCGTTTGTTGAATGCGGCACTTACAGGGCGTGGTCTTATAGAGAGCTCTCTTGCAATTCAGTTTGGTTGTTTAGATAAAAGATTGTTGCATCGTCCAATGGTGCAGGTTGTGTGTTTTTGCAAGGTTTAGAAAGACCATAAATAGTGCCCCTTTTGTTTTTTATCTTAGTTTTATGCAACTGAGGCCTAAGGTAGGCCCACATCGAGTCAGCAACCCTGAGGTAGGACCTAATAGGACCTCCAAGTCCGTAAGTTTTTAGTCTAGCTTAACTTGGGCTGTAAGTTAAACTGGCCCTTCAGAGCTTGGCCGTTCACGGCTCAGCTGGGATTCTGAATCCAATAAATAATAAAAAAACACTAAGCTTAGATAAAAGGTTGTGTTATTATAGGTACAAGACTTAATTATTCAAAATAATGACAATTTCATATATCTATCATATCAAAATATACAGAAAGTTTGGGTCACACACAACATTTCGAATAATTTGAATTACACAATATTTACATTACGAAGTAATCAAAATTGTCAAAAAGGAGGGAAAACAGATGCATTCACAATCAAAACTCCAGCATTTGTGACTATGTGAAACTTAGAAACCATACTAGCTTCTCCATCATTCCCAATTAATAATGCTGCAGCTGTTTGCAATAATCCCCCTTTACTTTTACTCCCTTTCATAGCAGTGGCATGTGCCACTGATGTCTCTACTTCTTGGGTAGGCCTACTAGGAGTGTTTTCACACAATAATGGCTGATGCCGGCCATGGCATTTTTTGCACAAAATTTTAAACTTACAAAACCTTGCTCTGTGACCTTTCAAAAAACATTTAAAACATGCTGTGGACTTAGTTACCCTGTCCTTTCTCCCCTCAGCAAGTAAAGCCTCAGCCACCTCACATTTATATGACTTGTGGTTGCCTTCGCAAAATATGCATTCCTTGATTCCCCTTAATTTATTCTCAGAGGATGCATGTAGAGCTGACACTGTACCTGGGCTATTTCTTTTTGTAGAAACTTTGGTGCTGTGCCTGCCTTTGTACCCTTGTTTAACATCCCACTGTGCAAACTCAATTCCCTC
Source organism: Bathynomus jamesi (assembly GCA_023014485.1). Lineage (NCBI taxonomy): Eukaryota > Metazoa > Arthropoda > Malacostraca > Isopoda > Cirolanidae > Bathynomus > Bathynomus jamesi. The sequence goes on from JAJOZX010000223.1 coordinate 1,579,157, forward strand.
TCGTCTTGCTAATCCTGTGCTTAAAAGATTTAACATCTGCTGAAGGGGGATGTACACATGTTCTGTAGAGTGTCCCCTACTTAATTCAAGCAAAATTGAGCAGGCAATTTAGACTCCAGTATAGTGACCAACATTATACCATACCTTTCCATTCCTACACCCAAGTTGTCCAGGGACCTAGTTCTAACTTCAAATTCATCATATAACTGCCGTAACTCCTTGACACTATTGGGATTATTAACAGGAGGTATAGCTAAAAGTTCGCGGAGGTGGCTTTTAATTAAGATCTCTGCTTACCAAACCGTTTCTTTAATATATCCCAAGCCACATTATAATTAGCCTCTGTTAATGCTAATCCTGCTATTGTCTTTGCTGCCTCCCCTTCCAAGAGGGACTGCAAATAATTAAGCTTCTCCACCGCACTTAACACTTGACTAGAATGAACTGCTGATTGAAAACTGTCTGCCCATCCTTACCATTCCTGAATACTCCCAGAAAATGTTTTGAGTACAAGCCTCGGTAATTGAACTGCAGATCTGTTAACCTTAACTTCACAAACACCATTTGTTGAGGGTTGTGTTTCATTATTAGACCTGGTCTCTAACTGTACTGAGCTGCTAAGCTCTCTTGCTCTGTGGCATACTTTAATTATATCATCAATAATCTCTTCAAAGTAAATTGTTAGTTTCTATTTCATCCTCTTCTATAAGAGCCTCAATTTTAACATTTACTTCGCTTAGAGCAACCTTTTTAGTTTCTAATATGGAAAGCTGTGCAGTCACTAAGCTTAAATCCTCTTGCTCTATGGCAGAATCTATAGTGGCAATGATCTTTGTAATTAGACCTTTGTAGGCGTTTCTCCTTTTTTTAAATTCTTCAATTCAGCCGCACTCATCTTCAATGCAAACAACAATTGGGTTCAATACCAAATAAGCTGAATTGGCAAAAATACTTAACCAAACTGATCAAACTCAAATTTTGCTTTTTTCAAATAAACTGAATTGCTGGGTTGGGTACTGACCAACCACCAGTATGGAATGCCAAATTTTCCACCCACGTAACTGGCGCACTGAAGTCTGCAACCTTCGCCTACAAATAATAAACCAAATTAACCAAACCGGTAAAAATGTAGGCCCAAAACAACGACAGACTAGTGGCCAAGTTTCGCAATTGGGCGACCAAACTTTCTACCCTGGGACCTTAACTCAATTATGCTCAACCCGTCTAGGCCTAACTTGGGCTACAATTTGCACAATCAGAACTTTGCCGGAAAATAGTTACTGACTCAGTCTTGGGCTAGAATCCGGTTCGGAAGGACCATGTTATTTTTTTTTTATTTATTTATTGGGTTCAGAATCCCAGCTGAGCCGTGAACGGCCAAGCTCTGAAGGGCCAGTTTAACCAACAGCCCAAGTTAAACTAAACTAAAAACTTACGGACTTGGAGGTCCTATTAGGTCCTACCTCAGGGTTGCTGACTCGATGTAGGCCTACCTTAGGCCTCAGTTGCATAAAATTAAGATAAAAAACAAAAGGGGCACTATTTAAACTTTGCACCAACAACACAACCTGCACCATTGCACGATGCAACAATCTTGTATCTAAACAACCAAACTGAATTGCAAGAGAGCTCTCTATAAGACCACGCCTTTAAGTGCCGCATTCAATAAACTAGTAGAAAAGACGCACAGTGCCCCAAAAAAATGATGCCACAAGAGTGCCCACACAATGATGCCACAAGAGCCCAAAAATGCTAGCTCTTCTAGATTTTCTAACATATAGGAAGATATTAAGAATTTCAATTAACTTACAGTAATTTTATTTAATCATAATCAGTAGGCCTATCCAAATTTCAATGACATTTCTTTTGTTCACAGGTCCACAGGATGAGTCAAAGAAATCAGAACCCGAAGCAAATCAAGTTGTCACCTAAGTCATTTGGTGGGGACTGGGAGGGAACTTCCCCCTGCTGAGCTGCCCACAGTCAGAGATCTGCTGAGGTATGGTTTGTTGAGGAGAGAGAGATGAGTGAGGGCGACAGGAGGAATTACCCAGTTAATGACCTGATTAACAAGGCATTGTTCCAGGGCTACTGGCTCAGTGGAGAAAGGCCAACGCGCTATTCACAGGACCTGTAATCAACACTCAGGTCAAGATCAGGGGCTAAAGTGAAGGCAGTGAAGGTGTCCATTGGCAATGTGAAGCTAGAGGTCAAAGATAGGTTCATGATGAAACTGGACAAATTGGTGGACATCCTTACCTGTCACTGTGTGATCAGGAGCTGCAGTGAGCTTGGGTGCAACCCTGTCTGCAACAGTCAGGTTCACATTCACTGCACTGCAGCTGCAGGAGCGAGCAGAAGATACCAGTGCAGGAGCTTGCCTTCATTAAAGGTCAGAGAGAAAAGTGGGCAGTGTGAGGGCACACCAGATGGGTCTAGCTGATCACCCTGAGACCAGGAAGCAGTGCTGCAGAGACAGGAGCAGAGAAGGAAGGCCGAGGAGAAGAGGAGGAGGAAGGCAGAGGAGTCATCCAAGAAAGAAGAGGAGTTGAGGGAAGAGTCACTGCTGGAGATGGAGTTGGAGGAGACTGGAGATATACTGGAGGAGGCAGGGAGGAGAGAGGAGGACGAAGACTTCATACCAGAGGCTGCGACAACTTCTTCCTTGCCTGTGGCTAAGAAGAAGAAATACAACACTGAAGATATCACCGACATAGCTCTGGCTAGCTTGAAACATCACACTGGGCTGAAAGAGACTGCAGAGATTGCCACTGCTGCCTGGATTGATGCTGGTCTTATCACAGAGTTTGACACAGCACTGGTGATTGACCACAACAAGGTGAGGAGGGCTCAGGAGAGAATGACCAAGGAGCTGGTCAAGAATTTTCATGAAGAGATTAGGGAATATGGCATCTTCTTTGATGGGAAAAGAGATGACACCAAAGTGATGATGGAAGCTGAGGGCAGTGACAGGCAGTTTCCTGGCATCATTAAGGAAGAACACTACACAGTGTGCAATGAACCAGGTGGGAAATATTTGTGGCATTTTGTACCAGAGGAAGCTGCAGAGGAGAGAAGTCATGCTGAGGTCATTGCTGATCATCTGGTGAACTGGCTGAGAGAGAGAGGAGCAGACCAGACCCTTTTGGCCCTAGGAGGTGACAGTACTAATGTGAATACTGGCTGGGAGGGAGGAGTAATGCATTATGTGGAGGCCAAGCTTAGCAGGAAGTTGGTGTGGATTCTCTGTGACTTGCACACTGGGGAACTGAGTCTCAGACACCTGGTGACTGCACTGGATGGCAAGACATTGAGCGACAACAAGTGGTCTGGGCCCCTAGGGAAGATGTTAGACACTGCCACTGAGCTGGAGATCAACCCAAACTTCACGAGGATCACTGTTGGTCCTCCTCTACCCCATCTCAGTCAGGAGGTAGTCAAGGACCTCAGCACAGATCAATCATATGGCTACAGAATCATCACTGCCATCAGATCGGGAGAGGTACCTCAGAGTCTAGCTCTCCTGGAGAATGGGCCAGTCTGTCACATTAGGTGGGTCACCACGGCTCTAAGGTTCTGCAGATTGTGGATTTCCAAACATGGGCTGAAGGGTAGGAACCTGAAGAATCTGTGGATAATTGTGGAATTCATAGTGGGAGTCTACATGCCAAACTGGTTCAACATCAAGTTAAATGTTAAATCACAGCTGGGTGGAGGGTTCCAGGCATGTACTGTACCAGCTGGAGCTGCTCAGAAGTCAGAAGAAGGTGATGGGAATAGTGATGCCTACAGTGAAGAGATCAGCCTGGTATGCACACACTGAGGCTGTGCCCCAGGCCATGCTGTGCAGTGAGGTGGAGGAGAGGAGGGAGGCAGTGAAGAGGATACTGGAAATCAGAGGTGAAGGAGATGAGGACACACAGGTAGGAGACTGCAGTTTCAGACCCAGGAAGACTCCTGACATCAACCCAGATGCCACCAAACACTCTGAGCTTATTGACTGGAACTCTGGCGTGACTGAGCCTCCTCTGACCTGCTCCCTCACCACTGCTGCAATCAAGGAGTTTCTGGATAGACCAATGGAAGTTCCTGCATGGCCCTCACACACACAGTCAGTAGAGAGGTGTGTAAAGCTGACAACTGAAGCAGCACAACATGTTTACTCACGAGAGAGGAAGGAGGCGTACATCAGTGGCCAGTAGAGAGCTCATGTCCAGGAACAAGAGCAAAGCAGACATGGCATCCTTGGCAAAGTTCAAGAAATCTATTTATATTTTTAAGTTTTAATATTGAAATACAATCAAAATGTCTTTAATTGTATGTAATGTATATAAAATGTAGTTATATACAATAAAGAAAATACTTGCAAAAATTGTTGATTTTTCGTAAACTTCAACTTCAAATACAAGTAGCTAGGAGTGGTCAAATCTGGATTTTAAAGCCATATTTCGATTTAGCACATAAAAATGCATCAATTGGTCGCTAATAGTCTTTGAAAATCTAAAGATTTCACTTTGCTCCCTAAAATATAAACACAGACTAGACAACTCCACAGACGACACCTGCCAACTGTGCCAGGACATACCACAAACAATTAAACACATTATGACAGACTGTACCACTCTAGCACAACATAGAACACAACACAACATCACTAGTGCGCTGAACCTCTGATCCACTCCGGAGAGGGCGATCGGTTACCAGCGTGCCGCCGGCTTGCCCGATCAGGGTGGGCTGATCGGCTAAACAACAACAACAACAACAACAACAACAACCTTTCACTATTCTTGCTTCATCTTCCGATCCCATTCCAACTTTTGCATTCATATTTTCCACCACTATAACCTCGTACCCATTTTCCGCCCGTGCAATTTCATTTCCTTAGTCCCTCCAAAAACGCTCTTTCACCCCCATCCGTTGCATCCTCGCGTGCAACATACTCGACACAAACGCACGACCTCGCCATTTCCTTTCGTACTTTAAACTTTATATACAGACACCTACATAGAACCCATCAATTTATACTCATACATAGACTTACATAGTTCCTCTTTCATCAACAATGTCACTCTTCCTTTCAATCTCTCCCTCGTTTCCTCAAGGTTACACCAAATCTTATTCCTTTCACTTCCCACCATTCAAACTCATCATTTCCTCCCAACTTTGTGTCACACATACCAAGTACCGACCGTAAACAAAGCTATAAATGCCCCAACCGGGCATTCTTTATATATTTAATGTAGGTCAACTGAATGCCCGGTTAGGTCAACTGAATGCCCGGTTAGGTCAACTGTACGCCCTTGATGATTGGTTAGGTTAAGTCGTGATATTTTCGTTAGTTTTAACGAAAATATCACAACTTAACCTAACCAATCGTCAAGGGCATACAGTTGACCTAACCGGGCATTCAGTTGACCTAACCGGGCATTTAGTTAACCTACATTAAATATATAAAGAAAATGAAAGGATGCAAAATGGAGTTACTCAACTTGTACTTGTGGCAAATGATGTGGCGTGACCGATTCTTCCGAAATCCATTTTTTACTTTGTGTGACCATATAGCGCAACAATTCTAATAAATTTACTTTCAATCTAATATTTTAACATGTTATGATTTACTTTTTATGCCTTTACTTTATTAAAGCGAACATTTTTTATCGTACTCCTTATCCTAAATACTGGGAAGCAATATGTTAAAGAGAGGTTCTGCGAAGCAATATGTTAAAGTGATCCCAAAATTGAATTCTGCGCATAAAATTACCTAAAAAAAATACATCTTTTTAGTAAAAATTAGCAATAAATGAAACCGAGAAGATCCACTGATTAAACTATCACTCAACGTACCAGAGTTTACTCTTCATATAAGTTTGGTTGACACCAGAGCAGTCTTGGAACGTATTAATAATAATAAAGGATCATCTGAAGATCATGGCCCCAGCCTTCTTTAGTTAGCCTTATAAGGCTAACTAACGAAAATATCATGACCTAACCTAACCAATCGTTAGGTCAACTGAACGCCCTTGACGATTGGTTAGGTTAGGTCGTGATATTTTCGTTAGTTAGCCTTATAAAGCTAACTAAAGAAGGCTGGGGCCCTGATCTTCAGATGATCCATAATAAATAATAATAATAATCATAATAAAAAGCCTGGAAGCTAAATTGGTAAAATTAAAACAGTTCTGCTGTTAGTAGGCTAGTGTTCATTTTATCAGTTAACTCAAAGAAATACGAGTAAAAAGTAAATATATTTCAGAAATTATTAAAACTTTGTGATACGTAAAACAACAATAATAGCAGTCGAAACAAGTCATAACAAATGTTCAAACTGTTCACCGCCATGTTCAATGCAGAAGTTTTCAGCATAAATATGCGCTGTTCCAAACTTACCACCGCATACTTGCCAACATTTTTAAAAGCAAAATCTGTAGAATTTGTAGTCAATCCCAGGGAGTTCGGGAGCATGCCTCCCTCCCCGGGAAATGTTTGAAAATCTCACCTTAAATGATGCATTGCACATTCAAGATTTCATATTATTTGCATGTTGTTCGTGTTGATAATGTGAAAAAAAAACTTGCTCCATGGTGTTTCTCATTTATTTAATAAATAAATAAATTATTAATTTGAACGTGATCTTTATCTTTACATATTAAAGATACTTTCCTAAATATATTGAAATGCGGTACGATTAGCGTGTAAAATTGGTACGCGGTAGAACAGCCTTCAAATCGGTACGGTTGGCAAGTATGAGTCGCCATGTTGGCGAGTCTAAGCGTAGGCCTAGGACTAGGCTTAGGAGTAAGCTTAGGCTGACCTAAGCTAGGAGAGGCCAGCACTTTAAGATATCTCGGTTCTCATATGACAAAGTTTCGTGTATTTCTGAAATGGGATCACCTGAAGATCAGGGCCCCCAGTCTTCTTTAGTTAGCTTTATAAGGCTAACTAACGAAAATATCACGACCTAACCTAACCAATCGTCAAGGGCGTACAGTTGACCTAACGATTGGTTAGGTTAGGTCGTGATCTTTTCGTTAGGCTGGGGGGCCCTGATCACTCTCATACCATGCAAACTACATACATACATACATGCAAGTAAAGAGAGGATAAGAAAAGAATAATTGTTTTATTATTTTAAACGACGTTAATATTTTTAAAATGCCTATCTGAACGGTTTTTAAACATATTAACGCTGGTAAAGTTCTAGACGGACGCGGGAAGATTATTCCATTTATCAATTACTTTAAACGTAAAAAGTTTTTAGCGATGTTAGTAATGAAACGTCTGCCACGTAATTTAAATCCGTTGTTACGAGTATTACTATTATCGAAAATTAACAATTTGTCAAAATTTACGTTATCGATTTTGAAAACTTCAATAAGCTCCCCCTTAATCTCCTAGTTTCGAGTGAATGCAAGTCTAACTCTTTAATCCAATCTTCGTAAGACTTGTTGCGTAGTAACGGAATTACGTAGTTTCGTGGCGCGTCGCTGAAACCTTTCCAACCTATCAATATCATCACGGAAATACGGGCACCAAAACTGAAACGGCATATTCAAGTGAGGCCTGACTAGGGACTTGTAAAGGGGCAATATAATATTCTTCGATTTAAATTCGAAATTACGCGCTATGAAGCCTAACATCCTATTAGCTTTTGCGCAAGACTCCAGGCACTGGTTCCTAATTTTAAATCCTTAGATACGCGTACGCCTAAATCTACTTCCTCGTCAACGATCGCTAACTGTCTATCATCCATCGTGTACGTGTAATTGTTGTTACAAGAACCTATATGCAAAACTTTACATTTATCTACGTTAAATTGCATCTGCCACTTATCGGTCCACTCCATAATCCAATTTACATCGTCTTGGAGACTATTTCTATCGTCCACGTTAAGAACTTTAACGCCTATTTTAGTATCGTCCGCGAATTTTGACACGTTACTGGTCAAGCCTACATCTATGTCGTTAATGTAGATTACGAATAGCAATGGGCCTAACACTGAACCCTGAGGGACACCGTTACCTACATCCAACCACCCCGAGTCACTACCATTAACAACGACCCTCTGCTTCCTAGCACGAAGCCATTCCTCTAACCAGTTAGCTACCTGAACTGCGTATACCGTGCGCTTTAACCTTCGCAATTAATCTTCTATGCGGAACTGTATTGAACGCTTTTTTAAAGTCTAAATAAATAACGTCAGCCCCTCTATGCCTAACGTATTCGCGCACTATTTCGTTATAAAACTCTAACAAATTAGTTAAATAAGATTTATGGCGTCGTAACCCATGCTGACTACTATTAATCAAATCGCGACTTTCTAAGTGATCGACGATACGATCCCTAACTACAGATTCCAAAAGTTTACCGACAATTGACGTTAAGCTAATAGCCTATAATTGCTAGGTACTGTGCGATCGCCTTTTTTAAAAATGGGCGTAACGTTAGCTAATTTGAAGTATTCAAGAATAATCCCCTCTTCCAGTGACTTATTAAAAATTTTTATTAGTAGGCCTACGATAACGTCTTTCAAATGTCTAGAATAAAGCGCGTCAGGGCCTGGAGCCTTGCTAGCTTTTATCTTATTGATATAATGCGAAATCTCACCCTCGTAAACAGTTATTTCATTCAAAATAGTCTCGCTACTAAATGGAACTATATCGTCCACGTCGGGGACATTATTTACATCTTCTACGGTAAAAACTGTCTAAAAAAGTTGTTAAAAATACCCGCCATCGTCTGAGCATCGGAAGCCAAAGCGCCGTTAACGTCCACTAGAGGGCCTATGTTATCTTTTATCTGCTTACGATTATTGACATAGTCAAAAAACTTTTTCGGATTATGTTTACTATCCGCAACTACAAGTATCTCAAAATTACGCTTAGCATTTCTAACAGATCTCTCAACCTGACGTCTAAGTTCGATATATCTATTAAAGTTAGCTACCGTGCCATTGAGCTTATTAAGTCTACACGCTCTGTTACGCCCGTTTAGGAACTCACCTATTTCCCTTGTCCACCACTTGGGCCTACCATGATTAGTAGCGCGCTTGGGCCTACACGGAATAAACTCCGTTTCGATATTCAAAAAACTTTCTTTAAACGCCTCCCACTGAAAAAACTATCAAAATTAGCCCTACGAAAATCGGGGACTTCTATTACGTTACTATCCTCACTGTTTTCTATCAATAGCTTAAACCTCATAATTTGGTGATCACTACATCCCAAACTCTCACCTACTTCCAAACCTTCTACTATATTTTAGACGTGGTGATGACGAACGACGAAAATATTGTCACCGCGCGTTGGTTCGGTAACCATCTGTCGTAAAAAATTATCTTCCATGAACTCAATCAGTCTCAAACCCTCCTCATTACCAGTAAAAGTCTCGTAATTAACGTTAAGGCAGTTAAAGTCTCCGACAACTATACTATCCCGATTGTCAATAAGGTTACCAAGAAGTGAGTAAAATCTAGTATTGGTATCGAGGGGTTGAATGGGAGGTCTATAAACAACAACGAAATTAAAGCTAATAATACGCGCCCTAACTTCAACGCATATCGCATTAATTTCTACCGGAAAATCTATCTTAACCTCGAGACCCCTAAGGGAATTACGAATGTACAACAAAACGCCGCCACCAATCCTATGTAACCTATCATTAGTAAAAAGTTTAAAACCCGCTATATCAAGTTCCCCCAACAAGTCCCGAGTTATGGTATTTAACCACGTTTCGGTTACAGCAACTACTATATCGTAGTTCCAGGAATAAATTATTGCCTTAAATTCGTTCAATTTATTTCTAATAATAATGATGACGATGAATGATGTCTGTTATTATAGGCGAGTTAATTTTTGTTATTGTTTAGTAACAATAAATTGTTTAATTCAACCCAAATATGTAATTATGGGGTTACGTAGAACTGCTACTAATCGGTGTACAATGTGTGTGGTCCCACACTGACTTTTGTAAATGTGGAAAAGGTTGAATTAATAATAAAAAAAATCACACTTACACATCATTATTATTTATTGGTGAAGAAAGGCAACTTCATTTATAAGTTCAGAAAGAAAATAACTCTTAATAAATTGAATGTTATGATCCTTAAAGCGGGAAAGAAGAGCATTAATAAGGAGTGGGGAAGACAGAGACTGGCACAGCGCTCAGGCCAGACGAACGCGGCCCATCGCGATAACTCCCGCATTGATATTGAGCAGCATTATCAGGAGCCGAACCCCTGACCTCAGTGTATGTCTGGTGCGTAATTCCTTTTGAAAACCTACCCGAAGGAGTCATTCCATTAGTTCTACCCTCCGGAACGTGTTCGTTAACAAGTGAAAAAAAATTAAAAAGGGGAACCAATTTGGTGAACGCGCGTTATGCATTACACACATTGCATTTCACTCAACACACTATATATATATCGAGGGGTTGAATGGGAGGTCTATAAACAACAACGAAATTAAAGCTAATACTACGCGCCCTAACTTCAACGCATATCGCACTAATTTCTACCAGAAAATCTATCTTAACCTCATTTGTTCGTTCTTCCTCCTCATCTTGTGCGGAACGTTCTTCTACACAAGCGCCGTTCTTTACATATATATAATGTAATAATCCCTCTTTCTGGGCAAGGTCAGGATGGTATTAGAGAGAGGGTTATTATATATACTTAAGGTCACCGTGAATGCCCGACTGCCCGTTGATTGAAATTAAAGTTTGGAAGTTCGGTTGTTTATTTTCTCCCTCACTTCTTTAGTTTAGCTTTTCTTTTAATCGGGTGACCCTGTGCATGAATTCTTTATCTTCCTCTTAAGTTCTGAACCCCTGACTCTAAGTGTGTAATTCATAATGAAATCGTCGGTTTGAATAGCTTTTAATCAGTGAATTAAAGACACAATCTGATAGTTACAAGTTCAGTCAAATTTGGGAAATATACTGCAATCAAGTTCAATTGTGGCTTAATTTAGACAAAAATAAATTAATCACTCAAGATTAAACATTGCCAGTCCACTACTTCTCTCTCTGTAGTTTAGACTAATGACCCTCAATTATCTCACAAACTCAATACTCAAAACTCAATACTCAACAACTCAATTTAGTCTTTAACGAGCAAATTCTCTCGGGTCCTCACTCGGAGAACAACTGAAACGCAACCCAGCCTGTCTCGCTACTGACGGAGCGCTAGTTAGATTCCGATTCTTTTCTTCGCATTTCGTTTTTTATATGCCCAAGTTATCCTACGTCAGAGTCCAAGGCACACAAAGGCGAACCCAGTGACCGGAAACTGCCGTTCATGCGGGAGAAGTTGCATCGTAGGTGCCAGTGGCCTTTTGGTGCATCGTTCAAGCGTCGCAGAGAGGGCGTTGTAGGGGTCATCGAGAACCCATATAGTTTATGTATCAGAAAGTTGTCTAGACATTGCAGAGAAAATATGGCGGTCATAGGGAACTATACGGCTCGTGTATAACAAATATATATATATACCATATGTCCCACAAAAAAGTACACCCAACTTTAGATTGTACTAACTCATCCAAAAATTGAGATATTTTGGATCTGTTTGTTTGATTTAATATAGCAAATTATTCTTTGTTAACGTTCAAATTTATTCATGTTTAAACGATTTAGTGTTTAAGCATCTGCTTTTAACTGAAGGGTACAGCAAAATGGGTTGCGCGGAATGATCATTTCTCCCAGCCAGATAGCTCCTCTTGCTTTAACCAATGTGCTACTTTTTACGTCGAAGGATATTGCAAATATTTGTTTTAAATAATTCGAACTTTTGTATCTAAGATACGAGTCATACATATAAATGAAGAATCTGAATTACTAAATTTATAAATAACTTTGAAACCCTTATCATGCAGTTTATACGAAGGCAGCGCGTTCTCATGGTCACAACTTATCTGCAAACTAAAAGCTTAAAACAAGTTCAGAATACTTTCGAACTGCAATTTCCCGATAGAGCTTCTCCAACTAAACATACAATTTTGAAGAATGTTCGGAAATACAAAGAAGAAGGAACGGTCCTCAATTTGAACAAAGGACGTTCAGGCCATCCGAAGACGGCAAGAACAGACGAGAACATTCAGCATGTTCGGCATTTATTAGAGAGACATCCAAAAGTGTCCACCAGGCGAAATGGTACAGAACTCTCACGCATGTCATTTCATCGACTAGTTCGTGAGGATTTGAATTTGTACCCATACAGAATGGAAATTCGACATCAACTCATTGAAGGAGATCTACCTCGCCGCCTAAGATTTGCCCAGTGGTTTCTTGAAAAACCAGAAAGATTCACGGAACAATTAGTGGTTGGAGATGAGGCGGCCTTTTTTATGAATGGTCTAGTGAACAGACAAATCTGCCGTCAGTATGCACCAAAAAATCATCCACCTGACAATCATATCTACGAAAAGAATAACTCTAGACAAAAACTGTCTCTCTGGGTAGGACTGTGCGGTAATGGAGCGTTAATTGGCCCGGTCTTTTACGATGGTAATCTAAATGGTGAAGCTTACCTAGAAATGATAGACCGAAAAATCCTTCCACAAATACGTATTACTTATGGAAACCAATTTAATCGTATTTGGTGGGTGCAAGACGGAGCTCCTGCTCACAGGAGAGTTATTGTGAAGGAACACTTGCAGGAAGTCTTCCACAAAGAGTAATTGCTACAGGCCATGACATTGAATGGCCTCCCAGAAGCCCTGACTTGACCCCGTGTGATTACTTTTTATGGGGTCATTTGAAAAATAGAGTATTTGCATCACAACCTATCAATTTAGATGATTTGAGGACTCGCATCACAGCTGAAATCAACTTGTTAAAAGACAATCCAGATCTTATCAAAAGAGTGATAGGGAAGATGAGAGCTCGACTCCAGATTTGTATCGATAGGAATGGCGGTCATGTTGAAAGAAAACGAAACTAAGCATAACTTTTGCAATAAGGAATAAAGAAAAATCTGCCTTGTATCTTATTAAAATTATGTTAAAGTATCTATTATTATGTATTTGTCTTTTCATTACATCGATAGCACACACATTATTTTTTCATTGACCAATTTTGCGCAATCCATTTTGTTGTACCCTTCAGTTAAAAGCAGATGCTAAACACTAAATCGTTTAAACATGAATAAATTTGAACGTTAACAAAGAATAATTTGCTATATTAAATCAAACAAACAGATCCAAAATATCTCAATTTTTGGAGGAGTTAGTACAATCTAAAGTTGGGTGTACTTTTTTGTGGGACATATGGTATATATATATACACATATAGATATATATATATACATATATATATATATATATATATATATATATATATATATATATATATATACTTTTAAATCTTTAATTAGTTAGTTTGCTTTCGCCCGAATTGTTCATCCTGTCAAAGGTTAAGCCTGTTGGCCGCACCTTACACCTACAGTTTAACGTGGAATTTGAACCACGACCCACCAAGGGAGTCAGAAATTACAAAGTCCTCGTCCGGACTCGATCTCGCGACCTCCCTATCAGCAGCCCAGTGTCTTACTTAACCACTAAACTACCCGCAAAGTACCCATTTATCAACCAACCAATTTTTTTGTATTGGACGATGAGCAGCTGCGTGAGCTGAGCGCTACATTATTATTATTATTATTATAATAATATATAGGCCCCTATGTTAGGTTAGGTTAGGTAACTGCGTAATGTACGTACACCGCTTGTATGTATGTATGTATTATACGTGTGTATAAAAAGAGGGACTGTGTACGCATGAATGTGTATACATTTGATGCGTAAATTGAATTGTCTCGTTTTCATCTTACCTTCACCGTCGTGTTCATGTCGGTGCCGTGAAGGGAATATGTCTTCATAAAATATCTCGACTCTAGAATGGTTAAAAGTGTGCACCCGAAACCGTTTTGATTCCAAAATGTGTAATTGAACGTGGACGAATGAATATTGTCCATAAGTTCGATAATCCTGAAAAAGAGGAAAGAAACAAATGTTAAATTTAACCTTCTTTAAAACTACTTTTTTTTTACATTAAAACAAAAACATTCGCAATTTTCATCTTTATTGAAACGAACACGCGTACGCACAATGTCCGCTTTCCATACAGAACACGTTCATTTCTGTATCACGACACTCGCCCAATTTTTAAAACCTAATAACGCTAACCAAACTTAGCTTAACCTAACCTTACCTAACCTAGCTCAGCGAAACCTAACCTAGCTTAAATTAGCTTAGAGAAACCTAACCTAGCTTAGCTCAGTCAAACCTAACCTAGCTTATCTTAGCCTAACCTTACCTAGCCTAGTATAGCCTAACCTAACCTAGCCTAGCCTAGTATAACCTAACCTAAATTATATCCCATTTTTTTCCTGCTTAAAGATACCATTTATAAATATAATTCACCGCGAACCGCAAATGTCGGAATACGCACGTTGTTTAAAAGTTAAATTTAAATAGACGTAAGGTGTCAAAGTGTCACCCCATTTTTTAATAAAAAGACATCTTTAGTCTTTATATTAAAATATTGGTACTTACGTATTAACCGGGGGCCACCACATATTGATGATTGGTTAGGTTAAGTTGTGTATTAATCATTGTAAATATTTGAAATATAAACCATTGCAAATATTTTTAAAAATATTGCTATTTAAAAAATATGATGTATTAGAAATTTTCAACTAACGGAAATATTACAACTTAACCTAACCAATCATCAATATGTGGTGGCCCCCCGTTAATATGTAAGTACCAAAATATTTTTGCGCACCACATTTTAATTGAACCTTAATTAATTGAACCTTAATTAATTGAACCTTAATTAATTAAACCTTAATTAATTAATTAATAGCTTCCTTTAAAAGGAGAAAAATTAACCTCAATTTACCTTTTCGTCAAAAAGAGAAACATTCAAATTATCAAGGTAGAATTTGTCAGAAGAAAGGGTATCGGAGAGTCGCGAACCTTCGTCGCATTTCTCCTTCAGATAAAAAGGATAACCCGAAAAAGGATTTGAAATAAAAATAACGTCTTTATCCGTGATGTTTTTGCACACGAACAAAGATGTCGATCCCACACTAACGTTTAGTTTAAAGTCTCCTTCAGTCTTTGAGTAAAACAAGATCGTGGAAAGTTTTCCTTCGAATACTGAAGGAAAAGTCAAGTTTTCCCAAGATGATTGAATCTCGTAAATTTTCTGACCTGAAACTGTTTTTGCAAATAATAAAAAGTTTCACTTTAAATATTGGTTTAATTAAACATTTTTATCAAATAAATATTCACTTAAACAATTAACATTTTTCTTAAAATAATCAATATTTTCCCTCTTTTAAATAAGCAAAATAATTATTATTTATTTACTTAATTATTATATATATATATATATATATAATATATATATATAATTTAGTGGTGGACCAGATGTCAGTTTTTCAACATCCGCGGATGCGGATCTCTAATTTCAATATCTGCGGATGCGGATATTTAGTTAATCTATCAATATAATATAGAATTATGAATATATGACAATTTTTTCAAATTTCGTGATATTACTATTATGGCAGGCAATGCATAAGAATTAAAATTAATATTAATGTTTTCATTATGATAAAAATAATAACTTTCTCAAGAGTTTCAGCCACAGAAAAATCAATGAAACAAGTTTCATTCAATTTTCTGTGTTACCAGGTATTTATATTTTGAGGTTTATATATTTGTTTGTTCATTAATAATTCACTGGTCAACAAATTTTAAGGAATTTTTTGTATCTTTAATGAAAGTAGCCGATTCTTATGTATTTTTGCATGCTGAATTTGAAAATGATAGTGAAATTGTTTAATTAGTTCGCGTTTTTAAGATATCATGGTAATTATTGTGTAAGTACTGGTAAAAATTTATCCCACAACATATATGTATTTTAAGGAGCACACTCACTTCAATGTCGTTTCCTCTTGGCCTGTCTCTTGTACTCTGACTGTGTAGTGTCTCTTATTACTGACCAGCAGAAATCAGCCAGCATAGATGAATTCCACTTGCCCTGGTAACGTTTCTCAAGAGCTGAAATCTGCTGATGAAAACGTTCCCCATGTTCGTCACTTACTTCACCAAGGTTTGCCGGGAAAAAGTCGAAATGGGAATGGAGGAAATGAATTTTTAGAGACATGTTACATCCCATTCTTTGGTACGCCTTCAACATATTATCCACCAATTCATCTGCATTTGGAGCTCTGTTGTTTCCAAGGAAATTTTGCGACACTGACTTGAACGAGACCCAAGCTTCTTTTTCTGCGCCCTCCAAAAGTGTCTCGAAATGTTCATCTTTCATCAGATTTCGTATATGAGGACCAACAAATATGCCTTCCTTGATTTTTGCCTCACTGAGTCGAGGGAACTTCTGGAAAAGATACTTAAATGCCTTTCCATCCTTATTGAGTGCCTTCACAAAATTTTTCATAAGCCCTAACTTAATATGTAACGGTGGTAGAAGTATTTTGCTTGGCTCTACTAATGGCTCGCACGAAACGTTTTTCACACCTGGCACTAAACGTTCTCTTAGAGGCCATTCCTTCCTTTCATAATGCTGTGACCTAGCACGGCTGTCCCACTCGCAAAGGAAGCAGCAGTACTTCGTGTAACCCTGCTGGAGACCAAGTAACATGCCGACCACTTTCAAATCACCACATATGCTCCATTTGTGAGCGTTGTAGTTTATGTGGTGAAGCAGATATTGCATATTTTCATATGTCTCCTTCATGTGGACAGAATATCCAATTGGAATGGCAGCTTTTTCGTTTTTGTTATGAAGTAGTACAGCCTTAAGGCTTAGCTTAGAGGCATCAATGAACAACCTCCTTCGTCATCTCTGTATGTTATATTTAGAGCATTCATTAAACCAACAACATCTGTACACCACGAAGTCACCATGTTTGATGAAGAAAGTCTCCAACGTGGATTGCCTAGTGCGGTACATGGATATTTGGACATCATCATGAAGAAGATGCCACTGTTGAAGGCGTGAGGCGAGCAATTCTGCCTTAGACTTCGGTAAGTCCAAATCTCTGATGAGGTCATTCAGTTCGTGTTGGGTGATTTTATGCGGTTCTGTAGATAGTTCACTGGGCACAAAGTCGGTATCTTGTGATGTTGTGGGATGTGCAATGTCTTCATCTGTACTCGTTACAGGATGCTCTTCGTCATCCAAATCGAGGGTGTCTGAGGAGGTAGGAGGATTGGGCACAGGTATGTCTTCGTTATAGGGCACAGGTCGAATGGCGGATGGAACATTAGGATACTTGAGGGTCCATTTTTTCTTCTTACTAATTCCACGTAATGGCGGAACCATGCAGAATAAACAGTCATCCACGTGGTTACTTTGTTCCCTCCACACGACGGGGATGCCGAAGCCCATTGACCTCGGTTTCCCATTGTACCACTCAAGTAATGTAGTTGCACATGTAATGCAGCATATATGCGGCGCCCACGTTTTGTCCTGATCTCCTAATTTGCACTTAAAATAAAGGTGGTACGCTTTCTTGATGGCAGGTGTTAACGTCTTCTTTTGCGATTTTAATGTTACTTTGCCGCAAATATAGCAAAAGTTATTTGAGTCATTAACGCATTTACGTGGCATTTTGCTTATAACGTCAATGAGAAACTGATCGCAAGATTACGCTTTAACACGCACTACACTCTATATGTCATGAAGTAACCACAGGTGCAAATTACGAGGAAACACTACAAAAGCACTATGTCAAAATGTGAAATAACGTGTCACCACAACAAGCGTCACTCTAGAACTGAGCTAAAGGGATTTACGATGTACTCAAGATGGCGCCAGACAACGAGGTTGCCAAACGAGCACATTCTACAGTGTTGCCATATGTTATGCTTCAATGATATATTCATTTCAATTGGGAAATAATGAAAACAGGGCACCCGTGTATCTTCTAAACGCGAACCAATCATGCAAAATGAAGGTCATTTTCGGATTCAGCGACGTCGAATTACTAAAGAAATGATGGTTTCATCGAAGATACATTTTGGCTGTTGATTAGTGTAATTAATACTTTACATGAAATGTGCATGACTGGGCCTTATAAGCTACTTTATAAGCTAATTTAATTGTAAATTGCATAATTTATTAGAGGTAATATCCGCATAACATCCGCAGTCAGAAGTGCGGATGCGGATGTTAAAAAATTATGCGGATATCCGGTCCACCACTAAATTTTATATATATATATATATATATTTAGGGTGATTCAAAAAAATCAAAGTTTTTTTTTTAATTGTTCAACCTGTATTTTTGTTCCCTATGACAAAAAAGTAGTGTATGCCAAATTTGGTGAATTTTAAATAAAATTTACTATGTGCTACCAGGCGTCAAAGTTTCCCTTTTTTTCAATTTCTTTGTTTTTACAACTTATGATTTTATGTTTAATTGTTTATATTTCAGAAGTTTTAATTAATGTTTTATATATTAGCTTGCTTTTAATTGTTGTTTGGAACTCGTAATTTTGATACCAATTAATCGATTATGGAAGCTAGGCCTAACTCCATCACCTTGTTGCTCAGTTGGGAGAAGTTCTACAAGAAAAGAAACTGAAGTATGGCTAATTGGGCAGCCCTCTGCAGTACTAAAACATCCGTATTACCATCAGAGAAGGAAATGATGGCCCTCTTCATGCACTACAGAAATAAAAAAACGAGGCATTAGAGAATCATGCTACTCTACTGCAGATGATGTGCTAGCAGTTTGGAAAAAAACAGGAATACCAGCAAAACAGAGTACATGTAGTAGATAAAATTCAAGGAATACTGAAGGAATGGCAGCTGCTTAAGAAAACAAAGCAAACAAATTGAAAAGATCACAAAATTTAAATAATAAAGAAGAAAAATGGAAAGATAAACTGGAAAACTTATTTGACATTGCTCATGAGAATGCTATGCAGCAAATAAAAATAGAAGATGATAAGAAATTCTTGAAAATGCAACGTGAGAAAGGACGTCATGGAAAAGTGGGTACCATTGATAAGGCTGTTGCTAAAAAAGAGCAAAGAGCAGCAGAAAAGCAACATTATGAAAAGAGGAAAGCAGAAGAAGAGATCAAAAGAAAAAAGAATGAAGAGGCTGTTATACTCACCAGTACATCATCAGAATCAGAATCAGAGGAGAGTAAAAGTGATGAATCTGGTTTCTGTGCTGCACAACTTTCAACATGGAAAAGTAAAGTAGGCAAACGTAGAAAATTGTTTGATGATAAATTATTAGGAAGTCTTGATGTTGCAAAATTGAGTGACAGAAATGCGTCTCTAGTTTTAATGCCAACAATCAGACATCGCTTGAATGGGGCATCTGCGAACAAATAAAATGCATGTGTTTCGATACAACGGCAGCCAATACTGGTCCTAGAAATGCTGCAGCTATTCTTCTAGAACAAAAATTCGACAACGATTTATTGTGGCTGGCATGTCGACACCACATATTTGAAATTATGCTGGAAGCTGTTGTTTCAGTCTTTATCACCATCTTCTGGCCCAGATATAGTCCTTTTTAAGAAGTTCAGAGAAAAATGGTCAAGCATTAATAAGGAGGACTACGAAACAGTATTATCAGATTCAGATATCTATGAAAATATACATGACATCAAAGATGACATAATTATATTTGCAGCAAATCAACTAGACACATTCCAACCAAGAGACGATTACCTAGAACTATTGCAGTTAACAATTATTTTTTTGGGAGGTGAACCAAAAGGTGGAATCAAATTTAAACATCCAGCGGGACTTCATCGGGCTAGGTGGATGGCCAAAATTACATATTCATTAAAATTTTTTGTCCAAATCTCAGTTCAAAATTTCAGTAAAAGACAAAAAAGGACTAAAAGACATCTGTCTATTTGCTACTCGGTTATATGTAAAGGCATGGTTTACAGCTCCTGTGTCATCTTGCGCTCCTCATCTTGATCTGGAATTATTACAGAATCTTGTAGGCTACAAACAAATAAATGACACAATTGCATTTGTTGCTATTAAAAAACTGTTAGGTCACCTCTGGTACCTATCAGAAGAACTGGTAGCGTTGGCCTTTTATGATGATGAAGTGCCTACTGAAACAAAAAACAAAATGGTAAAGGCCTTGCAAAATACAAAAGAAACTCTTCCTGCAAAGCGGGCTTTTCTAGATCCTGCACTTATTCTAACGAAGAAATTAGAAGATTTTGTCACATCAAATACTCAAAGATTCTTTACAATAACAGAATTTAGTTCAAAATTTTTACTCAAAGATGCTAAAGAATGGCATAATGATGAAGAGTTTAACTCCGCTAAGAAATCTATCAAACAGTGGAAAGTCGTGAATGATATAGCGGAAAGAGGAGTAAAATTAATGAATGAATATAATAAAATACTAACACATGACGAAGATCAAAAACAATTCTTGCTACAAGTAGTGAAAAACTACAGGGCTGTTTACCCTGATAGAAAAAAAGAAACATTGATGAAGTAAGGAGCGCTAATGTCTCAAATATCATGCTAGTTTAATTATGCATGCTTGTGGTTATGGTAGGACCTACGGGGGAGCTTTCCACATTAAAAAAAAGCAATGCGCCTTGTACTGTACCTCCTGGGTTGGGTAGTGTGGAAAAATTTGACAATTTGAGTCGTTCTGTCAATTTTTAATTGCTGGTAGCAACCCTTAAAAATTAAAAATTTGCTAAAATATTTTAGGATAGTTATTTTTATGCTGAACGTTCACACATTTAAAGGGTTGAACACATTAAAATATAAAAAAAAATTTTTTACCCCCATATTTGAATCACCCTAAATTATATATATATATATATATGCCGTAATGAAAGTATGAAGAGGAATTACTTCCTAACTTTGGTCAAAACTTTTATACTTCATAAACTTTATGATTTAAAACTCTCTTAACCCTAAAAGGACGACGCTACATATTGGTAACCTTTCAAATACACGAATTCATAACTTAACCCTACAAACAATTCCGGCGTTAAAGGGTTACATTAAGAACGAAAGTGAGAAACAAACTTTCAAACCAGGGGTAGCGGCAGTTAACGAATGAATAAAGTCCTTGTACTGTTATGTTCACTTGTTCTCTGTCAGCGACGTCAAATGGAATTTGAAGAAGAAACCTCCCGTCAATTTCCTGAATTTCAATGAGTGAACTAGTGTCGTCAAATGTGAAATTTAAATAATTCCAACCGAGACGAAGATGTCGTCCCGGAAGGAAGACAGTATCGTTCGAGGCATTATGATTTGTCATGGTTGGTGGTTGCACGATTATTTGCAATTGATCGCAGTTAATTTTCAAGACGTCGTCATCGGTTGACTTTCCCCAATCGACGGTGATGAAAAATTCGATAACTAGTGTCTCAGATGTGTTCCAATGAAGTCGTTCCATTTTCCTTATACCGGCAGTCTGAAAAAGAATGAATGAATTAGATTCACTGCAATATTAATTAGGAAATAGTTTTTAACATAAAATTATTTCGGTGACAGATAAACCAAAAAGTATTCAATATTATTTCTTTTATACAAAAAATTAAATTGACCTATTATTTTATACTGTCCTCCACTAAATATATATATATGGGCTGGAGTTCCTAATTTTACCCTTTAATAGCAAGGGACTTTTTCTGAAAATGAATAAAATTGTCTGGCGTGAGCCACAAAATCAATGAATGACTGATCGGGAAAAAAGTTGGAGCTATTGAAGAATAGGGACCCCAGCCTTCTTTAATTAGCTTTATAAGGCTAACTAACGAAAATATCATGACCTAACCTAACCAATCGTCAAGGGCAACCCATGAACGTGTTATAAAGGTGGCTCCAGCATCACGAGCTTCCCGAAATGTTATTGCTCGTATGCGATATATCACACGTTGCCTCTCCGAATCACCAATTAATTGAGAAGCCATTATATTATCACTTTATCAGCTAGAGTAATTTTAATACCTGCAATAAATAAAGAATTTTATATATTTTTATAGTCACTAAAAACTATTTCGATATAAGTAAACATGTAAGCTGCAAATGGGGGGGCTAAGGTTTTTTGGAACCCCTTACTTCAGCCTAGGTCTAACCTTTAAAGTTGGCGTGACTAAGCTACAATCCGTTGCTTCAAAATATTATGCCTAAATATGAGCTTACGACTTGTACCAGTATATTATGACAAGTTTTTATTATTAGTTTCGAAAGAGCAGAGGATTTACACAAGTTAAAATTGCTGCTTTCCTATAAATTTTTATAAAAAGTTGGCCTTCAGTAACTTAGCCTAAATTATTTTAACAGCCATTTTATAATGTATTATGCGCAAATATACAAGGCCTCTATACGGACCATGCAGGCTGCAAATTACAATACTTGCAAAATTTAGCTATGGAAACCCACTTAGATATCATATGCCTAACGAAAACACACAAATGCGAAAAAGGCTGTGAAAACTGCATCAAGAATACTGAAATAGCAATGCTGGACTACAACATATACAAAGCAGATAGAGTGGCTACACGAGGGAGAGGGTGTTGTATCTACGAGAAAAACACATACACATGCGAGGTGAAGGTAAGCAAATCAAAGAGCACAGTCGAAATTATTATTATAATATTTTAGAAGTAAAAGAACTGACCCTAACCATTATGGACGTCTACAGACCACCAAACACCACAAAAAGTGAATTCCAGTTTGCCACAAATGAAATAGAAAACATGTTAAAATTACTTGAAACTCCAGAAACAAATATTCTAATTTGCGGAGATTTTAATTAACCATTCATAATATGGAAGAAAAATGACGAAGTCATATATGTTGAAGTTTCATGGCAACATTATAAAAGATGATAGAACCCAAGCAGTAATGCTATTAAATATGATGGAACATTACGACCTTACCCAGGAAATCTGTGAAACCACTAGGAGGAGGAGATTGTAGACACCAATCGACCAGAGAAGTAATCCGGGGGAAGGGGGGCGTTAGACAGAAGATAGGGAGTGCTGGAACTCCCGTTTCTCCTGTAACTGTCCTCCTTAGCTGATCTTTAACCGTGTCTCATCTACCCTGTGAGCAGTCCAGCATGTTCTCAAACACACACTTCCCTCCCTATTCTTCACTATATACACATACATCTTACACACTACAGACTCTTTTCAAAATAATAATAAAAATGGTATCAACTTTAAGAGCCTCGGAGTCCCCTGGGGAGGGACCATAAATATCCCCACTTCTGGCTTCCCCCCTGCCGATACCGGGAACGCAGACCCGGACAGCGGGGCTGGATCTGCTACCGCCCATTCGAGATGTTCTGGACCTCTGTCTGATTCACTTTTCTTAAATTTCTGCAACATTCGTGGCCTTTCCTCAAATTTTCAATCTGTTGAACACCACCTCGCCTCCTCTAAACCTCCTCATCTTTTCCTCACTGAAACTCAGGTGTCTGGGACGACTGACAGCAACCCCTTTTCTATACCCTCTTACTTTCTCTATACTCAATTTTACTCAAAAAAGATGGATGTTGAGTATATGTACGCAATGACCTAACTTGTTCTCGTATTCCCGAACTCGAATCTTCCGAATTTTATACCTTCTGGCTTTGGCTTACATGCCAATCTCAAACTAAATACATCTGCGCTGTTTACCTTTCTCCTAATTCTACTGACTATCCAAAATTCTTTGACTACCACACTTCCAAAGTGGAATACATTCTTTCCCGCTCTCCCTTTGCTGAAATCTCCATTTTAGGAGATTTCTATGTTTACCACCACCTTTGACTTTCCTCCCATTTCACTGGCATCCCTGGTGAACCAGCTTACAACTTTTCTATCCTAAATGACCTAGAGCAGATTGTACAGCACCCTACTCGTATCCCCGATCGTCTTGGAGATAGATCCAACATTCTGGATTTATTCCTTACCTCTCATCCTTCTTCTTACTCTGTGAAACTTTTCCTCCGTTGGGCTCCTCCGATCACAATCTTATATCTGTTTCCTGTCCTATCGCTCCAATTCTGTCTTTGGATCGTCCCAAGTGCCTTTGGCACTTTGGCGCCGCTGATTGGGAGGCCCTTAGGCAGTACTTCTGTGATTTACCGTGGAATGATTACTGCTTCCGTGGACCCCTTCTGGGTGTGCTGAACGCATCACAGAGGTGATTCGATCGGGCATGGAGGCGCAATTCCATATTCTACTCTTATTACTAATGCAAAAAAACATTGGTTTAACTTTACTTGTTCTAATGCTATCCGCAACAGAGAGGAGGCTTTCAGAAGGTACCGTCGCTATCCAACTCCTGACTCTCACTCAGTTTATATTTCTGACCGGAATCGTGCAAAATCTGTTCTTCGACTCGCCAAAACTTCCTTCATCCGACTAAAATGTGAAAATCTATCCAATTCTAATTCTTCTCGTTCTTTCTGGCATCTACCTAAGAACCTCTTCAACAACTTTACTCTCTCTTCTTTCCCTCCTCTTTTCCATTCCGACGGCACAGTTGCCGTCTTTTCTCTTAAGAAAGCTGAACTCTTCGCTCAAACTTTCACTTACAATTCAACCTTGGACGATTCCGGTGCTGTTCCTCCATCTCCTCCCCCCCCTCTGACTTTATTATGTCTGAAATTAGAATCTCTTCTAAAGATGTTTTTTCTGCCCAATATGGACTCAACTCTAGGAAGGGAGTATGGTCCTGATGGTGTTCCTCCTGGTGTTCTTAAGAACTGTGCTTCTGTGCTGACACCCTGCCTAGGCAAACTCTTTCGTCTTTGTCTCTCATCTGGTACTTTTCCTTCCTGCTGGAAGTTCGTTTTCATTCAACCTGTCCCAAAGAAGGGTGAACGCTCTCAACCCTCCAACTATCGTCCAACTGCTTTGATTTCTTGCCTTTCCAAAGTTTTTGGATCTATCCTTAATAGGAAGATCCTTAAACACCTTTCTTCTCACAATGTTCTTTGGACGGATTCCGGAAGAGACGCTCTAGGTGATAGGAATCCACCCCCCTATCTTAGGTGATAGGAATCCCCCCTATTATTAGGTGATAGGAATCCCCCCTATTATTAGGTGATAGGAATCCCCCCCTATTATTAGGTGATAGGAATCCCCCCTATCGATGTTTCGAACCCTTTCACCCATTTGGAAAGGGACGTGAATGAGGGGAAACTATTTTAATTGGGGACTCTTTACTGCGCCATATGGACACAGAGTTCGTTGAACGGCATCCAACCAAGAGGAGGAGGGTCTGTCTCCCAGGGACCAGGGTTGACAGAGTTAGAGACGAAGTGGATAGGATTGACGTTGCCTTCCGTCACTCGATGTTAGTGACGATGGTAGGGGGCAACGACTCGTATAGGCCCGATACGAGAGTGCCTGATCTTTTGGAGAGATATAGGGGGTTAATTAGGTCCCTAAAGGCGAGGTCAGATAGGTCTTTAGTTCTAGGTATTACCCCTAGGCACGGTTTGGGTCTGAGGATTACGTCTAAAACGATATTTTTGAATACTAAATTAGAAGAGATTTGTGCTGAGGAAAATGTACCCTTCGTAAAGCTGTGGTCAGAATTCAGTGATCCTAGCCTTTTTATAAAAGATGGGGGTGCATTTTAATGAAATAGGTAATGCTAGATTAGGTAGGTTAATTGACGAAAACGTACGAAAGCTCTATAGGTCGAAGTCTTCTTTAAACGTTGTGGGTCCGGGGAACGCGGGCCCTTCGTGAAAAATAGTTTAAAACGCCGGTCCGTGGTAAAAAATAACTTGAACGTCTTTTATTGTAACGCGCGTAGTATTAGAAATAAATTAAACGAATTTAAGGCAATAATTTATTCCGGCAACTACGATATAGTTGCTATCACTGAAACGTGGTTAAATACCGTGACTCGGGACTTGTTGGGGGAACTTGATATAGCGGGTTTTAAACTTTTTACTAATGATAGGTTGCATAGGATTGGTGGCGGCGTTTTGCTGTACATTCGTAATTCCCTTAGGGCTATCAAGGTTAAGATAGATTTTCCGGCAGCAATTAATGCGATATGCGTTGAAGTTAGGGCGCGTAGTATTAGTTTTAATTTTGTTGTTGTTTATAGACCTCCCGTTCAACCCCTCGATACCAATACTAGATTTTACTCACTTCTTGGTAACTTTATTGACAATCGGAATAGTATAATTGTCGGAGACTTTAACTGCCCTAATGTTAATTATGAGACTTTTACTGGTAATGAGGAGGGTTTGAGATTGATTGAGTTCATGGAAGATAATTTTTTACAACAGATGGTTACCGAACCAAGGCGCGGTAACAATAGGGTGGTCATTTAAAAAGGAGGACACTGCGTATGTGGCCGTACGTTAACATATATATATTATATATATAATATGTTAACGTACGGCCACATACGCAGTGTCCTCCTTTTTGGAAATTTGGAAATGACCACCCTAAGGACAGAGTGCTCAAAAGGCGGACTGTCCGCCTAAAGCCGGACGTCTGGCCACCCTAGGTAACAATATTTTAGATTTGGTGATGACGAACGGCGAAAATATAGTCGAAGGTTTAGAAGTAGGCGAGAGTTTAGGATGTAGTGATCATCAAATTCTTAGGTTTAAGTAAGCGCTGTCCAACTTGCGGCCCGCGGGCCGCATGCGGCTCGCGGAATGGACGTTTGCCAAATTTCATTTCTGAATTTTCTTCCCTATCTTGTCATTTCTAGTAGGGAGAACAACATTCAGCGGGTTCCTAAGTCGTATTAACCAACAGTGTATGATTATAGGCAACATCTTGGCCGCGCTTTATAGAAGTTGGACAGCACTGGTTTAAGTTATTGATAGAAAACACTAAGGATAGTAACGTAATAGAAGTCCCTGATTTTCGTAGGGCTAATTTTGATAGTTTTGCGGATAGGATGAGAGTAGTGGACTGGGATAACTTATTTATGGGTAATGACACAAATTTGCATTGGGAGGCGTTTAAAGAAAGGTTTATGAATATTGAAAGGGAGTTAATTCCTCGTAGGCCCAAACGCGCTAGAAATCATGGTAGGCCCAAGTGGTGGACTAGGGAAATAGGCGAGTTCATAAACGAGCGTAACAGTGCATATAGACTTAATAAGCACAATGGCACGGCAGCTAATTTTAATAGATATATCGAGCTTAGACGTCAGGTTTAAAGATCAGTTAGGAATGCTAAGCGTAATTTAGAGATACTTATAGCTGCGGATAGTAAACATAATCCAAAATTTTTTTTGGAATACGTCAATAATCGTAAGCCGATAAAAGATAAAATAGGCCCTCTAGTGGATGTAAACGGCGCTTTGGCTTCTGACGCTCAGGTGATGGCGGGTATTTTCAATAACTTTTTTGCGACAATTTTTACCGTAGAAGACGTAAATAATGTCCCCGACTTGGACGATATTGTTCCATTTAGTAGTGAGACTATTTTGGATGAAATAACTGTTTACGAGGGTGAGATTGCCCATTATATCGATAGGCTGAAAGTTAGCAAGGCTTCAGGCCCTGACGCTTTTTATCCCAGACATTTGGAAGAGTTGAAAGACGTTATCGTAGGCCCCTTAACGAAGAATTTTAATCAGTCACTCGAAATTAGCTTCAAATTAGCTAACGTCACGCCCATTTTTAAAAAAGGCGACCGCACAGTAGCTTGCAATTATAGACCCATTAGCTTAACGTCAATTGTCTGTAAACTTTTGGAATCCGTAGTTAGGGATCGTATCATCGATCACTTAGAAACTCGAGATTTGATTAATAGTAGTCAGCCTGGGTTTCGACGCCATAGATCTTGTTTAACAAATTTGTTAGAATTTTATGACAAAATAGTGCGCGAATACAATAGGCATAGAGCGGCTGACGTTATTTATTTAGATTTTAAAAAGGCGTTCAATACAGTTCCGCATAGAAGATTAATTGTGAAGGTTAAAGCGCACGGTATACGCGGACAGGTAGCTAACTGGTGATAGGGTCGTTGTTAATGGTAGTGACTCGGGGTGGTTGGATATAGGTAGCGGTGATCCACAGAGTTCAGCGTTAGGCCCATTGCTATTCGTAATTTACATTAACGACATAGATGTAGGATTGACTAGTAACGTGTCAAAATTCGCGGACGATACTAAATTAGGCGGTAAGGTTGTTGACGATAACGATAGAAATAGGCTCCAAGACGATGTAAATAGGATTATGGAGTGGACGGATAAGTGGCAGATGCAATTTAACGTAGATAAATGTAAAGTTTTGCATATATTCTCATTAATTACACGTACACGATGGATGATAGAGAGTGAGCGATCGTTGACGAGGAAGTAGATTTAGGCGTACGCGTATCTAAGGATTTAAAAGCTAGGAACCAGTGCCTGGAGTCTTGCGCAAAAGCTAATAGGATGTTAGGCTTCATAGCGCGTAATTTCGAATTTAAATCGAAGGATATTATATTGCCCCTTTACAATTCCTTAGTCAGGCCTCATTTAGAATAGGCCGTTCAGTTTTGGTGCCCATATTTGCGTGAGGATATTGATAGGTTAGAAAGGGTTCAGCGTCGTGCCACGAAACTAATTCCGTCATTGCGCAACAAACCTTATGAAGATAGGATTAAAGAGTTAGACTTGCATTCATTCGAAACTAGGAGATTAAGGGTGGAGCTTCTTGAAATTTTCAAAATCGTTAATAACATCTTCTTCTTCTTCTTCCGCAGCTTATTATCCCATCTTTACATGGGGTCGCTGTTTTTGGTTCGTCTTCTCCACTCTCCTCTGTCGTATACCACGTCCTCCTCCAAGTCCTTCTCCCTGATGTCCGCCACCACACAGTCCCTCCATCTCGTCTTCGGTCTTCCTCTTCTTCTCCGTCCCGGCAACTCCATCTCCAACACTCTGCGCCCCACATACTCCTCCTCTCTTCTCCTGACGTGTCCATACCACCTCAGCCTGGCCTCATGCACCTTCTTAGATGCTTCCGCCACCTTCACTGTTCCTCTTATATGCTCATTTCTGACCCTATCCCTCCTCGTCACTCCACACATCCATCTCAACATCTTCATTTCAGCCACATCGATTTTTCTTTCATTGCTCTTCTTCATTGGCACAGTCTCCATTCCATACAACATTGCCGGCCTCACCACTGTTTTGAATACCTTTCCCTTCAGTTTCACTGGGACCCTCTTATCACAGAGCACCCCTGATACGTCTCTCCAGTTCTTCCACCCCGACTGTATTCTACAGTTTATCTCTCTCTCTGCTCCCCCTCTGCATCCACTGTTGACCCCAAGTATTTAAAATACTCCACCGTCTTAACACGCTCTCCACTCAATGTCACTTCCCCTCCTCGGTCCTGCTGCACATCACATCTCATATATTCGGTCTTCTTTCGGCTAATTCTCATCCCCCTACTTTCCAACGCCTCTCTCCAATTTCCAACTGCTGCTCCACCTCCTCTTTCGTCTCCCCACTCAACACAACATCGTCTGCATACATCATGCACCACGGCGCCTCCCCTCTAATCCTGTCCGTCAACACATCGAATACCACATTGAAAAGGAAGGGGCTCAAAGCTGATCCTTGGTGCAGACCAACTTCCACCCCAAAGCTCTCTGACACACCCACGCTACTCCTCACCTTAGTTGTTACTCCCCTGTACATCCCCTTGATCAGTTTAACATACTTCTCCGGTACCATCTTTTCCCTTAAGCATTAATAACATCGATAACGTAAATTTTGACAAACTGTTCACTTTCGATAATATCAATACTCGTAATAACGGATTTAAGTTGCATGGCAGACGTTTCTTTACTAATATTGCTAAAAACTTTTTTACGTTTAAAGTAATTGATAAATGGAATAATCTTCCCGCGCCCGTCGTGAACTCTACCAGCGTTAATATGTTTAAAAACCGTCTAAATAGGCATTTTAAAAATATTAACGTTCTTTAAAATAAAGAAAACAATTGGCAACAGGAGCTCTTGGGGTGGTAATCGGGGATGAGTCTGTTGACGTCTAATGCCAGCGTGACATGCCAGCAAAAAAAAAAAAAAAAAAATTAGACTAACACGAACTTAGTTGTAGTTGAGTAAATTAACCCACATTTTGTTATTCTTTATACTTTTTTTTTCTTCTCTCCTTATTTGCATGTCTAACTCTATTGCATGTCTGTAGTTTGCATGGTATGATAGTGTTTGAGTTAAGGATGTGTTGCATGGTTTGTAATGCGTTCTTATTTTACTTCTTTTCATCTTTCACCCCTTTCCAGCCTAGTGGGCTGCATCCTCTACCTCCCTCTGGAGTGGAGGATCGGTCTGCAACAGCTGGAAGTATGTGTTGCTTTGAGTTAAGAATGTGTTGTTCTTTGAGTTAAGAATGTGTTGCATGGTTTGTAAGCGTTCTTATTTTACTTCTTTTCATCTTTCACCCCTTTCCGGCAGAATGAGCTCTACCTCCCTATGGAGTGGAGGACCGTTCTGCAACCTTTCCTATTCTCTCCAACTATTTTTCTGACTTGTCGGCAGTGGCCGGCGGATGATGATGGTGAGTTTTTTCTCTTTTTCTGAATGAATGTTAACCCACGAGTGATAGGTGTTGCTACTTACTTAACCCCTTATTCTCTTCTCTTAACCCCCTACTCTTTCCTTTCTCTCGGGCTAACCTTAGAGTGGATCTTAGGGTCTTTGTTAGCCTTAGATTCTGTAGATCTGTAGATCTCTGACGCTTGGTCATTCTCGTTTCGGAATTTCGGTGAAACTTTTGATATTGCGCTAGACATATCAAAAGCTTTTGACAGAGTCTGGCACAACTCTTTAATTTCCAGAATGCCCTCCTTCGGTTTCTATCCTTCTATCTGTTCCTTCATCTCTAATTTCCTTTCTGATCGAGCTATAGCTGCGGTTGTAGATGGCCACTGTTCTTTTCCTAAAAGCTATTAACAGTGGTGTTCCTCAGGGTTCTCTCCTGCCACCCACTCTTTTCCTTTTATTTATTAATGATCTTTTAATTCGCACTTCCTGCCCTATTCATTCCTATGCTGATAATTCCACTCTTCACTTCTCCACCCGCTTCCCAAAGCGTCCCTCTCAACAGTCACTCCATGATTCGCGTAGTACGGCTATGGAGCACCTGACCTCCGATCTTTCTGCTATATCTGATTGGGTCAGAGAAAACCTTGTGGCTTTCAATGCCTCAAAAACTCAATTCCTCCATCTGTCTACTCGTCACAATCTTTCACACGACTATCCCCTTACCTTCAACAACACAAAAATCAGTCCTTCCTCTTCTCTTAACATTCTTGGCGTTTCCTTTTCTCATGATCTTTCCTGGAAAGATCACATGTACTCTCTTTCTAAAACAACTTCTAAGAGGTTAAGTGTGCTGTACGCCTCCGCAGTTTCTTCACCCCCACTCAGTTGCTGTCTCTGTACAGGGGTCTTGTTCGCCCCTGTATGGATTATGTTTCTCGTGTGTGGGGTGGTTCAACCCCCACAGCTGTAGTTGACCGGGTTGAATCAAAGGCTTTTCTCATCAATTCCCCGCCTCTTACTGATTGTCTTCACTCTTTCTCTCTTCGTCGCAATGTTGCCTCACTTTCTCTTTTCTATCGCTATCATAACGGACATTGCTCTTCTGAACTCTCTAACTGCATGCCTCCTCCTTTAAGGAGAGCACGCAGTACTAGACTTTCTATACTTTCACATTTCTTTTCTGTCCAACTATCAAACGCGAGTGTTAATCGGTATTTTCAATCTTTTATCTACTCAACCAGTCCACTCTGGAACAATCTTCCTCAATTCATCTTTCCTCCTGTCTGTGACCGCCAATCTTTTAAACGCAGAGTGTCTAGGCATCTGAAAAACCCCGGACCTTCTTTTTCTATGGGAGTGAGGCGTAGTAGTATAGCCGCAAAATGTATGAGTGCAAGTTGCAATTGCAATATTACGTAATGTTGCAAGAGTGCCAACCCCACCCTCCTTTCTTGCAGGAGTGCCAACCCCAAGCCCACACTCCTATACATGTGGCGGAATGACTAAATTATCCCATATACTCATCCATTAACAGATGTAGTAATGCTTAGTTAAGAATATTAAATTTTGTTTAATTAAATAAGATAATGTTTAATGTAAATCATTTACTAATAATTATGAAATTAATTGTTTAAAATGGGTAGGGTTGGTAATACTGAATAGGCCCAGAGAGTGGACTACCCTATAACGGTTTTCAGTCTTGAGGCAACGCCTTACGCGATAGGTTGACTAAATGTAACGTAAAATTAATTTAGTGAGTGTCCCTCTCCGACCTAAATATATTTAGTAATATTTCATACTCGCATACCCCTAATTAACTAAATCAATTTCGAAATTAATAAAACGTAATAAGTGTTAATAAAGAGTATCAATATACCTTCCCCTCCCCCCTTCGTTTTGTAACGGTCTTTTAGAGTCAGAACTCGGCGTCGCTACCGGAAACTATACGAAGAAAGTGATAAATGAAGCAAAGAGCCGATAGAGAATAAATAGAGATAATAATAAAGTAGGGAAGAAGCGTAAATAAATAATGAAGATAATAAATAAAAAAGTAGTCACTACATCTGGTGGCTAGCGGTGATCTTACATCATATTTTGTGAGGCTACTCACGTGTTAGTATTTCGATTAAAATTCTTAAAACCCGGTATAATAACAAATAGCGTTAATGAATATTTTATTTCGATTATTAAAATATCTAAATGCAAAGTTTACCCGTTTGCAGGCAAATTTCGATTTCATGCCTTAAAATTTCATTGTAAATCAAATTTAAAAATGGCGCTTGCCTTCGCGTCCTGATAGCGTCCCTGACTCGCGCCTAAGAATTTAATTTGTTTCGTCCAGTTCCGTTGCTTTTCGTTTGTCCGACTCAATAATTGCGAGTCATTATTACGTTAAATTTCGTTCGTTCGGTCGGAGAGGATATAGTTTGAAAATTATCGTGCTGCCTGAAGACTCAAATTTCTTTTTTCGTCTCTTCTACTGTATGCCTGGTTCAGCTTACCTCTGTTGTTTACTTGTTTGTTTAAAACTTTTGGAATTAGTAGTAATTGTAATATAATAATAACGATTAATATAGAAAAAAAAAAATTGTACGTAAGTAAATTGTTAGTTTGAATACAGTATGATACACAATTTATATGGTCCTTTCAAAGTGTTTCAGCGAAAATTTGTATCGCATTTCTGGGTATATATACATATATAGACAACATTTCAGGAACATGAGAAATTTCTGGGGTTCATTAGCAGATTTTGATTATATTTCGATTGTTTGTAAATATAGGTTTACGGCTTTTTGCTTTGCTCGCTTCGCGCTAAAATAGGATTACGTTACAGTTTAGGGACAATCGAAAAATAAATCTTAAAAGATATTAAATTTGTCAGATTATAAGTCGCCGTATAGGATTGTGTAAATTTCAAAATAAGCAGAATTCGTTTAACTGAAATAGAAAAGTGTGTTGTAAAATTTTTTATGTTTTTTTTGTATTTTTTATATACTCATTAATTATATATTACTTATTAACTAATACGTATTAGTTATATATATAATTACATATATTTATATACCCATAACTTTGGTAGGTAAGCTGATTATTTTTTTTCTCCTCTCTCTTCCTTCGGTCATTCACGACAATTCCGACATATTTGGTAAGATGGCTATTGTATCGTACTTAAGAAGAATTTCTTGTAGCCTATCGTAAAATATTGTTCGGAGATTAACCGTTATTACGGTATGTCTATTGAGTAGTAAATTTTTAGTTATTTAACAAAATTTCATTGGTTTAACATAAATAAGCATAGGATTTTTTCTTTAATAGGCACAAATGTTATGCGTGGATTCTAAATTGTGCTTTTCACGCATAACATTGAATTTATTAATTATAGGCCTAAAAGCGGCAGAAAAATTTTATTTTATTTGGCGGCCAATGTGAGTTACGGTACACATTTACTAAATCTGGAAATTATAATTTTTTTGAATTACAGAAATTTGTGTAGAAAATTTTCTTTACGTTTTATGAATTCATTCATAATCAATTTTATTTGTACAAGTAGGCCGATTTTATTTTTCTTGCCAGTTCAATGACAATGGTAAAAATTTAGTTCAAATTTAGATTGTATTCTAAAAAGGATGTTTAATTGATATTTAATTTGGAATTAGAAATGAAAAATGTCCTTTTTTTTTTAGTCGAGCGTTTGCATGGAAAATACTACGAAATGATGTAGGATATAATGCAGTTTCATTCGGTTAGGGATATTTGTATAGAGGTTCGCTTACAAACAAAGCGACCGCTCTCAATTAGGAAAGTTTTAGTTTGTTTACAGTGGATTGTGTGTAATTTTTTAGTACATATGATCTATTCTTATTAGTATAATTATGCAAATTTGTAGTTTCACTTGGAAACGAAAATTGCTGAGATTTTTGTGATTTGCAAACCATACTGAGGTTTCTGTTGAAGGAGAGAGTTGTATCTCAGATGTAATTTGCGAATTGCAAGTTCAATTCTTATGAAATTTGACGTTTCAAGTTGGAATTACTGTATTAAAATAATTTTTGGTAGTAATATTTAAATTTTTTTACTTTTTAATAACTGTTTAGAAAATTATTATTGTTTAAACCTTCAGTCGGAGTTAACTAGTGCATTTGAAACATTGACTCAAGTGTACACTCGGAAATGGAGCCTCCTAGATAGCCAGTAACGTTTTTGTGGCGTCTGTGTGCTCCTCCTCAAAGCAAGAGGGTTCATGATTGTCAGAGAATGGATGACATGAAGTTTCTGGGGTTCATTTTTGTCTTTTGTATTTAGAGGTATTGAGGTGATTTCTGACGATAGTTTGAACAATAATATTTCTTAAATTATACTAACAGTTACTATGTATGGGCGCTTTTATATTATACTGTACAATTTTGTTCGTACGTTTTATGACTTTTTTTATCTTCGCTGTAACTGCCATAAGTGACCTTATTGGTAGCTAGATTTGATTAAATTTTTGCGAAATTTTTAGATTTTATTTTTTTTCCGTGAATTTGGCCAGAGCAAATGTGTAGTTATTGTTTCGAAGTGAACTGTCGAGAAAATTCGATAAATTAAATATGAAATGATAAGCAGTACAGAAACACGTTTAGAATAAACTTTTTTTTCAAAATTGCAAGGCTCATTTGGGTCAACCAAGTTGAATCCGAGTTCCATCAAGTGAGTTTAGTCGACCGGATAGGTGATCGATCACCAATGAGAGAGAGAGAAGAGAAACCAGAATGCGCATGGACTTGGCGCAGGATGGTTTCGGAAGCGAAGAGAGAGAAGAGAGGAACCGAATGCGCATGGACTTGGCGCAGGACAGTTCGGAAGAGAAGAGAAATTTACGTGTGCAGGGTCTTGGCACACGAAAGTTTCGATCGAAGATGGTCTACTGGTATTTTTCGGGCAGTAGCTGGTCACGTTGCTCGAATGCTTCGCTGAATATGTGTTGTAGCACTCGGTAGACAAGCCGCGCGAGCTTGAACGAGTACCTACGACTGTACTGTCCATACAGACATACAGTAGGTTCGTTGGGAAACGGCCTACGGCGGAGTCATCGTTTGATTGTTGCCAGTAGAAGAGTCTTTCAGCTGGACGTAGGAAGAGCAGCGTTCACCGACAAAAGTGGAGATGAGACAAGGCGAGTTTCTTCATCGACTTCTAGAATTGCAAATTCCGTCCAATTCCAGCGCGTGGTCCCGCTTTCAGATATCTCCCCCCCTGATCCTTTTAGAATTGGACGTCTCTTGTTTTTTTTTCGCCATTGGAGAGAGAGCGGAACCATTATAGCGTGCTGCCCTGTTGCATATTGATTGATGCAATCCCTTGCATTCTAGCGAAGTGAGCAGGAGAGCTGCGATTGAAAATTGAAATCCGTTGTCAGCGTGCGGAGTGTCATCTAAACAACGTCCAGCAAATAAATGTACTGATTATTATCTAATGAAATTATAAGTGAAAAGGGTCCGATTATTGCCCATATTTGTTGTGTTTTTCGTGAAATAGTATGTGCGCTCTTGGTCAGTATTTTATGTAAACTTTTTCTTATTTTTTTTCTATGTTGCCCTGATAGTAACTGT
Source organism: Bathynomus jamesi (assembly GCA_023014485.1). Lineage (NCBI taxonomy): Eukaryota > Metazoa > Arthropoda > Malacostraca > Isopoda > Cirolanidae > Bathynomus > Bathynomus jamesi. Next base: position 1,615,267 of record JAJOZX010000223.1, read on the forward strand.
ATAACTATACAAATAATTGTTTCGAATGTAAAGCGATCGTTGATGAGAAATCGGGAATAGATTGTGAACTTGAGATTTGTGTAGCCACTGTAAGAAAATTTTCTGTTATTTTTTTTGGCATGTATAGATTAGTTACAGGTTGTAATTTAATTATTAGAGTGAAATGTTATTTTATGCAAATGTGAAAATTATAAAGTTTTCGGTTTTATAATATGATACAATATATGTATGGGAATTGTCATTCTATTATTTCTTGTCTATTTCTAAACTTTGAATTGTTAAAGAAAAAAAAAAAAAAAAAAAATTGCAAAATATATAAGTTTGTTGAATAAATTTATTGACATTGTTAAACGATATTAATAAGTTTTCCTAATGGAAAAACTTATTTTCAAGGGGGTGATGCGAGTGTAGTAATGCTTAGTTAAGAATATTAAATTTTGTTTAATTAAATAAGATAATGTTTAATGTAAATCATTTACTAATAATTATGAAATTAATTGTTTAAAATGGGTAGGGTTGGTAATACTGAATAGGCCCAGAGAGTGGACTACCCTATAACGGTTTTCAGTCTTGAGGCACGCTTACGCGATAGACTAAATGTAACGTAAATTAATTGTGTGTCCTCTCCGACCTAAATATATTATAATATGTCATACTCGCATATCCCCTAATTAACTAAACCATTTTCGAAATTAATAAAACGTAATAAGTGTTAATAAAGAGTATAATATACCTTCCCCTCCCCCCTTCGTTTTGTAACGGTCTTTTAGAGTCAGAACTCGGCGTCGCTACCGGAAACTATACGAAGAAAGTGATAAATGAAGCAAAGAGCCGATAGAGAATAAATAGAGATAATAATAAAGTAGGAAGAAGCGTAAATAAATAATGAAGATAATAAATAAAAAACGTAGTCACTACACAGACTTAGAAGACCGATTCGAGAAATAGCAATTAATTAATTATTCAGAAAACCAAACAAATGATACAATTGTGTACAAGGAATAAATAAATAATTTTATTACTTAATTCCTATTTTTATTATTATTATTAATATCACAATTTTCGCTAAATCACGAATGAAAGTGGGAAAGACGAAAGGAAAAGAAACCTTACGAAGAAAGATGGAACGAACAATTTCAGGCTCAAAACACACGGTCATCTCCCCCCTCCCTCAATCCATCCAAACTTCTCACCCCATCCGCGCTTGTATATATATATATATATATATATATAAATAATAATAATAATAATCATAATAAATACAAGATCTTTGCAATTTCTCTCTTTATATATATATATATATATATATATATATATATATTACTAAAAATGTTATTCGTTTATGTGAATATTTTAAACACCAAAATAGAATGGAAAATATATAACCATACAAAGCACAGTATTAACAAATTAGTAACTTTTTAAACTTTTTACAAATGATTCTTTAAGTTACACACTAATATTAAAAAGGAAACTTACAAACCCGATTTCTATTACTTAATTCCTATTTTTATTATTATTAATATCACAATTTTCGCTAAATGTGAGACCGTATATTGTGCCCGTCTTGGTATGAGCCAACTTTTAATTCATTTTTCTTAAATATTTCCAAAAGAATACTGGATTACTCAATAAAAATGCCAGTACCAGTTGTCAAAATGTTTGGACGTTTTCCAGTTTATGTACCGTTTTCTACAGTACATTACATACAGCATAGTAAACATTTTTAGATTGAAATTATTTATTATAATGTGGGTTAGGTTAGGTTAGGTTAGGTTAGGTTATCAAGAACTCATTTTTGATCACTCATTTTTGATCTGAAAAGAAGCAAAAATAAATTATATGAAAAACGGTACACAAACTGGAAAAGGTCCTGTTGAATATAAACATAAGTTTGATTGATAAATATTTACTGGTAATTATGCCCATTTACTGTATGTATATTTTAGTATACCATTATTATTTTGTCGTTTTCTATTTTGTGTTCTTCTTTTGTTTTGTTTTGCGTTTCGCTCATTCGTCTGTCGCAGCTGTTCCAAAGTACACTTGCATAAATTGTGTATTCGGTGTTTTATTTTCCCCACAATATTCGTATTTGTCATCTCCACAAAATGACCACATCAACAGGTTATGGGCCCAGGTCACGTCTTTATTTTGATGGAAATGAGGAAAAATACGAATTGTGGGCAGTTAAATTTAGAGGGCATCTCCGACTTCAAAAGTTGCTTTCGGTCGTAGAAGGAGCACAAGATGGCGGTGTTGATCCTGAGAAAAATGCCGAAGTTTTTGCCGAGCTTGTGCAAGTGCTCGATGACAAAAGTTTGTCTTTAATCATTAGAGATGCAAAAGACAATGGACGAGAGGCATTAAAAATTCTCCGTGAGTATTATCTAGGTAGTTCCAAACCTAGGGTAATCTCCCTCTACACTGAGCTCACATAACTAAAAATGAGCAGACAGGAGAGTGTGACAGCATATATGATCAGAGCGGAGACAGCTGCCGCATCATTGAAGATTGCTGGTGAGACAATTTCTGATAGCTTATTGATAGCAATGATTTTAAAAGGATTACCTGATGACTTTAAAGCCTTTTCTACAGTGGTCACTCAGAGGGGTGATACCATGAATTTTGTGGAATTTAAGTCTGCATTGAGAAGTTATGAAGTCAGAAAAGTGTAGGTTAACCTATAGTACTAGTGATGACAATGTCATGAAAGTCAAATCTAATGTCAATAGTAATTCAAAATTAAGGTGTTACTCATGTGGAAAACCTGGACACAAAAAGTTTCAGTGTAAAAATAAAGATAGTTCTTTAAAATTTAGTAGATGGTGTGACTTCTGCAAAAGTAACTCTCATGATACAGAATTCTGTAGGAAGAAAAATTCTGTGAGCCTTGTTGTGGATGATAACACTGGTCAACACTCATTTTATTGCCAATCATATTAGAGTGATTTTGGGGTAACTTTGTGGTGCTGATTCCGAATATGACATCAGTTTTGCTAGATTGGCTCTAATTTATGAGATAATTGGTACCCCATTGAAACGCGTAAAAATGCAAAAAATTTAATGTTCAGGCGGAGCCTACTTACAAATCGCATTGAAATTGTCTCAAATCATACAAAAGTAAACACATGAAATACATAATGGCATTTTATTCGGTATAATAACAGATAAACACAGTAAGCTGATTCGCATAATTACAATTAATGTATAGTAAATCTGTCTGTACAATTCTCTTTTATGTGGGTTATCAGGACAATCACGTTGGAGGTTCCAGCAATAGTCTGCCATCATGTGTCTGTCCCATCTGCCTTGATACCTTTCCTCCATCACCTTGATATCTTGATGAAACCTCTCCCCTTGTTCCTCGCTAAAATCACCAAGATTATCCGGAAATCTGTGTAAGTGGCTATGGAGAAAGTGTACCTTTATGCTCATATTAGTACCCAACTTTTCAAAGTTTGTGAGCATGTTTTGCACCAGTTCTTCATAATTGTCTGCTTTGTGGTTACCCAAGAAGTTCTTGACAACTGAGACAACTGCACCAGGCAGAAGCTTCAACACCATTCATAAATTTTGTGAAATTAGAATCCTTGATAAGTGTACGGATTTGAGGGCCATCAAAGATTCCAGCTTTTAGTTTTTCCATACTTAGTCCAGGGAACGATCTACAAATGTATTTGAAGCAATCACCATCTTTGTCCAAGGCCTTAACAAATTGTTTCATTAGTCCCAGCTTGATATGAAGTGGTGGGAGGATGATTTTTTTCCTGTCAACCAAAGGCTCGTTAATGATGTTCGCTGCACCTACAGTCATGTTTTCTCTTGAAAGCCATGTCACTTTTTTCCAATGATCTTGCCTTGCCCTACTATCCCATAAACAGATGAAACAAGGGTACTTCGTATATCCACTTTGCTGCCCAAGCAAGAAGTTTACCATCTTTAGATCAACACAAATAGGCATCTGGTGCTCATGATAGCAGAGTTTCTGCAGGACCATTTGATATTTTCATATTCTTCTTTAAGTTTTGTTGAGTGAGCAATTGGAAGAGATGCATATCGGTTACCATTGTGCAATAAAACACATTTCAAGCTTCTACTGGAGCTGTCTATAAAAAGCCGCCAATCTCCTGGTCGATATTCCAGTCCCATTTGAAGAACAAGTCCAGGGATGTTATTGCAGTACCGTATACAAGTTCTTCATCTTGGCTGAAGTAAGGAAGAAGTCCCGCCTCTCTTGTCCGATAACCTGTTATTTTAGCTTCTGGCTGTAGACAGTTCTTTTCTTTTAGTCTGGATGCTAAAAGTTCAGATGCTTGCTTTGACAGACTGAGGTCCCGTATCAGATTATTGAGTTCGTCTTGGGAGAACTGCTAAGGTGTTTAAATGCTTCCTTCATAGTCACTTCCACTACTACCACCTAAGTCCTGAATTTCTTCAAATTCTGACAATGGAAGGTCGGGCAGTGTGGTAAACACTGGTATGGGAACGTCTTCGCTGTGTGACACAGGTTGCCTTGCTGATTCCAAATTGGGATAATCCCACTTGAGTTTCTTGTATCAATTGAAACCTTTCACATTAACCACACAGAAATAACAATCGTCGTGGTGGTTTTTTGGCTCTCGCCACACCATAGGCACACCGAAGTTTAAACTTTTCCTTTCTCAATTTTTCCACTGTCGTAAGCATTCTACACAGGTTTTGCAAACCTTATGGGGAGCCCATGACTTGTCTTGGTCTCCAAGCGCCACGCCAAAATACGCAAGATAAGCTTGCTTTACAAAGTCTGTGATGTTTTTTCTTTGTTTTTGCAGTGTGTATTCGCCGCAAATGTAGCAGAATACATTAGGATTGTTTAAGCAGCCTCTTTGTGAAGAACTCATATTTCTCTGAAAAAAGAAAACAATAAAATTATAAGTTCATTTCATATTGACTTATGTACACTAAGTACATGTATACAAATACATTACATGGACGAGAAACACGAAAAACACAACAGACAACACGTACCGCTCCACTGCCAACTGACTACTGGTTGGGTGGCCGATGACTTATATACAGAGGGGGAATATTCTAGAATGATCGCGGAGTAAACACTAAGAATATTCGCGTGTCTCACCATCTAGAATGTTCCGGTAGTTTCCCATATGCACGTGTTATGGTTACGTTTCCTATTAATTGAGGGTATTCATTATCTCAAGAACTAGAGCCAAATCGGAAAAACTACTTTCATTTTGGAATTCAGCAACCCCAAAATACCCTAAATTCGTACGAATTTCCTTGGCAACGAAACAAAAAAATTTTTTGTTGAGCTGTGTAATAGAAAAGATGAATCTTTTATTTTCAAAGTAAATACCAGTGTAACTTTTGATGAACACAATAATGAGATAGATTCATGCAATATGTTGATTCAGACTGGGGAGGCTCTAATGACAGAAAGAGTATCTCAGGTTATTGTTTCCAGTTGAATGATAATGGTCCATTAATTTCTTGGAAATCTAAGAAGCAAAATTGTGTTGCCTTGTCCTCATGTGAGGCAGAATATATAGCGTTAACATTTGCCATTAAGGAAGCAAAATTTTTGCAACAATTACTGATAGATATGCAAGGTTGTAGTGAATTATCAGTGACCTTATATGTTGATAATCAAGGAGCACTTGAGTTGGCTAAAAATCCAGTGCACACCAAAGAACAAAGAATATTGCTATTAAATATCATTACATAAGGTCTCAAATTCAAAATAATAGTGTTATTTTACATTATGTGCCTACAAATGATAATGTTGCTGATACATTTACTAAACCTGTCAATAAAGAAAAGTTAAATAGATTCAAAATTATTAGAGGTTACAAGATTTGAATGGTAACTATGATTTATATATATGGTATATATATTATTTGTGATATATTGATATATATTGATTCAATTTGATTATGGTATGGTATTGTATTATTGATATATGGTATATATATGTATGATTTATATCAGGTAGTATAATATATATTCTGTTATATATATGTATTGGTATGGTATACTGGATATAATGTATATTATATGTATGTATGTATATTTTTTTTTTTTTGGCTTCTCATACCTATGACTAAAGTGTAACTATTTTATTTTGGAGGGTATAATTTTGTATCTTCAAGAAAAGGAAACTTAAGTTTAAGAGGGGGTGTTGAATATAAACATAAGTTTGATTGATAAATATTTACTGGTAATTATGCCCATTTACTGTATGTATATTTTAGTATACCATTATTATTTTGTCGTTTTCTATTTTGTGTTCTTCTTTTGTTTTGTTTTGCGTTTTGCTCATTCGTCTGTCGCAGCTGTTCCAAAGTACACTTGCATAAATTGTGTATTCGGTGTTTTATTTTCCCCACAATATTTGTATTTGTCATCTCCACAAAATGACCACATCAACAGGTCCAAATGTTTTTTTGTTAATTTTGCGAATTAATATGAAATATTATATATAATATATATATATATATATATATATATATATTACACCTTCTTGCGTAATATACAAGCTCATAATAATAAACTATTTCTTTGGGTAATTTGCGTGTTAAAAATTACTAAATACTGAAAGTCAGTTAAAGATTTTTTTATTTAGATAAATGAAAAATAAACATGCACGCATCACGATATTCTGCAGGGCAAACCTTTAAGGTATAAACAAGAACGAGTATACTTATCCCATGCAATACTATTTTGTATAGGAATCGCATAAAGTCCGAGTCATTACACGATCTTATGAGATCGACGCAAGATATTAATAATATATATAGGAATTCGTATATTAAAAGAAGCGTCTCCCACCCAAAGGGTCAAAACTCAAAAAGCGTGAAACAAATTAAAAAAAAATAAGAATGCAAAGTATGTAATTAGCTCGTAAGTTACTATTTTTGCGGCTCTAAAACGTTGTAATCTGCTCTATACACACTTCCATGTATAAACTTGCCTTTAACTTACTCCACAATCAAGCACCAGTTTCGAGACCTGTTTAAAAACGAAGCCAATCTTCATAAAAGGTATTTCATAACATGTAACTATCATTACCTCAAAATATGACAGCTTCTTGACGTGGTCTATAGGGATTTTGCCACGTCACCCATATATGACTGACAAGGCAGTCAAAGGGTTAAAAGAAAGTCTAATTATATATTTAAAAAGTATTTTTGGTTTAATATTAAGTTATTCTGAACACAGGGGTACTTAAAATTTATTTTGAAGCCTCCAAATTCTTTAAGAAATATACTGTATGTAAAACAAATGGAAACATTACCCCTCATTAAGTTATTATTAACAACAACCTGTATCCAAATATATTCTGATAACTACTGATTACACACAGTTAAGTAGAAATAAAATGATTACGACTCAATTAATTATTTTAAACACTCCTCCTCAAAGCTAATATAATTCGATTTTATGTTTTAGTTAGCTTACCCAATAAACGACGTTTTCTATGGATATTTATAAAAGAAAACGGAATTTTTGGCACAACCCGCATAATTGTGCCTTCTACAATCCATTTATTGTAATTTTAAATATTATGTTATTAACGTTATATGATGTGACCGATTTTCTGCTAACTTATTATGCTTTCGTTTAAATTACAAATGTCATTCTTGTTTAATCTGGTGTTTTTAAATTTGCACTGTGCATGTTATTAAGTATGTTTGTATTTTTGTAGTAGAGTGTATAAGACAGATCATACAAATAAACATTGTAAATGCTTAGTATTGAAATATATGCGTCACTATTAAATGTCATTTATATATTTTTTTACTTTCGATTTGATTTTGGCTTATGTCTGTTTCTGCTTTGTAATTTTAATTCTTATTCTTGAACAGTTTTAATTTTGTACTCTAGATTTAGTTTTAGCTCTCCACATTTATATATTTTTGTCATTTATGCATTTTAGCTTTTATTTATTAGGCATGAAAACGGTAGAGTCGCCCGAAACATCGCGTCGGCTGCAGCCAAATATAATGACTTTTTTTTGCTCCACGTCTTCGTTTTTATCCTAAATATATATGATAATGTAGATGAGTTTGAAGTACAATAAAGTTTAATACAACCCTTAGAACCTCTGTCATTCAATTATTAATTATTTCCACGAAACACATTTCGATACCCAACCCCCCTCCCCTCCCATATTTGCGTGAACCCTTTTCAGATAGAATCTGAACCCTCGTTCAGGGTTGTTTCGTTTTAGATTTTATAAATTTTAAAAGGATGTAGGAAAAGGAGAAACACAAAGGAGAAAATGAAACCTAATTGAAACATTTACATATTCAAATATACGTTATAATAATAATAAGCATATCGTTAACAATAGACATATATATCATTCAAGTACTATGGTATACAAAGGGCATCATAGGTGCCACCGTGCCAGGCACCATGACCTACTAGCGAGCCTACCAAAATTCCACCAAAGGCATCTCACTTAGAGTCTAGCATCAGACTTTTTAAATCACAAAGCAAGCTAATTTATCCAACACATAAATTAAATACATTTTAAGTCAAAATATATATACCAACAAAGTAGCTACTCTGTCTCAGTATTAACTGTTTGATCTCAGTTTTGGTAGACTACCCAGATTTTTTTATCTGCATGCCATATTCAGTACTTGATTGCATCCTCAAAATAAGTGTATTTGCTCTTATCTAGCTATTTGTTAATTGTAGTTAAACAGATGTGAACAAACCTCAAACAGTAGGCTGTGGCCTGACAAGTTTGCTGAAGTTTGATTATGGATAGGCCTATATTTCTGATGTTGATAAATTTAACTATTTATTTTAAAGCACCAACACCTGATGAGGGGGTACTAGAACCTGTCTCTTTTTTAAAAAAGTCAGCATCAGGCTTTTTAATTCACAAAGCATTCTAATTTACTCAAATACATATAAATTAACAAATTTTCTTGATGTAATGCTAGATAAAAAACTGCATTGGATTGCTCATGTAAATAAAAACGCTGAAAATTTCGAGGAGCGTAGCTATAATCATGTTGCCAGATCTACAGATAATCTGTAGATCTACAGATTTTATGAAGCAATTCAGATTTTCAGATTTTTTTCAATAATTTATGCATAATCTACAGATTTTTAATCCAGCAAGCAGTCATTATTATTACTTCCAAAATTTACAACAAGGAAATATTAGGCCTACAGTCTCAATCAATAGGACACAAATGTTCTCGGTATTCAGTTTCAGAAGTCGAGTCGACTCGCTTCTGACTACGATATACATGCCGATTAAATCATTTAATCGGCGCTGATTGGCTGATATTCCCTCTACGTCATGGTAGCATGGAATGTTTTTGTTTTTGTTGAAAAAAATGATATTTACTGTTTAAATCTAAAAAGGATTTTTTTTTGGTTTCATTTATGTGTATGAATTAAAGAAGTATTCCGGTGTTCTTATAGTTATTACAGCAATACCAAAAGGTATTTCCTTTGTCACAAAGTAACGGAATTCAATTTGTTTACTTTCATTTACTTTACTTTTTTTTATGTTAAAGTGCCATATTTATATAAGTTTATAAAATAAAGAAAATATTATACAAGATTTTATCATTGATAATTAATACCTTAAGACAGTAAATTAAATAAAAATATGTCAAAATTATTATTTAGATAAATATTATAAATCTACAGATTTCTACAGATTTTTTAATCAGATTTATCAGATTTTTAAAATTCCATCTGGCAACACTGGCTATAATAGCTAAACTTAGAAATGTGACCATAACAGGCTTCATTGGGATTTATCACGCTCTTTAATTCAATAAGAATGAATTTAAGTGTTGCAAATTTAATGAAATTCATATTCATTTAGTGCTCTGCTTATACAATGTACAAAGAACATATAAACTGATGTTTAACAACTATATAAAATTGGATCAGTAAACGCTTTCCTATACATATAGACCTACTGCGTGGAACTACCATTTGCAAGCAAGTTAGATGCCTTAGTGACAGAATGGGGTTATCTGACAATCCTTTTCAGATAGTGCAAAACTTCTGAAATAAATGTTAGTTTAAACATGCACAGTACAGTTTTCAGAAAAAGTTTGCCATGAAACAAAATTTCTAAATTATTAATGTTTCTTTGGATATTATTTTGTTTTAATAAAATTTTAAAACTTAAAAACAAACCCAATCAATCTTTCAAATGTTTTGCGCGATGATTCCTCATTCATGAAAGTAATGTAAGTTACTCATTACTAAAACATTTGGTTTTGAACAATAAATATTTAAATATTACACCTTTTGGTTTAAAGAGAAAATATTTGTGAACAAAAAGGGTTAAGAACTACATGTTTAAGTTTAAACTTATTGTAGCCCCTCCTGGAAATCTCTTCAGAGATAATTATGTGCTTCTTACATGGTAATTGGTGTGAATTGTTACTCCAATGAATTTTTTTAACTTCTATTATGATAATAGATTTAATAATTCAGTTAATCCAATGTATGTTTTGTTTGCTAATGAAATAATGGAATTTGCCTTATGGATATTCAAAAAGTTTGTCGTATAGCCAGGCCACAATTTTCACTGTATTACCATCTTTGCAAGAAAAAAAAAGACTGCTGTGTCATCTGCGACCATAATGAAGTTAATACTGTATACTTGAAGGGCTTGGAGCAGGGTTGGTTAAAAACATTAAAAAAAACCATTGGGTTTTTTATAAAAACAAAAAAAACATTTTTTTTTGGTTTTTAATATACAGCCTGTAGGCTTTATATATATATATATATATATATATATATATATATAATAGAGAGAGAGAGAGAGAGAGAGAGAGGAGAGAGAGAGAGGGAATTAAAAACTTTGTATTTCTCATATACTGTAATTTAATTGCTGACAATAAAAAGAAAGAAATCAATAGTTTAACCATAACTAAATAAATAAACATTTAACTTGACTTTGTGCTATAGCTAAACAATATCAAAAAATAAAACCCTTTAATGTATAGTACAGTACTGAATAGAAAAATAAACAAAAAAAAATATATTGTTCTTTGGCCTTTAAATTTATAGATATAGCCTTTAAATTTATTTCACATTAGCTATTTGTTAAAACATTTATACATAAATACAAGTTTAGAAGCTTTATCATCTCCTAATTTATTTCTTAATTTGGGGGGGTTATCAGCCCAAAAGCAGAAAAATTCTTTCAACTGCAGCAGATGCCAGTTATGAGCACTGATGCATTGTTCTGCACATCTTCAGACAGTTCCCTGATAGATCTCCATCATGCAAGTTGGGCTATGTTTAGATTAATGGAAATACATGCATGCACAAAATATAAATGCAAGGTTGCTTGTATTCTTTTATTTCTTCTTTATATACTTTTGTTTTTTCGGTTGTTTTAAAAATGATTTAAACCATGGTTTAAATCATTGGTTTAAACCAAACAACCCTGGCTTGGAAGATTATGTAATTACAATAAAAATAACAATATACAGGGTGGAACACTAGGTCTGGATTCAATGGTACATACAGTCAACAATTAAAGCTATATTTCTTATTGATGTTAGGCTTTGTGACTAGTGTAAATAATAGTAAACCCAAGACTGAGCCCTCAGTCCACAAAGTGTTTGGCTGAACTGTTGCATGAAAAACAAATACTTTCCCTCCACTCTGAAAATCTAGGATATAGAATATATGAAAGGAAATGCCAGTAGCTGTAGCTGCGGCTTCTGGCAGATTACCAAGCAGTTACAAAAAAATTACCAAAGTACCAAATTTATTTTCTTGGATGACAATGGCTGTCTAAAGTATCATACTGTATAATTTTGAAGTTTTCATCATCTAGTTATTAAACTGGCCTAGCTTTATAACTAATTAAACTCCAGACAACCAGCTCCATTCTTATCAGTGATGAAATACTGCGCCTATAGCAGGGCTCTACTCTAACCGCGTCTAGGGATACTCCATACAGGTGAGCAATTTTGCATAATGGTATGAAGGTGGACTAGAAAACCTGAAAAATAAGTACATAGCAACAAAGTAATAAGGTATTTAAATTGTGCTACTGACAGGCACCTATAAAAGTCCTACAACAATTTATCATAAATTCAAGACCTAAAATTAATTACTTTAGATGTCACAAATACAATTTTAAGGTATGTTCATAGTGTAAGGGTTTTATCAGCTATCGTGTATTTGTTTTGAAGTTGTAGCAAAGTTTGTTTTAACACAGCTATTTTTTATTTTTCTTGTTCTACTTTGTCCACAACAACAATCTTAAGGGTTTCAAATGTTCAATCAAGAGTTAAGTTACATTTGCGGTTTTAAAAACAGGCTTGTAATGGGTTTTTATTGATAAATGATGAAATAGAGAGATCTTCATTTCCTTGTTGGTTCTGAAGTCTAAATTTTTCTATCAGCTGTTTTGGTTACAAATGTTTGTTGGGAGCAGGTATCTAAAAGACACCTAGCCTGTACTATTTGTCCCCTTTTGTTTTGGATTTGAGTTAAAGAGTAGGACCTATTAAATAGGCTTAACTCATTTTAGGTCCTATAAAAAATAGGCCCACCTTACTTTACCTTACTCTTTACACTCAAGGCCTATCCTAACTAAAAACATTGTAAATTTTTAATTCAACCTGTGACGCAGGTTATATAAAAACTTATTACAGTAATTTAACTCGCTCAACATCATAAAATTAAACTCAGAACTTTAACACTAACAACAATTATGGAAGACTTGGACAAAAGGGTAAAAAACCCAGACTAAAAAACAAAACACAGACCTTGGGGCTATGGCACCATCTCAAAACTACAAAAATGGTAATACAGTGAAAGTTGTGGCCTGGCTGACTACTGACAAACTTTTTAAAATATCCATAAGGCAAATTCCATTATTTTCATTAGCAAACAAATATACATTTGGATTAACTGAATTATTAAATCTATTATATCATAATAGAAGTTAAAAAATTCATTGGAGTAACAATTGACACCAATTTACCATGTAAGAGGCACATTTATCTCTGAAGAGATTTCCAGGAGGGGCTACAATAATGTTTAAACTTAAACATGTAGTTCTTAACCCTTAACATTTATTTCAGAAGTTTTGCACTATCTGAAAAGGATTGTCAGATAACCCCATTCTGTCACTAAGGCAGAGCTTTCCAAACTGGTGTGTCGCGACACACTTAGTGCTTTTTGTATTTTGAAAATTTTGATTTTTCTATCAACAAAATCGGCTACAAGATAAACCACCTACTGAAAAATTATCTGATATTTGATATTTGATAACAAAAATTAATTAATGTCGTGAAAATTGTTATTTATAATAGTTTGTCGCCAACGTTAAAAGTTTGGAAAGCTCTGCACTAAGGCATCTAACTTGCTTGCAAATGGTAGTTCCACGCAGTAGGCCTATATGTATAGGAAAGCTTTTACTGATCCAATTTTATATAGTTGTTACAACATCAGTTTATATGTTCTTTGTACATTGTATAAGCAGAGCACTAAATGAATATGAATTTCATTAAATTTGCAACACTTAAATTCATTCTTATGAATTAAAGAGCGTGATAAATCCCAATAAAGCCTGTTTATGGTGACATTTCTAAGTTTAACCAATGCAGATTTTTATCTAGTTACATCAAGAAAATTTGTTAATTTATATGTATTTGAGTAAATTAGAATGCTTTGTGAATTAAAAAGCCTGATGCTTGACTTTTTTAAAAAAGAGACAGGTTCTAGTACCCCCTCATCAGGTGTTGGTGCTTTAAAATAAATAGTTAAATTTATCAACATCAGAAATATAGGCCTATCCATAATCAAACTTCAGCAAACTTGTCAGGCCACAGCCTACTGTTTGAGGTTTGTTCACATCTGTTTAACTACAATTAACAAATAGCTAGATAAGAGCAAATACACTTATTTTGAGGATACAATCAAGTACTGAATATGGCATGCAGATCAAAAAATCTGGGTCGTCTACCAAAACTGAGATCAAACAGTTAATACTGAGACAGAGTAGCTACTTTGTTGGTATATATATTTTGACTTAAAATGTATTTAATTTATGTGTTTGGATAAATTAGCTTGCTTTGTGATTTAAAAAGTCTGATGCTAGACTCTAAGTGAGATGCCTTTGGTGGAATTTTGGTAGGCTCGCTAGTAGGTCATGGTGCCTGGCACGGTGGCACCTATGATGCCCTTTGTATACCATAGTACTTGAATGATATATATGTCTATTGTTAACGATATGCTTATTATTATTATAACGTATATTTGAATATGTAAATGTTTCAATTAGGTTTCATTTTCTGCTTTGTGTTTCTCCTTTTCCTACATCCTTTTAAAATTTATAAAATCTAAAACGAAACAACCCTGAACGAGGGTTCAGATTCTATCTGAAAAGGGTTCACGCAAATATGGGACTGGGGAGGGGGGTTGGGTATCGAAATGTGTTTCGTGGAAATAATTAATAATTGAATGACAGAGGTTCTAAGGGTTGTATTAAACTTTATTGTACTTCAAACTCATCTACATTATCATATATATTTAGGATAAAAACGAAGACGTGGAGCAAAAAAAAGTCATTATATTTGGCTGCAGCCGACGCGATGTTTCGGGCGACTCTACCGTTTTCATGCCTAATAAATAAAAGCTAAAATGCATAAATGACAAAAATATATAAATGTGGAGAGCTAAAACTAAATCTAGAGTACAAAATTAAAACTGTTCAAGAATAAGAATTAAAATTACAAAGCAGAAACAGACATAAGCCAAAATCAAATCGAAAGTAAAAAAATATATAAATGACATTTAATAGTGACGCATATATTTCAATACTAAGCATTTACAATGTTTATTTGTATGATCTGTCTTGTACACTCTACTACAAAAATACAAACATACTTAATAACATGCACAGTGCAAATTTAAAAACACCAGATTAAACAAGAATGACATTTGTAATTTAAACGAAAGCATAATAAGTTAGCAGAAAATCGGTCACATCATATAACGTTAATAACATAATATTTAAAATTACAATAAACGGATTGTAGAAGACACAATTATGCGGGTTGTGCCAAAAATTCCATTTTCTTTTATAAATATCCATAAAAAACGTCGTTTATTGGGTAAGCTAACTAAAACAAAATCGAATTATATTAACTTTGAGGAGTCTGTTTAAAATAAATAATTAATTGAGTCGTAATCATTTTATTTCTACTTAACTGTGTGTAATCTGTAGTTATCAGAATATATTTGGATACAGGTTGTTAATAATAATAACTTAATGACGGGTAATGTTTCCATTTGTTTTACATACAGTATATTTCTTATATATTTGATACTGTTCCTCATGCGAGATTGTTGGTAAAAGTTAGAGCCCATGGTATAAGAGGTCATATAGCTGATTGGATAGAAGAATGGCTGAGAAATAGAAAACAGAGAGTTCATCTAAATGGAAATAAGTCTACTTGGAGACCCGTATTGAGCGGAGTCCCACAGGGGTCTGTTCTGGGACCTCTGCTTTTTGTTGTCTATATAAATGATCTAGAGAAGGGCCTATCATGTAAAACCTCAAAATTTGCTGATGATTCAAAATTAGGCCATAATGTTAAGTCAGTAGCAGGAGCAATGACAATACAAAAAGACTTAGACAGAGTAACAGCCTGGGCAGATAAGTGGGAGATGAAATTTAATGTTGATAAGTGCAAGGTTATGCATTAGGCCAAAAATCCAGAATTTGAATACAATATGAATGGACTTTGGATTAAAAATGATGATAAAGCGAAAGACTTGGGTGTCACTGTGACAAATGAACTTAAACCCTCAAATCACTGTATGGTAATCAGAAATAAAGCAAATGCTAGACTCAATCTCATGCAGAGACACATTGAATACAAATCACCCAATATTATAAAGCAACTTTACATTTCATATGTGAGACCCCTCCTCGAATACTGCATTCAATTTAATAGTCCCTATTTGATACAAGATATTGAAAAACTGGAAAAATACAGAACGAGCAACAAGAATGATCCCATCTCTAAGACAATTGACATATAAGGAAAGACTGGCGTATCTAAGCATGTTCTCATTAAAAAGGAGGAGGTTAAGGGGTGATATGATAGAGGTGTATAAAATGATAAAAGGGTTGGATAAGATAGATTTTGAGTCTCTTTTCATTAAAGATCACAATAATCAGACTAGAGGTCATAGTATGAAATTATTTAAGCCAAGATGCAGAACAAATTTAAGAAAACATAGCTTTACAAACAGAGTAATTAAGTTTTGGAACAGTCTGACAGAAGAAGTGGTGACTTCAGATACACTTGATTCTTTCAAAAGAAGGTTGGATAGTTTGATGTCTGCAAGGGACATCTGGTGATGGTGTTTAAGCCCATTTTTATTGCATGAATGGTACTAGTTTATTTCATATATATTATGTGCATTTGGGTGATAGATCCCACAGCTCAACACAGGTGTTGTGGGATATAGGGAGGCAGCATCTTGAGTTAGGGGATACTCTCTGTCCTTACACACCCTATTTAAAGAGATTCCTCTGCCGAGCGGTGCCCCCATAGTACTGTGAGGTATTGAAAAACTCATGATCTTCACTTGCCCACAAACACCTTTAAATGGGAGACCCAAAATGGGTGCACACACATTTCTACATTACTGTACAGTCTTTACAGCTACACCTACACTTTTCCTCCTAAGTATATATATTGTAATGTATATGGATGTAAATTGTAACTTGGTCCGCAATTGATATGGACCGTGACTTAATTTTGGTTGGCACGGTACTGGTATTGATGGGTACTATAATGAAATTGACTGGATTTATGGATCTGATATATTTGCATGTCAGTTATAAATAGATATAGTGTGTAACATATTTGTGGATAGTAGCCTATTATGACTTTGATCCTCTGGATCCAGAGATTCTATCTTTAGTTTGAAATTGATAATTAATTAGTTTTAATTTATACTTAATTGGTTTTGTAAAAATTGGTTATTGCCAATGTACAGGCAGTTTTTACATAGTGGAGCCACCTCGATGGGCCGAAGTGGCCCCTAGTGTGCCCACTATAAAAATTTCTTATGTTCTTATGTTCTTAAGAATTTGGAGACTTCAAAATAAATTTTAAGTACCCCTGTGTTCAGAATAACTTAATATTAAACCAAAAACTTTTTAAATATATAATTAGACTTTCTTTTAACCCTTTGACTGCCTTGTCAGTCATATATGGGTGACGTGGCAAAATCCCTATAGACCACGTCAAGAAGCTGTCATATTTTGAGGTAATGATAGTATTACATGTTATGAAATACCTTTTATGAAGATTGGCTTCGTTTTTAAACAGGTCTCGAAACTGGTGCTTGATTGTGGAGTAAGTTAAAGGCAAGTTTATACATGGAAGTGTGTATAGAGCAGATTACAACGTTTTAGAGCCGCAAAAATAGTAACTTACGAGCTAATTACATACTTTGCGTTCTTATTTTTTAAAATTTGTTTCACGCTTTTTGAGTTTTGACACTTTGGGTGGGAGACGCTTCTTTTAATATACGAATTCCTATATATATTATTAATATCTTGCGTCGATCTCATAAGATCGTGTAATGACTCGGACTTTATGCGATTCCTATACAAAATAGTATTGCATGGGATAAGTATACTCGTTCTTGTTTATACCTTAAAGGTTTGCCCTGCAGAATATCGTGATGCGTGCATGTTTATTTTTCATTTATCTAAATGAAAAAGTCTTTAACTGACTTTCTGTATTTAGTAATTTTTAACAGGCAAATTATCCCAAGAAATAGTTTATTATTATGAGCTTGTATATTACGCAAGAAGTGGATATATATATATATATATATATAATATATATATATATATTATATATATATATATATATATATATATATATATATATATATATATATTTCATATTAATTCGCAAAATTAACAAAAAACATTTCGACAACTGGTACTGGCATTTTTATTCAGTAATCCAGTATTCTTTTGGAAATATTTAAGAAAAATGAATTAAAAGTTGGCTCATACCTAGATGGGCACAATATACGGTCTCACATTTAGTGAAAATTGTGATATTAATAATAATAAAAATAGGAATTAAGTAATAGAAATCGGGTTTGTAAGTTTCCTTTTTAATATTAGTGTGTAACTTAAAGAATCATTTGTAAAAAATTTAAAAAGTTACTAATTTGTTAATACTGTGCTTTGTATAATTTTATATTTCCATTCTATTTTGGTGGTTAAAATATTCACATAAACAATTAACATTTTTAGTAATATATATATATATATATATATATATATATATATATATATATATATATATATGGCAGTGGCGACTGGCGTATAGGAGCGATGGAGCGGTCGCTCCCCCTTGCTTGAAACGATAAATATTAATTTAACAGATAAAAAATATATTAATTTTAAGATATTAAAAAAAATATTCTTGAAATATATTTTAAAAATTCATGTGGCATATCATGATTCATGAGGCATTTTGAGTAAGCCTTCATACAGTACATAATATTCTAAACTTATAGCATAGCTTCAAACAGCGTACCGCTGTTTGAATACAAAATAATATTGCAGCCGAATGGAGCGATAGATTTTTCGCTCAAGTAAATATAAATTATATTTTACTGTTGTAATGAAAATATAAGTACAATCGCGAATTTTTTTTATAATAACAACTTTATTTTTACTAATAGTTACTTCAGTAATAATGATATAAGCCATTTATATGTATTTTATTGAAAGTATTACTTATTTGTAATTAACTAGAATTGTACGTCTGGCATAGCCGCATATGTTAATACAAGTACTCTTGTGAGCGGCAGTTGGATTCGCGCTAGCTATTGTGAGTCCGTGTTGTCGTACAATTTTATGAAATCGCACCCCCATACATTTATACACGAGTCGCCACTGATATATGGGATGAATTTCACAATAAAACACGTGAAGTGAATAAATGCTGCAAACCCACAAGGAAAAAGAAAAACGATTCCAAGGCCTTTCGTGTATTCAAAGCTACACCTCGTCAGGGAGGTGTAGCTTTGAATACACGAAAGGCCTTGGAATCGTTTTTCTTTTTCCTTGTGGGTTTGCAGCATATATATATATATATATATATATATATATATATATATATATATATGCACAAAGAGAGAAATTGCAAAGATCCTGTATTTATTATTATCATTATTTTATATATATATACAAGCGCGGATGGGGTGAGAAGTTTGGATGGATTGAGGCAGGGGGGAGATGACCGTGTGTTTTGAGCCTGAAATTATCGTTCGTTCCATCTTTCTTCGTAAGGTTTCTTTTCCTTTCGTCTTTCCCACTTTCATTCGTGATTTAGCGAAAATTGTGATATTAATAATAATAATAAAAATAGGAATTATATCATTTGTTTGGTTTTTTGAATAATTAATTAATTGCTATTTCTAAAATCGGTCTTGTAAGTCTGTTAATGGATGAGTATATGGGATAATTTAGTCATTCCGCCATATGTACAGGAGTGTGTGTGTGTGTGTTTAAAATCTAATTATTTATTTAATAAACAGAATTTCCTTTAAAATAAATAGTTCTCTTTAAGGAGAAAATTCATCTGCTTTGGTAACGAATTAAAATAAATGGCGGTACCTGACAACTATCATCTTATAAATAAGTGGTGGTATTTAGCAAAGCTGGGCACAAACCGTTAATCCGTTAATCGTTAATTAACGAAGTTAACTTTTTCGTTAACGATTTAACTTTTAAGTTAACTTTGAAAATCATTATCGGACTAATTAACTTCCGTTACATTTAACTTCCGTTAACTCAAGTCCGTTAACCCAAAAAATTCATAAATAAACGTTTAAAAGTTTCTATTATTTTCAGTGCTGAGCAGGTGCGCAATTAATCCGCCACTGTTAATAGTGATGAGCGAATTTCCATTTCCGCAGTGCAAAATCAGGCGATATATTTGTTTCCGTCGCCACAATTTGTGTCTTACCAAATATGGTAGTTATTTATGGCATTGGTTTGAGCAAAACATGGTCGACTGTAAAATCAGGCGGAAAGATTTGCCATTTGAGTTGAATGTTTCAACTTCTTTCAAGAAATATCACGAGCATTTTAAGGCACTTTCAATAATATATATGTAACAATTACAACAAATAACTACATTCGTTTCATTTGCAGTCTGTCTCTTGCGCAACATGTTTGTGCTAGTGAATATTTAAAAATAATCGTTGTCAAGTAAGTCATGTATATTTATAATATGTCTGTGAGTACCTTATTAGTAGTCTCCTTGATACATTTCAAGAACCATAAAACTGATCAGGTAAGATTTCAATTCTCATGTCACTTTGATGACATAAATTAAGTCAATTGATGTCTTACAATGGGAGCGTTTTCACCTTAACCCTTTATGTCCTGGCGGTACTTCTAGGTACCACATCTTTAAAATCTCCATAATTATTTTTCTACCCGGTTGATCCTGCCGGTACTTTCAAGTCCCAATGTGAATTAGTTTCTTTATGAGATAATAGATGGCGTTGAGAAGTAAATGTGAGCGTGTGGCGCCAGAGGCCATGAAGCAGCAGTCCAACGAAGTGGGCTGCAACAACGAGGAGGAGGAGGAGGATGACTTCTTCAGTGCTGTCATCCAGACAAAAGAGAGCAGCAGAAGCCACAGGTCACTCAAGGGCAAGGCCCAGAACTTGGTCAAGACCTGGCTGGAGACCAACTCCAAGGACTTGCTGACAGATGCTGCCTTCTTGGGTGAGCAAGTGTTGGTGGACTTGTTCATCAAGTTCAACACAGCCATCCCCTCCAGTGCTGCAGTGGAGCGTTTGTTCTCTATGGGCAAGGACATCCTGAGGGCCAAGAGATCATCCCTGTCTGATGAAAACTTTGATATGCTAATTTTCATGAAGGGCAACATGCATCTCATGGACAAAATGGAGAACGAGAAGAAGAGGGAAAATTAAAATTATATATATTGTGTTTTTCATTTTTTTATATAATAAAAGTTAACGTTAACGGTTTATCGGTAACTTCCGTTACATGTTTAACGAATTAACGGATTAACGGTTAACGAAGTTAACTTTTTGGTTAACGGATTAGCGGTTAACGAAGTTAACTTTTTGGTTAACGGTGCCCACCACTGGTATTTAGTAACCACATGGTTGAATAATATAAGGAATAATTAAATAAATTTTGCTGTCTGGCAACTCAGCCAACTGGCTGATTAATATATGAATTAAATTATTAAATAACGAATCTCGCAACTCAGCAGCCAACTGGCTGTGGCGCCTGCTGGCTGATTAATATATGAATTAAATTATTAAATAACGGATCTGGCAACTCAGCATCCAAATGGCTGAATAATATATGAATTAATTTAATAAATAACGAATCTGGCAACTGGATGAAGGAATAATTAAACACAAGGCGCTATCTGGCAACTCAGCCAACTGGCTGATTAGTGCCCTATAAGAGGGCGGCGTGTGGCTGAAGAACCCCATATGAGCTCGGCAATCAGCCGAGCAAACACCCAACTCTGGGTTCTCACCTCTGGGTGTCTGCCTCTACTTCTATCTCTTTCTTCCCCTTTGGGGGGTGAGGCGTCCCCTTCTCCCCCAAAGAGGCCCCTTAGGTTAGGTATGCCCCTTTGGGTGGTTCAGCTTGGGGGATAACTCCAAGTTGCATACTCCTTGCAATCCCATTTGGGGGGATCAGCTTGGGGGATAACTCCAGGTTGCATACCCCTTGCAGTTCCATTTTGGGGCTGGCAACAAAGGAGGGTGCCTTGGTAATAAAGAGGGTTGACACTCTTGCAACATTACGTCATATTGCAACTTGCACTCATACATTTTGCGGCTATACTACTAGGCGCTTTTGCGGGCATTTTTCCTTGGCCCCTCCTTCCTGCATAAAAAAAAAAGAGAACGCTTTGGATTTAATTTTGACAAATAACAACGAGATAATAAATAAAAAGGTAACGCACACAAATTTCTCAGACCATAACCTAATCGATATACAGGGTGTCCATAAATGTTTACCGTGAAAACAGTATGCTCTCGTTTTAATGACGAATCTTACATCCGTTTTCTTTTTACAGGTGATCTCGTACACGCATAGAGTTTCTGTGCTGGTGTGTTTCGTCTACCGCATTCGCCGCTAGGAGCGCTGTAGTAGCTGTTCAGTTAAGATGGCGTATGTGACAGAGAAGGCACAATGTGTTGTGTTGCTTGCAGAAACAAAATCTCCTGTCAGTGTTCAGCGAAGGTTCAGAACAAAGTATGGAAAGAATCCACCTGATGTAAAGTTAATTAAGTCGTGATGAAAAAATTCGTGGAAAAGTGGAAAAGGGAAAGAACAGTGGTAGACCATCAGTTTCCGATGGGACGGTGGAAAACATTCAAACTGCTTTCACACGGTCACCAAGGAAATCGGTGAGACAAGCTTCATGCCAACTAAAGATACCGAAGTCTACGGTGCACAAGGTGTTACACAAACGTTTGAAGTTACACGCCTACAAGGTACAAATTGTTCAAGAACTGAAGCCTGATGACCGTCCAAAACGTGAACAATTCGCTATTGACATTTTGAACAGCATTGACGAGGATAATGACTTCTTGTTACCTGTCTGCTTTTCAGACGAGGCTACGTTTCATCTTAGTGGTAGAGTCAACAGACACAATGTGCGTATTTGGGGATCGGAAAACCCACGTGCCGTAAGGGAGCATATTCGGGGTAGTCCGAAGATCAATGTTTGGTGTGGACTAATGCATGACCAGATAACTGGTCCTTTCTTCTTCGCTGAGAACACTGTTTCCGCAACTGCGTACCTGGATATGCTCACCAATTACGCCATCCCCCAGCTGCAGGACAGGCAGCTAACTGTCATCTTCCAACAAGATGGGGCACCCCCTCATTGGGCGCATGTTGTTCGTGAAACTCTCGACGCAACACTTCCAAATCGATGGATTTGCAGGGACGGGCCAATCCCATGGCCCCCAAGATCACCAGACATTACCCCGCTGGATTTCTTTCTCTGGGGTCATGTTAAAGATTTGGTTTATGCAACAGTTGTTCCAGATATCAGGACATTGCGAGAACTCATTACGGATGCAATTGCAACAGTTAACCCACAAATGTTGGAAAATGTGTGGCGTGAGTGTAAATACCGTTTAGACATTTTACGTGCCACTAGGGGTGCACATGTGGAAGTTTATTAAGTTCATTAACTATGTATCAAAACTTTGTATGTTTATCTACTTATGATTAAAACTGTGTTTGAATACGAGTGTTTATTTAAAAGTTATAGCATGCTTTAATCAGGGTAATCATTTATGGACACCCTGTACAACTGAAGTTAGCAACCAGAGGTGCGAAAACGCATCCCAGAGAGGCAGAAGGAATATTTGAAGACTTAAACATAAATTAAAAGAAATTAGATTGGGAAAGTGCAAATAAAGATTTAAAGGAAGTAAATTGGGAATTGCTACTTCACGAGAAGACTCCAGAACAAATACTAGGTATAATGGAGACTGAAACCAATCCACTATTACTGAAGCATGTTAGAGAGAGGAAAAAGAAAACGTAGCAAGCTCGAGAGAAAAATCAGGACACTATTTAGACAACGGAAGCAAACCGTAAAACATCTCCACAGATGCAGAACTGATGCAAAGAGACTCAAACTAGAGAGGAAAATAGGTGAAATAGAAATGGACCTAAAGCAAACATTCATACATAAGACAAACGAGGAGGTTGATAAACGGGGAGGCCAAACACACAAATTACCCCCCCCCCCCCCCCCCCCAAAATAAGCGAACTACTTAAAGAACAATTTAACTCTGTGTTTAGCACCCCTAAGTCCGAGATGAAAGTAGGAAACCGAGACGAATTTTTCGGCAAAGATACAAATCAGCCAAGAACAAATTTCGGCACAAACCTATTAATAGACTTAGAGTTCTCGGAAGGAGATATAATTAAGGCTCTATCACAGTGCGAGACAATTCGGCACCAGGGCCAGACACATGGAGTGCCACGTTTTTGAAGAAATGTAGAGTATTGCCAAACCACTATATAGGGTGTCCACAAATGATTACCCTGATTAAAGCATGCTATAACTTTTAAATAAACACTCGTATTCAAACACAGTTTTAATCATAAGTAGATAAACATACAAAGTTTTGATATATAGTTAATGAACTTAATGAGCTTCCACATGTGCACCCCTAGTGGCACGTAAAATGTCTAAACGGTATTCACACTCACGCCACACATTTTCCAACATTTGTGGGTTAACTGTTGCAATTGCATCCGTAATGCGTTCTCGCAATGTCCTGATATCTGGAACGACTGTTGCATAAACCAAATCTTTAACATGACCCCAGAGAAAGAAATCCAGCGGGGTAATGTCTGGTGATCTTGGGGGCCATGGGATTGGCCCGTCCCTGCCAATCCATCGATTTGGAAATGTTGCGTCGGGAGTTTCACGAACAACATGCGCCCAATGAGGGGGTGCCCCATCTTGTTGGAAGATGACAGTTGGCTGCCTGTCCTGCAGCTGGGGGATGGCGTAATTGGTGAGCATATCCAGGTACACAGTTGCGGAAACACATTTTACGACATTTTACGACATTTTACGTGCCACTAGGGGTGCACATGTGGAAGCTTATTAAGTTCATTAACTATATATCAAAACTTTGTATGTTTATCTACTTATGATTAAAACTGTGTTTGAATATGAGTGTTTATTTAAAAGTTATAGCATGCTTTAATCAGGGTAATCATTTATGGACACCCTGTACAACTGAAGTTAGCAACCAGAGGTGTGAAAACGCATCCCAGAGAGGCAGAAGGAATATTTGAAGACTTAAACATAAATTAAAGAAATTAGATTGGGAAAGTGCAAATAAAGATTTAAAGGAAGTAAATTGGGGAATGCTACTTCACGAGAAGACTCCAGAACAAATACTAGGTATAATGGAGACTGAAACCAATCCACTATTACTGAAGCATGTTAGAGAGAGGAAAAAAAACGTAGCAAGCTCGAGAGAAAAATCAGGACACTATTTAGACAACGGAAGCAAACCGTAAAACATCTCCACAGATGCAGAAACTGATGCAAAGAGACTCAAACTAGAGAGGAAAATAGGTGAAATAGAAATGGACCTAAAGCAAACATTCATACATAAGACAAACGAGGAGGTTGATAAACGGGGAGGCCAAACACACAAATACCCCCCCCCCCCAAAATAAGCGAACTACTTAAAGAACAATTTAACTCTGTGTTTGCACCCCTAAGTCCGAGATGAAAGTAGGAAACGAGACGAATTTTTCGGCAAAGATACAAATCAGCCAAGAACAAATTTCGGCACAAACCTATTAATAGACTTAGAGTTCTCGGAAGGAGATATAATTAAGGCTCTATCACAGTGCGAGACAATTCGGCACCAGGGCCAGACACATGGAGTGCCACGTTTTTGAAGAAATGTAGAGTATTGCCAAACCACTATATAGGGTGTCCACAAATGATTACCCTGATTAAAGCATGCTATAACTTTTAAATAAACACTCGTATTCAAACACAGTTTTAATCATAAGTAGATAAACATACAAAGTTTTGATATATAGTTAATGAACTTAATGAGCTTCCACATGTGCACCCTAGTGGCACGTAAAATGTCTAAACGGTATTCACACTCACGCCACACATTTTCCAACATTTGTGGGTTAACTGTTGCAATTGCATCCGTAATGCGTTTCGCAATGTCCTGATATCTGGAACGACTGTTGCATAAACCAAATCTTTAACATGACCCCAGAGAAAGAAATCCAGCGGGGTAATGTCTGGTGATCTTGGGGGCCATGGGATTGGCCCGTCCCTGCCAATCCATCGATTTGGAAAGTTGCGTCGGGAGTTTCACGAACAACATGCGCCCAATGAGGGGGTGCCCCATCTTGTTGGAAGATGACAGTTGTGCTGCCTGTCCTGCAGCTGGGGGATGGCGTAATTGGTGAGCATATCCAGGTACACAAGTTGCGGAAACACATTTACGACATTTTACGACATTTTACGTGCCACTAGGGGTGCACATGTGGAAGCTTATTAAGTCATTAACTATATATCAAAACTTTGTATGTTTATCTACTTATGATTAAAACTGTGTTTGAATATGAGTGTTTATTTAAAAGTATAGCATGCTTTAATCAGGGTAATCATTTATGACACCCTGTACAACTGAAGTTAGCAACCAGAGGCTGCGAAAACGCATCCCAGAGAGGCAGAAGGAATATTTGAAGACTTAAACATAAATTAAAAGAAATTAGATTGGGAAAGTGCAAATAAAGATTTAAAGGAAGTAAATTGGGATTGCTACTTCACGAGAAGACTCCAGAACAAATACTAGGTATAATGGAGACTGAAACCATCCACTATTACTGAAGCATGTTAGAGAGAGGAAAAAGAAAACGTAGCAAGCTCGAGAGAAAAATCAGGACACTATTTAGACAACGGAAGCAAACCGTAAAAACATCTCCACAGATGCAGAACTGATGCAAAGAGACTCAAACTAGAGAGGAAAATAGGTGAAATAGAAATGGACCTAAAGCAAACATTCATACATAAGACAAACGAGGAGGGTTGATAAACGGGGAGGCCAAACACACAAATTACCCCCCCCCCAAAATAAGCGAACTACTTAAAGAAACAATTTAACTCTGTGTTTAGCACCCTAAGTCCGAGATGAAAGTAGGAAACCGAGACGAATTTTTCCAAAGATACAAATCAGCCAGAAACAAATTTCGGCACAAACCTATTAATAGACTTAGAGTTCTCGGAAGGAGATATAATTAAGGCTCTATCACAGTGCGAGACAATTCGGCACCAGGGCCAGACACATGGAGTGCCACGTTTTTGAAGAAAGTAGAGTATTGCCAAACCACTATATAGGGTGTCCACAATGATTACCCTGATTAAAGCATGCTATAACTTTTAAATAAACACTCGTATTCAAACACAGTTTTAATCATAAGTAGATAAACTACAAGTTTTGATATATAGTTAATGAACTTAATGAGCTTCCACATGTGCACCCCTAGTGGCACGTAAAATGTCTAAACGGTATTCACACTCACGCCACACATTTTTCCAACATTTGTGGGTTAACTGTGCAATTGCATCCGTAATGCGTTCTCGCAATGTCCTGATATCTGGAACGACTGTTGCATAAACCAAATCTT
The DNA here is from genome assembly GCA_023014485.1 of Bathynomus jamesi. NCBI lineage: Eukaryota > Metazoa > Arthropoda > Malacostraca > Isopoda > Cirolanidae > Bathynomus > Bathynomus jamesi. The sequence continues at coordinate 1,642,547 of JAJOZX010000223.1, forward strand.
TAACATGACCCCAGAGAAAGAAATCCAGCGGGGTAATGTCTTGGTGATCTTGGGGGCCATGGGATTGGACCGTCCCTGCCAATCCTCGATTTGGAAATGTTGCGTCGGGAGTTTCACGAACAACATGCGCCCAATGAGGGGGTGCCCATCTTGTTGGAAGATGACAGTTGGCTGCCTGTCCTGCAGCTGGGATGGCGTAATTGGTGAGCATATCCAGGTACACAGTTGCGGAAACACATTTTACGACATTTTACGGACATTTTAACGTGCCACTAGGGGTGCACATGTGGAAGCTTATTAAGTTCATTAACTATATATCAAAACTTTGTATGTTTATCTACTTATGATTAAAACTGTGTTTGAATATGAGTGTTTATTTAAAAGTTATAGCATGCTTAATCAGGGTAATCATTTATGGACACCCTGTACTTACTACGGAGGAAATCACTCGGTACAGGACAAATATCGCTTCCATTAAAGAACGCGAACATTGCCCCCTTATTTAAAAGTGGTAACAGAGCAATGCCCAAGATTTATCGGCCAGTAGCTCTCACCTCAACCTTATAAAGTGCATTGAACGTATAATTAGAGGCAAAACTACCTCCTACCTACAGAAAAGAATTTATACAACCCAAGTCACATTGCTTCAGGGCTGGAAGATCCTGCTTATCACAGCTATTAGACCATCAGAAGAAAATATTGGAAAAACACTGTCGACGACAAAGCATAGATGTAATATATACTGACTTTACTGAAACCTTCGATAAATGTGACCATGGAATTATAACCCACAAACTTAAGAATACAGGAATTACTGGAAAGCTAGGAAGATGGATATTTAATCTTGACACAAGAACACAAAGAGTGGGGAGATATTGAGTCAAATCGGAAGTCTCGGAAGTAGCGAGCTCTGACCCACAAGGGACAGTATTAGTTTCCTTGCTGTTCGTAATAATGATTGCAGATATTGATGCAGATATTAAGGACAGTATTGTATCATGTTTCGCAGATGACACAAAAATATGCAAGAAATACTGAACGAAGTGACAGAAAAATTACAAACGACATTGAAACATTATTCCAATGGTTAGAAGACAACAATATGAAGTTCAACGAAGAAAAATTTCAACTTCTAAGATATGTTACTAACAAGGATCTACAGAATAAAGGGTACAAAACCTGCAAGCCAGAGAGGTAACACCAAATCCACAAGTCAGGGATCTGGGAGTAATAATGTCGTCGGATGCAGATTCGAGAAACTATAACACCCAAATTACAACTGTTAGAAAATAATGGGAATCATCTGGAGGACCTTCCGCAGCAGAAAAGCAACATCATGCTCAAATTATGGAAGAGTCTAGTCCTACCGATAATTGAGTATTGCTCAGTACTCACAAGCCCTACGGAAAACGAACATTGCGAACATTGAAGCTATACAAAGGACCGTGTACGTCTAAGATAGAGGTAACAAAAGGTGAGCACGACTGGTCTCGACTACAATCCCTGACAACTCCTCTCTCTGGAAAGACGACGCGAGCGGTACACAATAAATACATATGGAAAATACTCGAGGGCTTTGTCTCTAACCTCAGGAATGAAATAGAAACAAACTGGAGTGAGAGAAGAGACAGATTTTGTACTGTCCCAGCGCGGTTGGACAGGGGCCATGAAAACGAGTATGGAAAATACCCTCAGAATACGAGGCCCAAAGCTTTTCAGTGCCCTACCAAAAGAGTGAGAAATCTCCAGCACACCGACCTGAATAATTTCAAGAACCAGCTGGATAGATTCCTGTGCAAAGTCCCTGACAGCCATGCGTGGCTGGCTACGAGGGCAGGAGATTAGACAGCAATTCCCTCCTTCACCAAATCCCGAAAATGAGGCGGGATGCTGCAGAGGGGTTGACCGCAGGTCGATCCTGAACCGTCGTTCAAACTCACATAAAGTAATAAAGTGAGCAAGTAAGAACTTCATAATTGTCAGGTCCGTTTCATTTTGCAAGTGGTTAAAACTGAGAACTTATTAAATAGATAGTTTTACTTCACAATGTCACGGACTGAGGATTTAGTTGGTTACTTAGTGATAGAGAAGTACGACTACTAATGCCACGATGCTCATCTACCCTACCTTAAGTTGGTGAACTGAGCTGCCAACATATGTGGTATTAAAACCACAATTAAAAGAATAAACTAGGTTGGAGACGAGGGCATCGAGCAACTTTCCCTTGAATTTAAAGAGCTGATGCTAAAATTATTTATAAAACTAAATTTAAAATCGATTTGTGGATAAAAATGTGCGAGCAAATGTTTTTAGTCCTTTTCATCCTATGACTTAAGTAGCCATAAAATGGCATATACACACACACATATATCTATATATATTATATATATATATATATATATATATATATATATATATATATATATATATATAATCTTGTCTTTTTGAACAGTGGGGACGGGATTGGGTTTAAAATGATGATTTAAATAGTTTCGAATATGTTTCATAATCAAGTCCTTTGGATAAGAATTGGAATTAAAATAAATATATATAATCGATTAAAAATCACATTTCAGAATGGAAAGAAAAATATCAAAACAAACTTGAATGCGGTCGACAAGGTTTTAATAGAATTAACTTAAAGCCAAATGGAACTCTCACTTAAAAATGTGTACCGAGACCGGTGAAAGTTTTTCTTACGGTAACGGGAAGTTTTAAAATTATTATTAGTTCTATGATATTGACGTCCAAGAAAGCTAACTAACTGGCATTCTGCTCCACTTCTTTAGTGAATTTAATGATGGCATGTTTCGAATTAGGTAACTCAAGAATTGGACCTAAAACGGTTGCTCGTCCAATTTTATCCACAAATCGATTTTAAATTTATTTTTATCAATAATTTTAGCATTAGCTACTTTGAATTAAGGAAAAGTTGCCCGATGCCCTCGTCTCCAACTAGTTTATTCTTTTAATTGTGGTTTTAATGCCACATATGTTGGCAGCTCAGCGGCAACTTAAGTTACGGGTCGTGAGCATCGTGGTATTAGTAGTCGTACTTCTCTACCACTACGTAACCAGCCAAATCCTCAATCCGTGAACATTGTGAAAGTACAACCATCCATTTAATAATTTCCCAGTTTAGCCACCTTGCACAGTGAAAGGGACCTGAGAATTATATATATATATAATATATATATATAATATATAATAATATAATAAGTTATATAATATATATATATATATATATATATATTATATTATATAATATATATATATATATATATATATATATATATACTCTATGGTATATATATATATACTGTATATTAGACAAAAACCAAAGTTAACGACAATATTTTGCATATAAATTAAACATAAGTTAATATTTATGTATATAAATATATTGTAATTTTGCTTTAGTTTCGCTTGATTTTGTGTAATTATTAAACTTAATTGAACTTAGACAGTCTTCATTGTGATTTTTTCTGTTCTTTTATATTGAAAGTATTTTATAACTAAGTTATTTATGTATACCTGTCAGTTTTAAATTAAAGCAAAAATGTCTGGTGTCTGGTATAGATTCAACACATCTTTTGAACGTCATTCAGATGGGCAATTTTAAATGTATTGCAAGGGTGAATTTTGTTCAGAACAGGAATTTCCAAAAATTAGGATATAATATGATTAATAATCTAGCAGCTAATGATCTCATCTTTAATTATTCTTCCAAAGTTCTCAGTGATATTCAAAAATCTGCCCTTTGTAAAGGCCTGAAATTCTTTTACTCCAAAGAAGCTTAATTTTTACGATAATTTCCTCAACTTTGAGTTATTTTTAAGAACCTTTTTAAACATTCATTCTTTGACCCACATAGTAAAGGTTTTAACTTTTTATCTAATAATTTATGTAATTTAGCTTTTACTTCATTTTATGCTTTTAACCCTTATGGCAATAGACCTAATATGGAGGTGGAAGAGTTTCAAAGTTTAAGAAATCTGTCTTTGGACAAGTCATTGGTGGTTACAAGACCAGACAAAGGCAATGGCGTTGTTCTTTTGGACAGGAATGTTTATGTCGATAAAATGTTAGATATTTTAAATGATGCAACTAGATTTACTAAAGTAACTGGTGACATTTTTGCTTTAATTTTAAAACAGGAAGATAAAATTAATAGGTATCTTAGAAAACTTAAATCTAATAATATAATCTCAGACACAGTTTTTTCTAAATTATTTGTTTCTGAATCCAGCCCAGGTATTATGTATGGACTCCCTAAAATACACAAACCTAATTGCCCACTTAGGCCAATTTTATCGGCACTAGGAACTTTTAGTTTATACCCTTTCAAACTTCTTGGTTCCCATACTATCATCTATAACTTATAATTTGTATACAGTACGGGATTCTTTTTCTTTCGTTAGAGAAATTACCTCATTGAATAATAATTCTTACACAATAGCTAGCTTCGATGTAAAATCTTTATTTACCAATGTGCCTGTTGCAGAAACTATTGATATATGTATTAACACTCTTTTTAATAATAATGATATTGTGCAGGGTTTTAATAGAGGTCAAATGAAAGAACTACTAACATTTTCCGTGGAAAACCTTATATTTATATTCAACGGTGAATATTTTAAACAGACTGAAGGTGTTCAAATGGGTCTGCCCCTTGGTCCCACCTTAGCTAACGCGTTTCTTTGTCATCATGAAGTCAAATGGCTGAATAAGTGTCCTTCTAACTTCAAACCGGTTTTTTATAGAAGATATATTGATGACACTTTTCTCCTGTTCAAATCACCAGACCATATCCCTTTGTTTCGTAATTACCTTAATTCTAAGCACCCTAATATTGAATTTACTTCAGAACTTGAATCTAATAGCTCTGTCCTTTTTGGACATTAAGATAATAAAAACTAATTCCTCTTTTGAAACTTCCGTTTACCGAAAGCCGACATTCACCAATCTCACTACCAACTTTTCTTCCTTTATCCCTTTAGGTTTCAAACGAAATTTAATTTCGACTCTGACCAATAGAGCTTTCAATATCTGTTCAGATTACTTTAAACTACACGATGAACTAGATTTCATCCGAAAACTCCTTACCAAGATAATTTCCCTTCTAGACTGGTGGAGACTACAATAGGCAGAACCTTAAATAGACTAATAAACCCAACAACTAGAGACTTAATTACAGTCCCCAAAGATATCCTGTATTTCACTTTGCCTTATATGGGAACCTCAAGTTTTAACATTAGAAACAAACTTTTAAAATTGCTCAAGGAATTCTACCCACAACTATGTATAAAAATTATATTCACCCCGTCTAAATCGATTTACCATTTATTTAAATACAAGGATGTTATTCCTACACTTCTTAAGTCATCCATAGTTTACCAATTCAAGTGTGACCACTGTATGGGGTCATATATAAGTAAAACTAAAAGACATTTAAAATCCCATATTTACGAATATCTCGGTAAATCGGTCCGTACAAATTTACCTCTTGGCAAACCACCTAATTCTCTCATACGTAATCACTCGCACAACAATAACCACCCAATTTCACAGTCTAATTTCGCCGTACTTGCTGCCGGAAGCTCTGATCTTTAGCTCAAAATTATGGAATTTTTGTTTATTTATAAACTAAAACCAGACCTAAATTCTGACGAATCATTGGTAGATCTGCTATGTTTTGGTTAGGGTACTAGTTTATTTTATTTTATTTACCTTTCAGTTTTAATACTTTTATTTTTCCTAGCTACTTTTTATAAGTGTAACTTTTTAACTTCACATTTATTTACCTTTTAGTTTTAATGTTTTACATTTTCTTAGCTACTTCTTATAATTTTTAACTTTATTTTAAATTGTTATTAAGCAATTTGTATTCTGTATGTGATTTGGCATTTTATTGTTTTAGCCCTGAAGATGGAATTAGTGCATTCCGAAACGTTGGTACTATTAAACCTTGAAGGGTTTATTTTTTCTCTGGTGTTCCTGTTTATTGTATATATATATATAATATATATATATATATATATATATGCACTAAAATCACAGAATAACACGTGATCTTATTAATAAGCAAACAACCACAGGGAAAAGGAAAAGGAAACACGAAGTCCGAGCGTTTTCGTGATATATTGACATCTTCAGGGAGAAACAAAAAATAGGCAGAGATTACAAAGTAAATGAGTTAAATACACAAGCAAAAAAATTCCCAATCGGCAACTCAAATTAAAGACCATAAAACCCTCTAAAGATTTTTTCAATAGATAACATAATCTGTAGGCTGCTAAATTACTGAATATAAAAGAACTATATAGATGAAATTAGACAAAAAACCAGTACAGAGAACAAAAATTATTATAACGGTTATTACACTAGTATTTAATTAAAGCAGGCAATTAAGTGGCAAGAATTTAATGAAAACAAAGGGAATGGTGCCATCGTCTTACAGAATATTCCAAAATTTCTACAAACAATCTGAAAAAAAAAATTGTTTTCCCAATAGCCAACCAGTTGAAAAGTCCAATAAACCACCAAGCACCCAAAGATTATATACGAAAGAAATATTACAATTAAAATGGACACATAAGAATGTTAACAGTTCTTAAAATAATATTTATTTATTTAACCAAGGCAAACCGTTAAGGGGCAAGAATGCGGTCGAGAAAACAATAGGCCCTTCGCCAACTTTCTAACAATGCACGAGTCTAATTTATACAGCCCAGGGCTAATATTAAGGACCACGTCCGCATTATTCTTGATCACACTTGATTCAAGTATATTTCTGCTAACAATAGATTTACTAAACCTTAATTTGGAAGCATTTTTCCAGTCAATGGGATGATTAGTATCTCTTACGTGAATGAAAATGGCGTTAGATTCCTGGCCAATTCTTATACTGTATTGATGCTGCATAATACGTAACTCAAGTTACGGCCAATATAAAATTTATTACATATTGTGCATGGGATTTTATATACACAACCCTGTTCACTTAAAGGGGAGTTCTTAATCAATGAATTCTTAATTACATCTAAATTTTGAACGCAATATTTACGTTAAAAGTCCTCAGCAGATTCGGCAGATCAAGGAAATTTTCTCTGAATGGTAACACTAAAACATTTTTTTGTGTTATAAGGAATCTTGTCCTTTACTTCGTAGAAGGTTTTCTTTGCCATTTTTAAGGACTTATCTATGCAGTTCTTTGGATATTTTAAATCAAACGCAATTTCGTATATTTTACTAATTTCGTCGTCAATGAACTCTGGGCTACAAATTCGTAGGCCTCTTAGGAACAAAGTAGAAAGAACGATCGTTTTACGTTAATATGGTGATCAGAATAATAATGTATATAGGAACAATTATTAGTGGGTTTTCTGTAAATATTGTACTTAAACTTTTTTCCAGACCTATATATTAAAACATCTGTAAAAAGGATCGAAGAATCTTTTTCTATTTCAACTGTAAAATTGATAGAGGGAGTTAAATTATTAAGTTTGGTAAGAATTCATTGAGATTTAAAGTCACTGGCCAAAGACAAAGAACATCATCTACATATCTAAACCATGGAACATAATTTGGCAGAATCTTCCTTAATAACTTACTTTCAAAAAACTCCATATATAAGTTACTTAAAATGGGGGAGAGAGGGTTTCCCATCGCCATACCAAATTTCTGCCTAAAATATTCATTATTGAACACAAATTTTGAGTCTACTATGCACAGCTTAATTAATTCTATAATTGTAGCCACAGGTAATGGCAAATTATGCTTAACCAATTCTTCCGAAAGAAACACTAATAGATCCTCCACCGGGACTCTTGTAAATAAAGCGGTAACATCAAAGCTTACCAATCTAAAATTGTAATTGACACTGATACTATTTAATTTTTCCACAAGGTCTACATTATTATTTATGTGTGATTGTGAAATTGTGCCGAGGAGAGGATTAAGAATGGAGACAAGCCATTTGGATAGCTTATATGAGATAGATCCTATAGAACTAACAATAGGCCGAAATAGTACCCGTTCAAATTTGTTGAGAACACCTCGATGGTGGGCAAGTCAGGTCCCACCAGTTTTTCAGGTGCACCCACGGGGTACGGATTGTTCTTCACGTAGGGATATAAAGAACAGAAGTCATAGTAATGGAGTTTCATGCCCTCCGTTGGCGGAAAGTATAGCTTGAAGGGATTTGTACGCCCTCCAAACAAGCTATCACCGCATTTGAGAGGATCCAGCACCATTGAACGCTTGATCGTGTTTATTTCTTCATAGTACTGTCCATCTGTTTCCATCCGTGCATCATACTCATGCTCCCACAAGACTTTGTGAGTGAACTGGGAGCCTAGAAGTTGATCGTGGGTGCGGGTCCACGCAAGACTGTCGGCAGGAGATCTACCGTGGTATCTCCTACGATTCCACACTCAGGACGAGGGCATCCATGCCACCAGCAACCGTTAAAGGAGTACACAGTCTTCTCACCAGTGGCACGGTTTTCGCTTAGACCATCAGCCCAAAAAACACGACTATTAACCTTAATGGGTACTTCTCCCGTGTTGCGGGCATGCTTTATGTATACATCTGTCTGCTGCTGTATATGCATGAGCCAGTAAATAGCCTTGTGCCCATAACTGCGGGGATTGTTTCTGTGAATGACGGCTAAGGTGTCTTTAGGCATGAAATTATTCTTGAACAACGAAAAACATAATGAGGCGATGGTGGTTGCGACTTCCAACGGATCGCATTTGAAACGGTCTAAGTATAAAGTGACCTATTTTTAGGAGCAAAAAGCGGGACATTTTTCTATTTTTGGAGTTATAAATTAAAATGACTATATTTTCAGGAGCCAAAAGCGGGACACCTCTCTACTCATATATATATATATATCGTAAAGAACGACGCTTGTATAGGAGATATTCCGCGCAAGACGAGAAAGAGAAAACAACAAATGAAAAAATGAAGTACCACCTGGGAATCGAACCCGGGATCTTCCGATTGCCGGTCAGACGCGATAACCACTACACCATGGACTTCACTCTTCCAAATGCCGTAATTCCTCTACATACTCGCAGAAACCAATGCCCCAAGGGGGCACCTCCCGCATGCCGTAACATTATATACATTCAACTGCAAAGAACACGCAGTATAAATAACGTAAAGAACGACGCTTGTATAGGAGATATTCCGCGCAAGACGAGAAAGAGAAAACAACAAATGAAAAAATGAAGTACCACCTGGGAATCGAACCCGGGATCTTCCGATTGCCGGTCAGACGCGATAACCACTACACCATGGACTTCACTCTTCCAAATGCCGTAATTCCTCTACATACTCGCAGAAACCAATGCCCCAAGGGGGCACCTCCCGCATGCCGTAACATTATATACATTCAACTGCAAAGAACACGCAGTATAAATAACGTAAAGAACGACGCTTGTATAGGAGATATTCCGCGCAAGACGAGAAAGAGAAAACAACAAATGAAAAAATGAAGTACCACCTGGGAATCGAACCCGGGATCTTCCGATTGCCGGTCAGACGCGATAACCACTACACCATGGACTTCACTCTTCCAAATGCCGTAATTCCTCTACATACTCGCAGAAACCAATGCCCCAAGGGGGCACCTCCCGCATGCCGTAACATTATATACATTCAACTGCAAAGAACACGCAGTATAAATAACGTAAAGAACGACGCTTGTATAGGAGATATTCCGCGCAAGACGAGAAAGAGAAAACAACAAATGAAAAAATGAAGTACCACCTGGGAATCGAACCCGGGATCTTCCGATTGCCGGTCAGACGCGATAACCACTACACCATGGACTTCACTCTTCCAAATGCCGTAATTCCTCTACATACTCGCAGAAACCAATGCCCCAAGGGGGCACCTCCCGCATGCCGTAACATTATATACATTCAACTGCAAAGAACACGCAGTATAAATAACGTAAAGAACGACGCTTGTATAGGAGATATTCCGCGCAAGACGAGAAAGAGAAAACAACAAATGAAAAAATGAAGTACCACCTGGGAATCGAACCCGGGATCTTCCGATTGCCGGTCAGACGCGATAACCACTACACCATGGACTTCACTCTTCCAAATGCCGTAATTCCTCTACATACTCGCAGAAACCAATGCCCCAAGGGGGCACCTCCCGCATGCCGTAACATTATATACATTCAACTGCAAAGAACACGCAGTATAAATAACGTAAAGAACGACGCTTGTATAGGAGATATTCCGCGCAAGACGAGAAAGAGAAAACAACAAATGAAAAAATGAAGTACCACCTGGGAATCGAACCCGGGATCTTCCGATTGCCGGTCAGACGCGATAACCACTACACCATGGACTTCACTCTTCCAAATGCCGTAATTCCTCTACATACTCGCAGAAACCAATGCCCCAAGGGGGCACCTCCCGCATGCCGTAACATTATATACATTCAACTGCAAAGAACACGCAGTATAAATAACGTAAAGAACGACGCTTGTATAGGAGATATTCCGCGCAAGACGAGAAAGAGAAAACAACAAATGAAAAAATGAAGTACCACCTGGGAATCGAACCCGGGATCTTCCGATTGCCGGTCAGACGCGATAACCACTACACCATGGACTTCACTTCATTTTCATTTGTTGTTTTCTCTTTCTCGTCTTGCGCGGAATATCTCCTATACAAGCGTCGTTCTTTACGTTATTTATACTGCGTGTTCTTTGCAGTTGAATGTATATAATGTTACGGCATGCGGGAGGTGCCCCCTTGGGGCATTGGTTTCTGCGAGTATGTAGAGGAATTACGGCATTTGGAAGAGTGAAGTCCATGGTGTAGTGGTTATCGCGTCTGACCGGCAATCGGAAGATCCCGGGTTCGATTCCCAGGTGGTACTTCATTTTTTCATTTGTTGTTTTCTCTTTCTCGTCTTGCGCGGAATATCTCCTATACAAGCGTCGTTCTTTACGTTATTTATACTGCGTGTTCTTTGCAGTTGAATGTATATAATGTTACGGCATGCGGGAGGTGCCCCCTTGGGGCATTGGTTTCTGCGAGTATGTAGAGGAATTACGGCATTTGGAAGAGTGAAGTCCATGGTGTAGTGGTTATCGCGTCTGACCGGCAATCGGAAGATCCCGGGTTCGATTCCCAGGTGGTACTTCATTTTTTCATTTGTTGTTTTCTCTTTCTCGTCTTGCGCGGAATATCTCCTATACAAGCGTCGTTCTTTACGTTATTTATACTGCGTGTTCTTTGCAGTTGAATGTATATAATGTTACGGCATGCGGGAGGTGCCCCCTTGGGGCATTGGTTTCTGCGAGTATGTAGAGGAATTACGGCATTTGGAAGAGTGAAGTCCATGGTGTAGTGGTTATCGCGTCTGACCGGCAATCGGAAGATCCCGGGTTCGATTCCCAGGTGGTACTTCATTTTTTCATTTGTTGTTTTCTCTTTCTCGTCTTGCGCGGAATATCTCCTATACAAGCGTCGTTCTTTACGTTATTTATACTGCGTGTTCTTTGCAGTTGAATGTATATAATGTTACGGCATGCGGGAGGTGCCCCCTTGGGGCATTGGTTTCTGCGAGTATGTAGAGGAATTACGGCATTTGGAAGAGTGAAGTCCATGGTGTAGTGGTTATCGCGTCTGACCGGCAATCGGAAGATCCCGGGTTCGATTCCCAGGTGGTACTTCATTTTTTCATTTGTTGTTTTCTCTTTCTCGTCTTGCGCGGAATATCTCCTATACAAGCGTCGTTCTTTACGTTATTTATACTGCGTGTTCTTTGCAGTTGAATGTATATAATGTTACGGCATGCGGGAGGTGCCCCCTTGGGGCATTGGTTTCTGCGAGTATGTAGAGGAATTACGGCATTTGGAAGAGTGAAGTCCATGGTGTAGTGGTTATCGCGTCTGACCGGCAATCGGAAGATCCCGGGTTCGATTCCCAGGTGGTACTTCATTTTTTCATTTGTTGTTTTCTCTTTCTCGTCTTGCGCGGAATATCTCCTATACAAGCGTCGTTCTTTACGTTATTTATACTGCGTGTTCTTTGCAGTTGAATGTATATAATGTTACGGCATGCGGGAGGTGCCCCCTTGGGGCATTGGTTTCTGCGAGTATGTAGAGGAATTACGGCATTTGGAAGAGTGAAGTCCATGGTGTAGTGGTTATCGCGTCTGACCGGCAATCGGAAGATCCCGGGTTCGATTCCCAGGTGGTACTTCATTTTTTCATTTGTTGTTTTCTCTTTCTCGTCTTGCGCGGAATATCTCCTATACAAGCGTCGTTCTTTACGTTATTTATACTGCGTGTTCTTTGCAGTTGAATGTATATAATGTTACGGCATGCGGGAGGTGCCCCCTTGGGGCATTGGTTTCTGCGAGTATGTAGAGGAATTACGGCATTTGGAAGAGTGAAGTCCATGGTGTAGTGGTTATCGCGTCTGACCGGCAATCGGAAGATCCCGGGTTCGATTCCCAGGTGGTACTTCATTTTTTCATTTGTTGTTTTCTCTTTCTCGTCTTGCGCGGAATATCTCCTATACAAGCGTCGTTCTTTACGTTATTTATACTGCGTGTTCTTTGCAGTTGAATGTATATAATGTTACGGCATGCGGGAGGTGCCCCCTTGGGGCATTGGTTTCTGCGAGTATGTAGAGGAATTACGGCATTTGGAAGAGTGAAGTCCATGGTGTAGTGGTTATCGCGTCTGACCGGCAATCGGAAGATCCCGGGTTCGATTCCCAGGTGGTACTTCATTTTTTCATTTGTTGTTTTCTCTTTCTCGTCTTGCGCGGAATATCTCCTATACAAGCGTCGTTCTTTACGTTATTTATACTGCGTGTTCTTTGCAGTTGAATGTATATAATGTTACGGCATGCGGGAGGTGCCCCCTTGGGGCATTGGTTTCTGCGAGTATGTAGAGGAATTACGGCATTTGGAAGAGTGAAGTCCATGGTGTAGTGGTTATCGCGTCTGACCGGCAATCGGAAGATCCCGGGTTCGATTCCCAGGTGGTACTTCATTTTTTCATTTGTTGTTTTCTCTTTCTCGTCTTGCGCGGAATATCTCCTATACAAGCGTCGTTCTTTACGTTATTTATACTGCGTGTTCTTTGCAGTTGAATGTATATAGATATATATATATATACTGTATAATGTATATAATATATATATATATATATATATATTATATATATATATACACAAACTCAGAATGGTCCCCTGAGAAACTTATATGTTAAACACAGACCGTGCATGGAACAAGGAACTCTTCTGGGAAAATTAAATCCACTATAGTCCGAATAAGTAATGGTAAATGACAAATACCATAGTTTTTCTTTTTCATGATGCTAGCCCGACGTGGGCAACGGGTCTCTCGCAAAGAGATCCCATAAATATAGCTTCCCTCACCAGCTATCTGCAAAGCAGACAGGATCCAGCTTTGGGACATGGACCTAGGGTTTAAAGCAAGCCTAGTCCCTACATTCAGAACCTCTATATAAGTAAAAGACTCTTTGCATTCACGTCGGATTGAATAAATCAAAGAAAAAAGGGGTAACTATTGTATTTTTAGCCAAAAAAACCAAAACTTAAACCTCAACCGGGACATTGAGCGTCCACTTTTCAAGGCACGCAACACGTCCGTTTAATATACACAAACTCAGAATGGTCCCCTGAGAAACTTATATGTTAAACACAGACCGTGCATGGAACAAGGAACTCTTCTGGGAAAATTAAATCCACTATAGTCCGAATAAGTAATGGTAAATGACAAATACCATAGTTTTTCTTTTTCATGATGCTAGCCCGACGTGGGCAACGGGTCTCCGCAAAGAGATCCGATAAATATAGCTTCCCTCACCAGCTATCTGCAAAGCAGACAGGATCCAGCTTTGGGACATGGACCTAGGGTTTAAAGCAAGCCTAGTCCCTACATTCAGAACCTCTATATAAGTAAAAGACTCGTTGCATTCACGTCGGATTGAATAAATCAAAGAAAAAAGGGGTAACTATTGTATTTTTAGCAAAAAAAAACAAAACCTCAACCGGGACATTGAGCCATTGAGCGTCCACTTTTCAAGGCACGCAACACGTCCGTTTAATATACACAAACTCAGAATGGTCCCCTGAGAAACTTATATGTTAAACACAGACCGTGCATGGAACAAGGAACTCTTCTGGGAAAATTAAATCCACTATAGTCCGAATAAGTAATGGTAAATGACAAATACCATAGTTTTTCTTTTTCATGATGCTAGCCCGACGTGGGCAACGGGTCTCTCGCAAAGCTGGATCCTGTCTGCTTTGCAGATAGCTGGTGAGGGAAGCTATATTTATGGGATCTCTTTGCGAGAGACCCGTTGCCCACGTCGGGCTAGCATCATGAAAAAGAAAAACTATGGTATTTGTCATTTACCATTACTTATTCGGACTATAGTGGATTTAATTTTCCCAGAAGAGTTCCTTGTTCCATGCACGGTCTGTGTTTAACATATAAGTTTCTCAGGGGACCATTCTGAGTTTGTGTATATTAAACGGACGTGTTGCGTGCCTTGAAAAGTGGACGCTCAAATGTCCCGGTTGAGGTTTAAGTTTTGGTTTTTTTGGCTAAAAATACAATAGTTACCCCTTTTTTCTTTGATTTATTCAATCCGACGTGAATGCAACGAGTCTTTTACTTATATAGAGGTTCTGAATGTAGGGACTAGGCTTGCTTTAAACCCTAGGTCCATGTCCCAAAGCTGGATCCTGTCTGCTTTGCAGATAGCTGGTGAGGGAAGCTATATTTATGGGATCTCTTTGCGAGAGACCCGTTGCCCACGTCGGGCTAGCATCATGAAAAAGAAAAACTATGGTATTTGTCATTTACCATTACTTATTCGGACTATAGTGGATTTAATTTCCCAGAAGAGTTCCTTGTTCCATGCACGGTCTGTGTTTAACATATAAGTTTCTCAGGGGACCATTCTGAGTTTGTGTATATTAAACGGACGTGTTGCGTGCCTTGAAAAGTGGACGCTCAATGTCCCGGTTGAGGTTTAAGTTTTGTTTTTTTTTTTGGCTAAAAATACAATAGTTACCCCTTTTTTCTTTGATTTATTCAATCCGACGTGAATGCAACGAGTCTTTTACTTATATAGAGGTTCTGAATGTAGGGACTAGGCTTGCTTTAAACCCTAGGTCCATGTCCCAAAGCTGGATCCTGTCTGCTTTGCAGATAGCTGGTGAGGGAAGCTATATTTATCGGATCTCTTTGCGAGAGACCCGTTGCCCACGTCGGGCTAGCATCATGAAAAGAAAAACTATGGTATTTGTCATTTACCATTATTTATTCGGACTATAGTGGATTTAATTTTCCCAGAAGAGTTCCTTGTTCCATGCACGGTCTGTGTTTAACATATATATATATATATATTTATATATATACGGAACATAATTATTACTTCACTGCTTGTATTTTTCTCTTGAGTATATAATTATGAAAAAAATTAACTCAACTGAGAATGGCTTATATCTATAACATACCAATACACAATATTATCGTACTTGCTTTTCAATTCCCGTACTTTTCAGTAGATGAAATCTTCTGAAGTAACTCCGGAGATGATTTCAACATAGTGTAGAACTCCATACAGGTTTGACTGAAGTTTATTTTAGTTAAAAGTAAAGCTTTTAGAGTTGAGACTTTCAGTTTTGCTTTCTCAGATGTCCACGTCTTATTCATTTGAGAGAAAGCACGTTCAGTCGAAGCATTAGTTCCTGGAAGACAGAGTATGAACTGAATTAATGCTGACATTCGTTGATGATTGACATCTCTGGCCTTGAAATGAGTGAATACTTCCACCCAGCGCTGGTCTGTTGATAATTTAGATGCATTCCACTCTGCTACTTTCTCATCACTAATGTACTTTGCAAAACACGTGAACTTATCAAATAATTCAGTGTCAAATTTGGGGTCAAATAGTTGTTTTTCAGCAGCAAAATCCATTGTTTTCTCAACAACTGACCATTTTGGAACTTATTTTAATAAAGCCCACTGCATACACTCAACGTTTGGCTAGTGACCCGACCACTGATCCAAATACTTAACACATGTGTCATAAAACTCAACTAATATTTTCTTTACAGATAAGGAATCATTAGAATCAATCAACCCATCTTGTTCAAGTTTGTTTACAAGACTCCTGACTGAGAGTGGCACAAACACATTATCTTTCTTTGATTGCAAATTATCCTTCAGATCAGAAATTGCACTCATCACTTCCACAACTGATATATGTTCACCCTCAATCTTTAAAACCACTTGGTGAAAGGTGGCTGCCTGACAGTGCACAAAGTTGAGCCAGATCTCTGATTGTGGGTTTTCAAAAAGTTTTTCAGTATTACTGGACACTTGCTTTGGCTCAGAAAGTATGATCTTAGACCAGGAAACAACTTGAGTATTCTTTCAACTGCAGGCATTAATGCCAACCACCTTGTTTTACTATATCCCAGTGACTGTTTATATTCAATGTCCACAAAATCACAAAACTCTTTCAGCTCTTCTACTCGAACAGTATAGATGTAGAAATATGAATATATTTTTACAACCACTGTTTCCACATCAATTGGCAGACAATCACTGGCAGACTGAACAGCATTATGTACAATATGTGCAAAACAACCAATCCCAATTAGTTCTCTACCATGTAGTCATTTAGCTTCCTGAAAATGTTATTCACTCCTTTTCTTGCAGCACCACCAAAATTACAGTTAGTGTTATCACCACAGAAAGCAACTAATTTTCTGCCAGGTCATGCTCTTCAATAATATCAGTTAAATATTTCACCACAATATCTGAGGTTTCTCCAGGCTGAGATTTAAAGTCAGTAAGCTTCACTTGAGCACCTTCATATGGCTGAAAGAAGCGAATTAAAACAGGAAACAGCTTGATGTTTCCATGGTTGTTTGTATCAGTTAGCAATGTTATGCAATGAGCATCCTTTAATTGTTTTTTTAATTCTGTTCAGTATATGGTGCAAATCCATTTGAAACAATCGCTTCGCACTTTGTTCTGGCACATGAAAATTTTGGTTCAAAGCATGTTTTCAAAATTTTTGTTGCACAGTCAGTAGATCTGAAGCTTTGTCTTTCCCTGACTGTATGGTAAGCCCACAAACCCTCAGCAGCAGCTACTTCTAAATTCTTATTACGAGGCGTCACACTTTTAAAATAATCACTCACTATCTTACTAGATGAAGCACCGATATCAACCGATTTGTGTCTTTTGGAGCCAAGATGCTTAGTAATATCATTAATCCCACAATGTCCAATGCTGAAGTCACTTCTACATTTCTCACACCGTACATCACTTTCTGTTGTTTTTTGTAATAAATGGACATTTAGACTGCAGATGTGCATTAAATGTACACTTCCTTTTAGTTCTAGACATTTTGTTTGGTCAAAGTAGGCCTACGACCTTACGTACGATACAATTAATAACTTTCCTTATCCTTCAAACGAAAAAGTTTAACCGAGCTGCAAAAGAAAAAAAAGAATGCAGGGATAAAAATTAATTGAGGTTATTAATTAAGCAAACATAAAACATAAAAGCGTACACTACAACACAACTTTACACAAAGGCCGCTAATGAAACACTGAAACGCTAGTCGGGAATCACGGCACTGTCGCACGGCGACATGTATCGTACCAGTTCAGTTTGCAAGTTAGTATTTAGATTTGGAATTCGGAATGTGGCATAATTCTATTAATTCATAAAGGACATCTAATGTCTAATGTAACAGTAATTTTAATAAAGCGGGACATTTATGAAAATTTGCTCCAAATGTGGGACATTTTCGGGACATTTTGAAAAGAGGGACACGTCATAAATTCGGGACTGTCCCGCCCAAAATCGGGACTCTGGTCATCTTATCTATGTACAGTGCTTACAAGAAGTCTCACGCTTCTGTCTCGTCCCAAGCTAGTCTGTTAGGTATAAAATGGGCGGTCCTCATGGCAGCGGAGGTGTGTTCGGATTGGTGCACATAACTGCTCTAACACAATCAATGACGTCCATTATTACGTCACTTCTGCTACATTTTAGTGTTTAAAATACAAATGATTAAGAAGCAGAAAGGAGCAAGTTTCGGGATGTTGGGATGGTTATGGAGCAATCCTAGTCATCATAATATTAGCTGGGCATTACATTATACCGTCTCAATATATACTGTAGACCAGAGCTTCCCAAACTTTTCACGTTGGCGACACACTAATTAATTTTTGTTATCAAATATCAAATATCAGATAATTTTTCAGCAGGTGGTTTATCTTGTAGCCGATTTTGTTGATACAAAAATCAAAATTTTCAAAATACAAAAAATTGAAAATATTTAGCTAAATTTGGCGACACACCTGGGAGGTATTGGCGACACATTAATGTATCGCGACACACAGTTTGGAAAGCTCTGCTGTAGACTATAGAGAACGACTAATTCGGCAAATATCCCAAATCATGGCATGATACCTGTTATTTTGACGCAGGTCTAAATTATTTGCTCAAATGCAATTATTGATATAAGTAATTGTTGGGAATTGTTGTCAATATTGTTGTTTGTGATATATATCCTACGTGAAGAATCTAATGACCAATTCCTCAGTGAACCTCTCACGCGCTCGCATTTGAGGAAGTCACGGTCGTCTCACTAATAGATAGTTTATCCATTGTTTTAAGTGGTAACCTATTAAACGAACTATGTTAAACCTATTCCATCTTATGAAAGTCATTAGTCTAAAGCAAGACTGGTGGGCCGTGAATCAGAGAAATTTGCATTTGATTTGTTCATCGTAATTATTACGTAATATAGTATACTGTATATAGTAGTATATAAGAGTTTATTGGTAGCATATCATATGACAATTCCCATAAACATGTGATGACCTCGATGTTGCCAGTTTTATTTTTTTCCTGAAACTATTACCTTCTCATAGTTTGTTTCAACAATGCATATATTATCATCTCCACGAGCGTAGACATTGCAAGAAAAGATTCTAACTAAGGATAAGTAAAGTTCTTTCATGGTCACAATATATACTTTTATAGATGTCAAACATAAAAATATAATAAAATTCTATATTAACATAAATATATATTCGATACACATTTACGTCATGGCTTTAACATCAGTATTTCGTATAGCTTCCTCCAGCATCAATAATTTCTTGCAATCGTTGCGGCATAGAAGAGGCCAGATTGTAGGGAATGTTTGGTGTTCGGCGTAAGCTCTCCCAACTATTCCTCGTGTGAGCTAAAAGTGCTTCAAATGTTCTTTCATTGCGTTGCTCCCATTCGTTAATCATTATTGCCCAAAGGTTTTCAATCGGATTCAAATCAGGAGAACGTGGTGGCAGAATTAGATTAATAATCTCTGGGTGATCTTCGTACCACGCTCTCACAACGTTACTCCTATGAATGGGACTGTTATCTTCCATTAAGTAAAATGGTTCCGGTGCTGGAACCAGATACGCACGAACACTGGGTAGCAGCACCTCTTCCAGTATCTGGCAATATTGCTGTCCAGTAAAGCGTCCATCTACTTGAGTCAATTCTCCGACACCATAGCCAGACATCCAGCCCCACACACCGAGATTGATGTGACCACTACGTTTGCTCGGGAAAACATTTCCTTCTTCATAGCGTTTTCCGCGCTGCCTCCAACAATGCAGGGAACCATGACTATCTGTTGAAAATGTTTTTTCGTCACAGTACACAACTTTTCTCCAGAATTCTTCCTCCTGCGGCAAGTATTGCAAGGCAAATCCCATCCGCGCCTCTTTATGCTCAATCGTCAATGCAGGTTTTATAGCTGGACGGCGAGAAAAATACCCTGCCTCGTGAAGTCTGTTGTTCACTGTATTTGCGCTACAACGAAGGTTCAGGTGTCTGTAAATATGCGTCGCTGGAACAAACGGATGCTCTCTGGCATGATTAACAATCGCAGCATCTTCCTCTTGAGATGTTGAACGCGGAGGACCAGACCTCGGCAAAGTAGCGATTGAGTTTTCTGCTTCATACCGATGAATCCACCGTTCCACAGTGCTTCGATGAACGTCTAGTCGTCTTGATATTTCTCTTATTGGCACACCATATTCATGCAATGTCACCATTGCTCCCCGCATTGCCTGGGTCGTCTCGTGGTGCACAGACGGCCTTTCCATCTTTGTGTAAATGGCTTATGTGAAGCGTGCTGGGACGATAAAGGAAATGAGGATACCATGCACCCCTTCTGAAATTGATTTCGGTTGTGAAGGTACCAACCCTTCGAATGGTAATAATAATCAGCCAATTTCCTATTTTGTTGAACATATGCATAAAAAATTCGTCTTAAAAGCCAAGGATCCAAAGATTGTCAGCAATAGTTTATATCCCAACTGAATATAGTCAGCCATCAACAGTATAATCATATTTTATTTCCATAACTACTCATGACTACTCTGTCATAGTAAATAACCTTATTATGACTTAGGTAGTAGTGGTAATTCTGAGTGGCGGCCTCTAGCCACATACGTTAAACCTATCAGTGCGTCTAAGACCAGACTCTTCTGTTTCTGTCAATTCATTGTTAGTTTAAGGTATTTTGCTCTTTGTCTTTCTAGGTCTAGGGCATTAAAATAAATATTTGAGTTTGTGTTTAGCATTTCCTCCTCCCTTCGTAATTCCCCACCCAACCTCGTTTCCTTCGACATAGCAACGCTTACCTCCATCCTCATTCCACTTCCTTCATTAAACCTATTATCGCTTTTACTGCCCTTCCTTCCATCCTTCAATGCCAGCGTTCTTAAACCTAGCACATAAATTATATAATATGGAATCTAACACCTTAGATCTCTACGCATTCATGTTACTTGAAGACGCCTGTGTCTTAGGGGAATCTAAGTGTTGAGAGTGGGCTTGAGGGGTAGTCTATAGATTATTACAGATGACCTTGAACGCTCCAACTATTTAAAAATGATTATTTATTACGCACATCATATGGCATAATACACACATGAATTTAAGTATCTCTTACACTATAGGAATGGAATTGAATCCTACCAGAGTTAAAAAGTCGCAAAATATGATAGATTAGTTTGTATTAAGAGGTCACTAAGAGAAAAGGATTTGGAGTAGAGCGGAAGGCAGAGAGTATATTTTCTCGAGTTTCGGTTATTATTAACGTTATATGGATACATTGCCATGCGGTGTGATGAGAGAGAGAGAGAGAGAGAGAGAGAGAGAGAGAGAGAGAGCTTTTAAATCACACCTTTTAAATGGTTTGTGGGTAAGGGCTTCACGTATGTTATTTTAGTCCAGGGTAGTTTATGTGGAGGTGTTAACGTAACTTGCACTTGGGACTGTTAATTGTAAGACAACTACCATAGCTGGGACTGAGACACGTTATCCCCTGCATACTCTATATATATCTATATACAGTATGTCTCTATATATAAATAGATAGAGTGATCAACACAATGATAATGTGGACGTCATTGATGGGGTTAGAGCAATTATGTGCACCAATCCAAACACACCTCCGCTGCCATAAGGACCGCCCATTTTATACCTAACAGACTAGCTTGGGACGAGACAGAGGCGCGAGACTTCTTGTAAGCACTGTACATCCTTCTAAAGGCCTGGAAACATACTCTAAGCACGCGCACATCATTCACGCAATAACGCTCACATTCATCAGCTATATTATAAGGATTAGATTCGTTAAAACTGTTATAGTAGCAGTCAAAATCTTCACGTTCATCTGTATTCATACATTCATAGTTAAAGTAATGTTTGGGTGGAGGTAGTCCTACGTAATTTAAAGTTTCGCTAGTGAGGAATGTGTAAAGGAAATATCCTTTTGAAACTTCAGCGGCTACGCCCATCATCTTGGGTAGCTTTGCTAATTTACAAGGTGTGAATAATAAAGTGTCTTTAAACTGTACATTACCTCTTATTTGCATCTGTATTAGTTTGTTGCCTCTTTTCAAGGGATCACCTGTAAATATCTCAGATGACTCGTGCTCAAGCACTCCTTATAAAGGAACGTGTGTCAAATTTTGCCCCGTTATGGGCAAGAATATACAGTTTTTTTAACTTGTCCGCTAACTTGACAATATAGGACACAAAGAGTTTCACAGGGCTATCGTGGCAATCGTTTTAAAAACGTTTGTCCGTTTACCACATTTGTGACACTCATCACACTCGATCTCCATACATCATCACAGATAGTCTGGCTTACAAGTAAATGTGGAATAACCTCTTTGGTTTCAGCGTTCGTGTATGTTTCTATATCGTAGTACACAGTTATACAAGGGCTATTTTTAGGCTTAGTCTTTCATATAACATACATGCTTTACTCCAACCGCCTTATATTTCTCATGGAATGTAGAACAGTAAATTTCATCACATTTATGCTTGAAATTCCCCCCAATTATCCATCATATGAAACATACCACATTCACAGTCATTTTCCTGCACCTGCCAATTGACTTATGGATCTCAAAACAGTTATTACTGAAAAATGTGCGTCTACACACATCACAGTCCCTCTTCTCAGCTTCAACCACACGGCTTTCACATTTGGAGCTTTTACACTGCGCACATACCATGTGGCAATCTTTACAATGTTTCACTATATCATCCGCAAACTCGAGACACCCCTTACAGAAATTATGATGTTGTCCATATTTTCGACTTTTATCATAACTCACGTAAAGGCCCTTTATATTACGGATGGGGAGATACGTTGTTCGTGACAGTCCTAAAATAAGTAGAGGTCTTGTACGATCTCTCACACAGCTTTTAAAAACACACAGTCCTACGACGATTATCCATTAAATACAACTATACGAACATTCATTTCCTGTTCTACCCTTCTCAGCTCTTCAGAACCCATATTACAGTCAAACTCAAGTTTACAATCTACAGTTAGTTTACGGGCACGCTCCACTACCGTAGGCAACCAAATTTTTTGGGTCCGTGTATTTAGTACAGTAAACATACGAGCTAAGACTACTGCTATAAAACCGCAACCACGATCGACGTTTATATGCGCCTTAAATAGCCTGAGAATTGAAGTTAAGAAAAGGTGTGGCACTATGCCCGCAACACGGAATACACGGTCAATATTTACCGTGAAGTTGCCATATTGAAGGCTATACTACTTTGAGAGGCCTGCATATACTCTATATCTTCAGCTGCCAAGCGTCTGAATGGTATTACTACCCAAAAATCATCTACATCTCCGTCATCTGACCCGAATCCGAAGGACAGCCTCGTCCTGACTTCACGTTCGTCGCGGTTCTGAAGGGCAAACTCTACAATACGCTCAACTATGCGCCGTAGTCCGTGTTCAACACCATTGCTATACATGGATCTAGGATCAACCCTGACTATATACCGATTTCTAGTCAAGGCTGGGGTGGGGTAGCGGTGCGCACCAACTCGAATGTTATGCCATCCTCTACAGAACGAGAAGCTGCTGTGTGTGGAGGATGTACCCGGAATTGAACAGGAATAAGGGGCATATTTGAGGAAGGTACTATTGTGGGGGTTGTGTCGTAAGACGTAGAGGTTGGGGCTCTATTACTGGGGTCTAACAACCGGCGCAATCCTGGCACGCTTTATACCTGACGTGGAGGGCTCTTCATCATGCCTCCGCTTTGAATTGTCGCATGCTACAGGTATCGTTGGTGTGGACTCGGCATGGGATGGAGTCTGTGATCACAACTACATGTCGTCGGGTCATCTGTAATATCGATGATGGGGTGCTGTACCTCATCGTCATTCACGGTTCTGTGGGAGAAGAGAAAAACAAGACTGTAGAATATAAGGATCATCACTTAAATATTTATTATATTTTGTAAATGACCCACTTAGGAGTGTGACGTGTTAGAATTGGATTCACGTGCCCATCCACATGTATTATATCTGGCCCTACAGGATGTGGTAAAACTGTGTTTATGCTTAAAATCATTAAAGAAAAGGGAGAGATGTTCTCAAAATTTGTGCATAAAGTTATATGGTGCTATTCGACGTATCAATCAGTGTTCAACGAGTACCAAGATGATATTTTGTTCCACAAGGTGTATATGACGTTAATTCGTTAAAGGGAAATGAACATACAGTCATTGTAATTGAAGATCTCATGTTGGAGATGGATAAAACGTTTGCCGAGACATTTACAGTATTCTCCCACCATCTTAACATAAGCGTGTTCTTCATCAATCAGACTCTATTTTTCAAAAATAGATACATGCGTGATGTGTCGTTAAATACACAATATCTAGTCTTATTCTCGCAACGTAGAGATGTATCACAAATTGGGGTATTAGCCAATCAAATGTTCCCGAATCAGCGTAAGGAGTTTTTGGAAGTTTATAAAGAAGCTACAAGCCAGCGTTAAGGATATCTGCTTTGCGACCTTCATCCGCGAAACACTTTTAGGGTGCTTCAAGAACGAATATACTTCCAAACGAGCCTGAAACGGTGTATATTCCAGAATGACAAAGAGACTAAAGAAATACTATGAGTTAATAAAAATTTATCATCGAATGCCCCGGGCAATGCAACAGATGTTTACTAAAAATATCGACTCCGACTTTTTAAAATGCATCTGTGAAATCTGTCTTAACGTTATAAATTGCAATGTATCAATAAAACCCCCTCAGAAGGCTCGCCTACGCCGTTATAAGACTATAATACGTGCATTCGCTTGTAAAAGTCAAACTGTGGGGAAGAAAAAACGAGTTATTGTACAAAGAGGAGGGTCATTCCTCCCCCATCTTATTTTCAGTTTTGGGTCCTTTACTGACTAGATTAATATAATGAAGAAAGTGGTAGTGATTCCACACGAGGTGTATGCTTCACTGCAAAGTTCAAAGAATCCAGACACGGTTCTAGAACTCCGTAAAAGCAGGCTTAAAAGAACGGAAAGCGAATTGTTAGCCCAATTAAACAGTGAAAAAACACCTGATGAGAAAAGTATCTTATACCAAGAAGCTCTGCAGAAATTTCTTAACGAGTACGAAAATTATAAGAATCGGACAGAGATCCCCGTGGTTATTAGGCACAGCACGGAAACGATGGCATGGTGACATAGGGCCTGTGTCCGACGATAGAGCTGACCAACCAAAGATTAACGGGTCGGCCCACAACATATCGAGCATGTATTAAAAAGCACCCTCCCACATACATTGAGGAATAAAGGTTTAAGTCTTTATAATCTATTGAATGAGGACCCCAACATACAGACCGATACAGGTGAGATCATTGTGGAAGGAGCAAAGGTACAGGATCGAATATCGTCGACATCGTCCATGATCTGGTGAGAAAGTGGGATAGGCCCTCACATCAGATGGAAGCATATTAAAGCAAGACTACAACAATAAATATCCCCAAACAATGATAGGAAATCTGAACAGGTTAAAAGACTTGGAACATGCTCGCACGTGCCACAATTGAAGAAGCCATCACTCCCGGCGGTAACACCTCTGAAGAGGAGAAAGAAGAGGTTAAACAACGGTCAACCCTACCCACGTGCCTCTAAAATACGCAAATGGCTAACATATTAAGAAGACTTTATTATAATGATAGTTACCGCTACATCCTATTCATAATAAATGTATTCTCTAGATATCTGTGGCTAATTCCTCTGAAAAATAAATCACCTGAAACAGTTGCTAAAGCCACCAAAAGTTGATGTTGAAAGAAAACAGGGTTCCTGGCTATTTTTGTGCGGATATGGGGAAAGAATTTATAGGCGGAGCTTTTCACAACATGCTGACAGAGTTTAATATCAACTACTACACTCCCAATTCTATACATAAGGCCTCTTTAGCTGAGAGAGTTCAACGTAACATAAAGGAACGCATGCACCGCTATTTTACACATAAAAACACATACAGATATCTAGACATTCTGGAATCATTGGCCTCATCATACAACCGCTCACACCATCGCACGATTGGGAAAACACCTAACGAGATTTTAGAAAGAAGTACGCGCACAGAGCCTGATGTGAGAAGAGATGGAACACCACTAACACATTCTGCGCGTTTCAAAATCAATGATTATGTAAGGCTGTCGCGTTCGGGAAATAAATTCGCGAAGGGATTTGAGCAAGGCTGGACACGTGAGATTTTTAAAGTTAGGGCTATGAGACCTAAAGGCGAGATAATGCTGTATTACGTTGAAGATTGAATGGGGAAGAAATCGCAGAAGGCATTTACTACGAGGAGTTGCAGAAAGTGACATTTAATTTAAGAAAAAAATGTGTTTAAAATTGAAAAACTTTTAGGAAGCAAAGGTTCAGAAAAGAAAAAGATGTACCTGGTGAAATTGCTAGCGTACCCAGAAAGCTTCAACACATATAAAAGCTGATGCAATAATGAAGCTTAAATAGTATGCAACATGGCGCCTAACCATTTCTACGTCACACTACCGTCCTCCTCGTCCCTCTCTGTACATCCTAACAACACTCTGGCCAACTTTGTAATAGAACTCCATGGACCCATTGAACTGGGTCGTGATTCGTATGAGGTGGGGATATGCGAAATTCAGCTGGATACCCTCTTTTTAAATATTGATTATAAAGATCCCGTTTTTACGATTCTTAGAGACCTTGATGGGTGTGAAAAAGACGGGGTAACTCAGGATGAAACTATACCTATCGCCCGGACTGAGGATGCATGGTATTACAGTACTGTAGTAACACTAGGTCCGGGCCGTTATGGTGCGGCTGAGGATGTTGCGAAAGACTTAAACGTAAGTTTAAAAAACTCAAATCTTACGGTTGATTTAGTATACGAAATCGTAAACAAAGAAAACCCTACACATCCTCTAATCCTAAAATCAAAGGCTAACGGAAATATTGAAGACAAAGGGCTGTTCAAAATTATAACCTCGGGCGATATCGATCAGCCTTCCAAAGAGATACCTTTCACAAGGTAGAACATGACTTGTCTAGCCTAATGTATCAAATGAAATTGGAGAAATTGGTTGCTGGCTATACACCCCAGACATGTGCTATATTTACAGCAATATAGTGGAGCACCGGTTTGTTGGGATACCCAGGCACGCCTGCTACGCATTGCTCACATTCCCAACCATAGAGGGAAGAGTTTGAGTATTACATATTACAGGCCCCACTATGTGAATGTCGCAACTAATCTAATGACCAATATCTCAATAGATATAAGAACGATTGAGGGGAAAAAATTCCCATTCGGTGATGGGAGCTTAACAGTGAAGCTGCACTTTCGACGCACTGAATTATAATGGACAGAAAGCCTTTCACAGTCTATCGAGGTGTGAGATACCAGAGTGGTAGTGGACTTGGATCCATTTTTTCAACCATACTACGTACGGCTGTCCCTTTGCTGAGTAGTGGTGCCAGATACCTCGGGAGGAAAGCGCTACAATCAGGTCTTAACACGGAAGAAGACATATTGGCTGGGGCTAAACTTAAAGAAGCTCTAAAAAACACTTAAAGCGTACACGGGACGAAATCGTCAAAGATACAAAGAGAAAAATGTGTGGTGGTGGGAAGAAGAAGAAGGCTGTCCGGAAGAAGGGATTACCACCATGTGGCATTAAGTGTAAAAGGATATCAAAAAAGAAGTGTTCAAAGCGAATGAAACCTATGGTTGACCATTTTTTTGGCTGATATAAACTAAGGACATTGATCTCATGAATCATAGCTTGTTTACTACTTGTCGAGAGAGGAGGCACTATTTCTAACTCGTCATGGCACTCTTCATCCTTCTCTGTAGTTCACAATGTTGTAAATCAGAGCTGTCCCTCTTTGACATGCCCCCATCTCAAGTTTCTATTGAACACAGTGACTTTATTACAATTAACCCTTTAAACACAATTATTTCCTCGAGTGCCCCTATAGAATTCGTGATACCCAGCTCAGGCTCTTACTTTTTGACCCAAGCTGTGTGCACATGTACGCTAAACTACGTATAGCCCATTCTGATGGAACGGACTGCGATGACAAATATGCTGTATACCCTGAAACAAACTTTCTGCACTCCATATTCAACCAGTGTGACGTATATTTAAATCAGGTCAACATATCAGCAGGAACGGGGTACTATCACCTACGAGCTTATGTGGAAACTGTGATGAACTTTTCCAAAGAAGCGAAGGATACCTTTTTAAGTGCCGAGGGCTATTATCAAGCTAAAGACGAAAGTAGCATAAAGGACAAATTTAAAAATTCTAAAATGAAGATATATGAGTGTTTTGAACGCCTGCAGACTTCACATTCCAGGAGATGTTTCTTGTGAATGGGGTGGATATGAAAATAAAGCTTACCCACACGAATCCTGAGATCTATTTAAATCTGGATGCTGATCAAGAAGAGGGAGCAAAACCCGTGTGATTCACACTATAGAAACATACCTTCGCGTACGGCGAGTGAAATTAAGTTCACCAAAACAAATAGAAATTGAGAAAAATTTACTACACGCCACAGTAAATACCCAATTAACAGAGTACAGATCAAACTATACACGGTGCCAGCAGGGTTGGCTTCGAAACAGATAGTAAATATCGTTCTGGGAAATCTACCTAAAAGAATATTAATTGGAATGCAGGAACACAATTCGGTGAATGGAAAATATAAAATGAATGCCTTTAAATTCGAGAATTTCGGCCTTAAAAATATAACTCTACACGTTAATGGCGTTGCGTTGGGAGGAACATTGGATACGGACTACTCATCAAACGCTGTGTTCCCGCTTTGCGCGAGAGCATTTAGTAATCTGGCCCATATTGCAGGTGATTGTGATGAGCTCTGGATTGGGGGTAACGCAGAAAGAATTCATCGATCAATTTAACCTTTATCCGTTTGACATCACACCTGACTTATCTGCTAGTGTAAATACACACTTAAGTCCACAACAGAGTGGAAACATCTCAGTCAGATTGGAATTCGTCAAGCCGATAGACGCGCCTATTAGTGTACTAGTATACCTCGAGTCACAAGCCCTAATAGTAGTAGACAGATTTAGGGACGTTGTCACTGACTTTTAAAATGGACGCGAATACACTTCAGAGAGTAATGAATAGTGTATGAATCACACGTTCCAAATTTATCGGTGTGTTTGCGAAGAATGAAACATTGAAATAACCAACTACGAGAAATTGTGGTAGTCTTATTGTGAATACAGATGTTATTGGTAGTGAAGATATTCATTGATTTGCAATCTATTTTAAAAATAGGGACCGCATGTACTATTTTGATTCACTCGGTACTCAACCCTGGAGTGACCCTGTTATTTTAAAATTTCTCGAGCAGATGCATATCCCCGAAATTGTATGGAATCCCTTCCGTCTACAAGGATATTTTAGTAATACTTGTGGGATGTACTGCCTTTCATTTCTCATGCATATGTCACGTGGTAAGGAATTTATAAATATTTTAAAATCATTCGACCCGTGTCACACTCAATGAAACAACGAAATGATATGCAGACAGATAAAAAGCCTTTTTCCGATTGTGCGCACTCGTTTTATAGTATGATGTTTTGTTCGTATATATATATATATATATATATATATATATATATATATATATATATATATATACATATATTAGGGTGGCCCTTAGTTGTATGTGATTTTCTGAAATGAAATTTTTTCATCTCCCAACCTCCAAAGTTGTTCAATCCATGTAAAAATGCTCTGTGTAAAATTTCAGCTCAATCAGACAATATTAAGATGGCCCCCAAAGGCCCTAAATTTTCAGATTTTAACAATATTGATATTTTTTCATATAAAACCGTTTTTATCTTCTTTACAGTGTTTTATTCGAAAGAAATATAGAATATGATCGAAAGAGAATTCAATTTACAATAAATTTAGTTATAATCATTATTTACTCAAAACCAAAATTGGACGAGATATTCACGGAAATTGAAAAGTATCATAAGTGCGTAAAAAAACGGCTTCTGGAAGGTTCTAGAAAGTTCTGCGCCTGCGGCCTATATAAGCGGCGTCCCTCAACACCGCTCAGTCATTTCAGTTCGAGTCTTCGAGCCAGTAAGGCAGTTTTCTAAGTTCGCTCTGGGTGATTTTGCTGTACGCTCTTTCATTTAGTGAATATCTATTAATGTTATTTCACGTTGTGATATAATGGCATCATCATTAAAGTCCACTTCAAAACCTCCGCGCTGTTTACGGAAAGATTATGAATGCAGTCTCATCGGAAACATAACAAACCAAATTGTAGGAGCGAAACTACCTTCAAATCGGCAAGTACTCAGTGTTCTTTTCTTCAATTTACGTGTAGTTAAATTATCCATCAAAGCAAGTGCGACCTTAGTTGTAAAAGAAGTTCTAGTTTTTTGGGAAAAGGCATGAATTCCCACAAAACGAACTGATCATTGCATTGAAAAAGTTAAATCACTGCATAAAGAATGGGGAGATTTACAGAAGAGGTTGAGTAGAGAATCAGATGTGGAAACGAATAAACGAGCGAAATTCCTCGATAAATTAGATGATTTATTTGATGTTGCCCATGAGAATGCGTTAAACATCGTTAAGAACGAAGAGGATAAGCAATATTTACTATTGCAGCGTAAGAAAGGACGACCAGGTTCCATGGCTGGCATTGATCGCAAATTTAAAGCGAGTGAAGAAAAAAACCAGGAACGCATAGAAAAGGAAACAGAGAGAAGAAAGAGAACTTACGAGGAAATGGAACGAAACGTCATGGTTCACCTACCATCATTGTCAAGCAGTGATAGTGAAGATGAAGAAGACAGCCAGCATTCTAATGATCCAGCTGAAGATACACAACCAAGCTCAAGTGATACAATGAGAGTGAGTGAACCAAGTACTTCGGGTACGAGAGGTACACTAGATTTTTTCACTCCACGTCTATCTGAAGCATTAGACAGATGCAAAATCAGCGACCGAAATGCGGTTCATCTTTTAATGGCTGCAGCAGAAGCTTTCAACTGTAATACTAAAAGCTTAATTATTAATCGCACTTCGTTTCAACGTCGACGGAAAAAATTGAGGGAACAGAGGCAAGCAGAAATTAAAGGAAATTTTAATCTAGCGGATTGCAACGCTTTGGTGTTACACTGGGATGGCAAGCTACTTCCAGCTTTATGTGGCGTGGAAAAGGTTGATAGACTAGCAATAATAATTGTTACTTTTCACGGCAGAGAAAATTATTAGGTATACCTGAAATTCCAACATCTAAAGGAGAAGATCAAGCTGTAGCCGTTTACCAAGCAGTGGAAAAATGGGGCATAGAAGAAAAAATACAGGCGTTGTGTTTCGATACAACTGCAAGCAACACCGGCCGAATAAATGGTGCCTGTACAAATCTTGAGAAAATGTTTGATCGTGATTTACTCTACCTTCCGTGTAGACATCACATCCTCGAATTAGTCTTGAGAGGTAGTTTTGATGCAGTAATGGGTGCAAGTTCTGGACCAGATGTGATTTTGTTTAAAAGATTTAGGGAAACGTGGTCGGCCATAGACAATAAAAAATACCGTAGTGGGATAGAAGATGTCACCGAAGATGTCCGTGTCAGTATGCTGGAATTTCTACAAGAACAGTTACGCCAGAAACAGCATAGAGATGATTATCGCGAATTATTAGAATTGGCCGTGATCTTCCTCGGCGGTGTCCCCCGACGAAGAGTCTCATTTCGTATTCCTGGAGCTGTGAGCCATGCTCGGTGGATGGCAAAGGCTATTTATGCCTTTAAAATATATTTATTCCAAGATCAAATTAAACTGACCAAAAAGAGAACGATTCAATCAGAATAATATGCATTTTCCTTATCCGACTCTATTTACGAGCTTGGTTCCTAGCACCATTGGCTGTGAAAGCTCCGTATCTCGATTACAATTTTTTACTGAAATTAATCGAGTATAAGGAAGTAGATCCAGAAATTAGTAGTGCTGCCGTGAAAAAATTCGCCAACCATTTATGGTATCTGTCAACAGAAACTGCGGCATTCGCATTCTTTGATGATGAAGTCCCACTAGACATTAAGCAAAAAATGGCTACTATAATGATGACTACAGAAGACAGCGATGTAGAAAACCGAATAAAACGATACATTGTTAACAGTGAAGATCTCAACCGTTTAAAAGAAAAAGAATTCTCGGACTTCATTTCAGCTGAATCGAAGACATGTTTCTCAAGATTTTCAATAAATACAAATTTTCTTAAAAACTGCCCATCTACATGGAAAGATGATGCCAACTTCCAACGTGGGTTGGAGATATTGAAAATAGCTGAGAGAGGAGTGAAACTAATACAAGAATATCAGAACATTCTAACCAAGGACGAAAAAGTAAAGCAATACATTGTGCAGATTGTCGGTGAACACAGAAAAAAGTACCCAGATGCTACCAAAACTGGCCTAATGAAGCAGTGAAATCTGGTAACTTATTACATCGTTGTCAGTATGTTATTATTGCCATTTTAAAATAATGGTATTAATGGTATTAATTATAAATAATGGTATGAACAAAATTTGTTGTAGATAAAATTCACTTTCGATTATGCTTTGTGATTATTTTCCCAAACAAAGTTTGCAAATGAATTATAAAGGTTTTATATTAGAAATACCAATTATCGGTGAATTTTGAAACTTTAGGGCCTTTGGGGCCCACCTTAATATAGCCCAATTGAGCTGAAATTTTGCACAGAGCACTTTTTTATATATTGGAAGAAGATTAGGGGTTGGGAGCAAGTAATTTCAAAAGTTGAAAAATAGGGGCCACCCTAATATATATATATATATTTGTATCCAATAATGGTAGTTTGTATATTCTATAACTTATTTAAGATGGTTATTGTACTAAAAACATGATTTCTTTCATTTAATAAGTTGATGAAAATACATTGTGTCTTCCCCGAAAACAAAGATCGAAACAAGGAAAAACTTACATTATTTCCTTAATGATGTGACAATCGCTGGGTTGACTGCTTGGTAAAACTTCTACCTCAGTATTCAGGTCCATGACATGTGTTTCTTCGAAACGAAAAGATTGTATAACACGAGTCAAATCCTCATCAGACCTTTAAAGAGAAGGAATAAATAATTAGTTCATACTGATTCTTTTTTTTATAAAAACCCAATTGCTTAAAACATATGAAGAGTATACATATAATAAGAGTATTACAATGTGAAGATATCTTCGAACCGTTCAGGGAAGTTCCGTTAAGAGAAAATGCCGACTAACATTTATTATGGAAATTATAAAACTATTTATAACTTGCAAAGGATTGCTATAAAAAAATTCAACGAATCAAAACAGGACTTTGGTATAATATTAATTGTAAACCAATCTATAATTGCGGATACCTACTATTTAAACGAAGTATTTTTAACATGATGAGATGAATTACTATAACCCTCCATATATATGATGAAATAATCCAGAACAGTGCTCTTTCTCCTAATGACAGGCACACTAAATAAATAACCAGTTCGCGAATAATTGGCTACAAAAAATAAAATTACAGGCACATAATTACTTACATTTCTACGGCAGTCCCTTGCATCGGCGTGTGCAGACAGAATGCCGAAAGTCAAAATGCCGACAGTCAAAATGCCGACAGTCAAAATGCCGACAAGACAAAATGCCGACAGTCAAAATGCCGACAGTCAAAATGCCGAGAAAGTAAAGAACGTAAAAAAACATTAAGCCAACTAAATTTTTATTTGGTAAAAATAATTTTAAAAAATATGCGTTTTAAAACGGAAGTAATTTATTAAAGAGAAATAGGTTTTAAATCTGAAGCAATTTTTTAAAGCTAGACAGGTTGTCAAAAATTTGTAGCTATTGAGTAAACAAATTAAAATAATGAGTCTTTATGCGGCAATGCACCACATGCATTTAAAGGAAGATCGCTCAAACAATTGTTAATTACCGAAGATGTCACTTCATCTGAGTGCGCTGCGCGTTGCTTTACGTTTTCAACTGCTTTTAAAGCACAAATACGGCTCGGATTTGGCGGATGCGAATGGTTATGAGTAATCTTTTGAATAACATCGGCACAAGTCACAATCCTAGCTTTGCACTCAGAGCGTATCTCACATCTCCAATAAACACGGGTTTCTCGTTTTCTGTCGACAACATAAGCGTATCCTTCAAACAAAAGTTTTCTGCCGCCTTTGTTACCAGTTACAAATTCCATTTTAATAAGCGGAAGGGGTCGAATAATACATTTAACAGTGCTCCAGTCTAAACTAAAGTCTAAGCAAACTTCACAATTGTGAAGTCATCTACCGTAGAGTTGCCAAATACTAATATCGCAGAGTTGCCTAATACTAATAAAGCCGATCTTGTAAAGATGATTTTTTTTATATTATTCGAAAATTTGACTGTCGGCATTTTGACTGTCGGCATTTTGACTGTCGGCATTTTGTCCTGTCGGCATTTTGTCTTGTCGGCATTTTGACTGTCGGCATTTTGACTGTCGGCATTTTGACTTCCGGCATTCTGTCCGTGCACCTGCATCGGATCGTAAGGAGCGTCATTGCAAATATCATCAACGGTTTACGTTGGAAATAATGCGTCCCAGTCGGCTGCGTTAAAAAGATTAATTGTAGACGCCGCTGCAGTGTCTCCAACTTGATATAAATTCAGTAAAAAGTTCTTGATACATGACGGAGGGAATGTTTATTCACTGGTGAAAATAACTACTGTGAATCCCAGCTGAAAATACTCACTTTTATTTGCATGATCTCCAAGCACCACCCCCAAAAGACTAATAGGCGGTTCGTAAGTTTGATGATTGGTGGTCAATGTAACTGGGCGGAGCTATGTTAAATTTTGTATACCAATCGTAACACCTATATTACAGGTCCACGCTTTGGACGTCCTGATTGGTCGACTAATGGAGTCTTTATCTTCTCTCCGTAGATTTAATACTTACATCTCAAGGTGTATGAGCTCACTTGCACGCTCTGTCACAACAATATTTGCATTACTAATAGCGCCCATACTATACTCGGTTTTTCCCATTTTGGAACCCACCCCGTCATGAAATATTCCTCATCCCTTTGCAACATTGATCAACATTTGCCACTTGCAATCTCTACCACGACAATATTTTGCATTATTATTTGCGGTCATACTATTCGATCCTCAGTTTTTCCCATTTTGGATAGGGATATGGACAATTTGAGCAGCGGCAAGTCGTTACAGGAATATCTTCATCAGAGCCCCTCAGCTCAGTACCACAGGAAACAGAATTAGCGCCGCTACTCTTCATAATCCTGACATAGATCATTACCAGAGACAGCGCAGTAACATCCGATGACACAAAGATCAGTAGAAAAATAAGAAGCCTTGAAGATCTCTACAAGCAAAATGTTTTTGTAGAGATACAAAAGGATTTACATTTTTGTACAAAATGAAGTAAGGGGTTCCACAAAACCTTAGCCCCCCCATTTGCAGCTTACATGTTTACTTATATCGAAATAGTTTTTAGTGATTATAAAAATATATAAAATTCTTTATTTATTGCAGGTATTAAAATTACTCTAGCTGATAAAGTGATAATATAATGGCTTCTCAATTAATTGGTGATTCGGAGAGGCAACGTGTGATAGATCGCATACGAACAATAACATTTCGGGAAGCTCGTGATGCTGGAGCCACCTTTATAACACGTTCATGGGTTGCCAAAAAGTTGCGAAGAAGTGAGGACTTCGTCAAAAGAAATTGGAATAAAACTTTGGATGAAT
This sequence comes from Bathynomus jamesi, assembly GCA_023014485.1. NCBI lineage: Eukaryota > Metazoa > Arthropoda > Malacostraca > Isopoda > Cirolanidae > Bathynomus > Bathynomus jamesi. The sequence continues at coordinate 1,678,317 of JAJOZX010000223.1, forward strand.
GTGAAATGGATAGAACCAAATCTGGGCGCCCAAATTTGCCACTCTCTCAGGAAACAAAGGACATCATTGAAAGCGGTACGCGTAAGCGGAAAAACAGCTGTGCTAAACTTTCTAGAGAGATCGAAGTGTTGGGAGAAAAGATCGTTAGTGGTGAGATCATTCGACTGTACCGTCATAGGCAAGGTTTAAAGCCTTGGCATGAACTTCCAAAGCCAAGAAAAACTCAACATCGATGAGAGAATGTGGTTTGCCCATTATCTTGAAGATTGGGATGTGGATAATTTCATGCATTTAGCTGTCTCCGATGAATTTTTTGTTTACGTAACACGTCGGCCTAACTACCAAAATGATCGATTGTGGGCCACAAAACCAGATGAAATCGATGACCATGAACATTATCGCGAATTAAAAAGTCCAGACTGTGTTGGTGTGTTTGTTTTGTTCACTGCAAAGAAGCTCATGTGGAGTGCTGAAGCCAAATGGTCAGAGTTCGGATGGAAAGTATTTTCGTGATATTATTCTATCCCAGTATGTCATTCCTTTTCTAAGAAACCCAAACAATGTTATGGATGTCGATCAGGTCACACTTCTGCACGATAAGGCCCCCTGCTTTAAGGCATTAGCCACTCAACAATTGTTGCGGAACCATGAGATCGATTTCTTTAGAAATGAAGAATGGCCAGGAAATTCTCCTGACCTGAACGTGTGAACACATTGGATCAGTTATAAAGGACAAGGTTGAATGTCTCTTGTTTCAAGAACCTGCAGTAAATCGATTTCGAAGGATACAATGACACAACACATTGAAACTGTTTTAGCAAATTTGCGTAACGATCAAGATCTATTCACGTCACTTTTGGCAAGCTACCCAAAGCGAATTTAGGCTGTCTTGGAAGACAATGGCGGGAACACCAAGTTTTAATTATTTCTCATTAAATGCAGGATTAAATTCTCTTTTGTAAGGTATGTTTAGTTTTATTGTACCTCTAATGGTTTAGGCCATGTGCGGGGGGGCTAAAGTTTATTGGAGCCCCTATAATAAAAAGGATAGTGTCAGAGTTCATCTGAGCTCGAGACCCGGTGACGGCAGCCGGCGCGCGGTAAACGATCATCCTCCCATACAATTGGTTGGTAGATAAATGGGTACCCTGGGTGACCTAGTGGTTAAGACGCTGTGTTGTTGGTGTTTCGGATTTCACGTTAAACTGAAGGTCTAAGGCGGAGTAAAAAGCTTGATCTTCGTCAGAATGAACAATTCGGGAGATGCTAATGGAAGGTTACCAATAAAGTAAGTAGAACTTTTTCATTGCATGAAGGATGGTACAGGGGTAATAATGTAGTAAGTTTTAGGAGAAGTCGCTTGGTTTTTATATGAAGTTTAACACTGAGAAATTTCAACTGTTACGATACGGAAAAGGTAGGAACTAAAATCCATGGAGTGCAAAAGAAGATTAAACGCCTGGTACTTACAAACCCCGATGAGTCGGGTGTACATGTGAGGTGGATAGTAAAAGAAGAGAAGCCAACTCACTACTTCTTCAGGCCAACTCGAGAGGAGGCGCGTTAAGCTTGACCTTCATGAAATCACAGCACGTAATAATAATGATATGGCAATCGCTGGGTTGACTGCTCGGTAAAACAGCGCCATTTCTTGACTGGTTGATTTAAGTTGATTTCTGATAATTATCATTTTTAACAGTGATTTCAAATCAATAATGTGTGTGTGTGTGGTGTGTGTGTGTGTGTGTGTGTGTGTGTGCCTTCCTCACTTTCTATTCCTGACAAAACTCTCACTCTCTCTCTCTCATAATATATATATATATATATATATATATACATATATACAGGGTGTCTCATAAGTCCGGCATCATAGGAAAAATAATAAAAAAAGGCAAAACAAAAGCTTTTATTCACAGAACGTGCTCAATATGTCCACCATTGTTTTCAATACACAAATTCAGACGTGATACCCAGTCAGCAAGCACACGGTGAATGATGTCAGGAGTAATGGTGTTACATGCCCCAATAATGCGCCGCCGCAAATGTTCAACACTCCTAATTTTCTAGTGGCCCCAGAGATAAAAATCTAGTGGCGTGAGATCCGGGATTCTAGCTGACCATTCCACAGGCCCTCGACGTCCTATCCAATGACCAGGAAATTGTTGGTACAGGTATTCCCTTACTTGGGTGCTGTAATGTGCAGGAGCGCCGTCTTGCTGGAACCATGTTGGGAAATTTCCTTCTTCGTTCAGGACACTCGGAAATGCTTCTTCCTCGAGCATACGTAGGCCTCCAGTGACATGTTCATCGAAAAAGAGGGGGCCTATGATGCGATCCTTCCAAATGCCACACCATACTATCACCCGAGGTGCACATTGTTCCTTTGAAGAGGTATACCAGTGAGGGTTGTTTGAGATTTACCTCACCATTTCCATAAAAAAAAGCCTCGTCACTGAACAGAATGGTGGACGGGAAATTGGCATCCCGAGCATAAGAAAAATATGAATTATGGTTCGTAGAAATAGAAAAATATGAATTTTCCTATGATGCCGGACTTATGGGACACCCTGTATGTATATAATATATATATATACACACACACACATATATATATATACACATATATATATATATATGCACACACACACACACACACACACACACACACATATATAATATATATATATATATATATATATATATATATAAACTCAGAATGGTCCCCTGAGAAACTTCTATGCTAAACACAGACCGTGCATGGAACAAGGAACTCTTCTGGGAAATTACATCCAGTATAGTTCGAATAAGTAATGATAAATGACAAATACTATAGTTTTTTTTTTCATGATGGAAAGCCCAACGTGGGCACCGGGTTACTCGCAAAGAGGCCCAAAATATAGCTTCCCTTACCAGCTATCTGGAAAGCAGATAGGATCCAGCTTTGGGACAGGACAGGACAGGATATATTCCATCGTTTGTATAAAATTGTATATTTATTTTCTATATATTTCGTGAAATTGATTCCAATAATTCGTCTAAATAAACAGAATGATGTAATGGTGTTTTATTTAATTCGGTTTAATTGTATTTCTTTTATTGTTAATATTATGATTCGTTTAAATAATTAGTTCTCTTGCTGAACAAATTTAAGGAGAAAGTCACTCTTGCCTTTAATAAGTAAATAAATAAGTGGCAACTTATCTAAATAAATTAAAATAAATGGTGATATCTGCCGACTCTCCTTATATAAATAAAAACAATAACTGGTAACTCATCTAAATAAAAGTTAAAATAAATGTGGCAATCTGGCAACTCACCCTAATAAGGTATACCTGAACATTATTAAAATATATATGGGTATCTGGCAACTCACCACCCTCTATGTCTATATAACAGCTGCTGGGTCCCTGGACTCTCATTATGCGACGGACTCCGGTGGAATAAAGAACTCTCTCCTCTCTCCTTCTTAGATTAGGGCTTAGGTTAGGTTTCCCTTTGGTGGGTGAGGACATCCCATCTTCTCCCCCAAAGACCCTCCTCCTCCTTTCTCTCTCTCAGGTTAAGGTTACCCCTTTGGGGGTAGGTCATCCTCCCTTCTCCCCCCAAAGCTCCCCTCCCCCAAAGCTCCCCTCCCCCTTTGCAGCACTGATTTGTTGCATAACCCCTCCCCTTCATTGCATACCCCCGTGCATCTTGCAACATTGCTCAACCTTACATTGCAACATTTGCAACATTCTTGCACTCTACCATTTTTCGCCCATCCTACTCCTGTCTATGTCCAACTAATCTTTCACCAGTTTTATATTATTTTACTTTTGTTCTTAGCCACTGACGATCGGAGTTTGACTTCCGAAACGTCTCATATTAAATATTCATTATGTTGACGTGGCCGTTGATTATATCATTTTTATTCTTAAATGTCGGTTCTCTAAGAACACTCCTTTCTCTACAATATGCAGTATGTTACACACAAACCCTACATGGAAGAAGGAACTCTTCTGGGAAAATTAAATCCACTGTAGCGCGAATAAATAATGGGTAAGTAATAAGTAATGAATGTAGTAGGTTAGGTGGCTTTAAACCCTAGATCCTATACCAAAGCTGGATCCTATCTGCTTGGCAGATAGCTTGTGAGGGAAGCTATATTTTGGGGCCTCTTTGCGAGAGACCTGTTGCTCACGTTGGGCTTCCATCATGAAAAAGAAAAACTATCGTGTTTATCATTTACCATCATTACTTATTCGGACTATAGTTGACTTAATTTTTCCAGAAGAGTTCTTTGTTCTATGCACGGTCTGTGTGTAACATAAAAGTTTCTCAGGGACCATTCCCAGTTGTTAACTTGGTTTTGCTTCCGCCCGAATCGTTCACTCTGACGAAGGTCAAGCTTGTCACTCCACCTTTGACCTCCAGTTTAACGTGGAATCGGAACAACGCCCCACCAGCAGCCCAGCGTCTTAACCACTAGGCTACTCAGGGTACCCATTTATCTACCAACCAATTTCTTTATTGTGTCGAAGGATGAACAGCTGGGTTTTGCTGCGCACCGGCTGCCGTCATCGGGTCTTGATCCCGGGGCTGATGGATTTGTAGTCAGCGACGCTAACCACTATACCACCGAGTCGAATATATATACTAGCTGTTATGCCCAGATATTCGTGATCAGTCTTTCCTTGTGAACAGACGTGTTTTATCGAGTGTCCAGTGTTACCAGTTGAATAAGTGGTTTTCGTTCAAGTGTCTTTAAAAAAAATAGTGTTGGATGCATTCTTAACTAAATTACTTCGTGTTACTAATCAGTCATTAACGAATATATTTCATTTATTGACTTTATTCATTACTATATTACTTGACTAAACCAAGGTTAGTGCCTTGTTTGTTTCCCGAATATATTACTACAGAGGTTTCATAAGGTTGAAATTCCCTTGGTTTGCCTTTTTTGTTTTTCAAATCTATCAGAAACGAGGTTTCTTAAGGTTCATTTTCCCTTCCTTCGGGAGATCAGGTAGAGTGTGGTCACCCACCGTGGGAAAAAAGGAATTAAGTCGGTCGAATAGCGGACAGATAAGTTTCATTTAATACTTTTTCTTTAACAGATCTTTCGTCGGTAGCTTAATTATATATTCATTTTGCATAAAATTGTGTTACAAGAACCTGTTTCTGCGTTTCAAGAACATTTTTGCGGGTTTTCGCAGGTGATGGACAAGAAACACGCGGTAGACCTACGTTGAAATTTATTAATTTCAAAACGCTCGTTTTTTGTTTTTTGTTTTTTAACTAATTAAAAGCATGGCACCCCCGTCAAGTACTTGCAGTCGCTATGAAGGGAAATTTGCCGCTTACGTGTTTACAATGACTAATAATAATGAACAGTTAGTTTGCAGGTGGTGCTCAAGCATGGAAGTGTTGAGGAACGAGTTAGAACGTGAGAGGGAGGCCAGGGTGAGGCTTGAAGAAAGCGTGATGTTCCTGACGGCAAATTTAGAATCCCTTGAGACTCCAGTTACGACCCCTCCTGCCTCAATTTCTACTAATAATATAAATAGTATTAATAGCCCTTTCTCTTCCCCTAGTTCCCAACCCTTCGTTCGAGTGCGTAATGGAGCCCCATTGAGAAAACCTAAGACTTGTCTACCAGTAATAACAAGCAATAAGTTTTCTGTTTTAGGTTTCGAAGATGCTGATGAACCGGAAATACGACTCGTTGGCGAATCCATTGTTCGAGGGCAGCTCGAGGAATTCTGTGGGAGAAACCATCGTCGTAGGCGCCGTTACTGCTACCCTGGTGCAAGGCTGGAGAATATAACTAATAGTGTTGACCATTTTACTGACGGTACCGCCGAGGACACAACGTATGTTATTCATGTCGGTACTAATAACGTTTTAAATTCTAGATCGGAAGAACTGCTGGCTAGGTACAAGGACTTACTGGAGCGACTAAAAGAGAAAACTAATAAGATTGTTTTAACAGGTATACTTCCTCGAATTATCCAACGTAACGATTTCCACAGCAAGGCGACCTATATTAACAATAACCTAAAGACGCTTTGCCAACAAGAATGAGAGCATTTTGCGAATTTTTGGAACAGTTTCTACGGCAGGAGAGACTTGTTCCTCGGAGATGGACTTCATCTTAATGACGTTGGAGCTGCGCGTTTAGGAAGACTATTTCATAATACTGTCTCTTCTTTTCAGGCTGCCGTAACTCAAACGGTCCCAGCGTAAATTCCACAAATTTCCACTGCGCTCGCGAAGGTGTCGCAATTACAAGCAATTTGAAGGTTCTATCCTTAAATGCTCGTAGCCTACGAAATAAAATAAATGAATTTTTTTCTTTAATTGCTTGTAAAGACTATGATTTAATTGCGATAAATGAATCGTGGCTTAACACTGAAACACGTGACTTTGTAGGGGAGTATCAAATTAAAGGTTATAGGCTTTTTGTTAAAACAGAATAGGTAGGCGAGGAGGCGGTGTTATGTTGTATATCAAAGATATTGTGAACGTTATAGAAGTAAAGCACAAAATTCCAGAACCGATAGATTCGACTACAGCAGAACTTAAATTGAACGATTTCAAACTTCTTGTTGCGGTTATATATAGGCCCCCTAATCAAACAGCTGATACGGACGAATCGTTATATCATGAACTAAAGAGAATAATCACTAGTGAGCAGGCTTTAGTTATTGGTGACTTTAATTGCGCCAACATGAATTACGATGCAATGCAGGGAGACGCGGAAGGTAATCGTTTAGTTAATTTTCTCGAGGATAGCTTTCTTATTCAAAAGGTTGGGGAACCTACGAGGTTGGACAGTATTTTAGATTTAGTAATAACTACGGATGATAGGCTAATTACTGATCTTCAAGTAATAGAACCGTTAAGCAATAGCCATCACTCGAAACCAACTAACTCTACTAAAATTCTTAACTTCCAGCACGCAGACTTCTGTAAATTTCGAAATAAATTGTCACACGTCAATCGGGAAAACGTAATGGGAAACTCCAACGCAAAACTAATGTGGGAATCGTTCGAAACAGTATTTAGGACAATAAATAAGGAATGTGTACCGTACAAAATTAAGCGTGCGAAAGTAAACAACAAGCCCTTGTGGTTTACTTCTAGAGTAGGAGACATTATAAAGAGTAGAGATAGGGCTTATAGGCTACATAAGTGCGATAAAGACAATTTGTTGTTACGAAACAACTACATATCTCTAAGGCGTAAAGCGAAAAGTGGAATAAAAAAGTCCAAGCGCGAATTTGAAATCTCCATAGCTCGTGACGGTAAAGAAAACCCCAAGCGATTCTTTCAATACGTCAACAATAGAAATCCAGTAAAAAGTGTCTTGGAGCCTTTGAAAAATGTAAACGGAGATCTAGTTTCTGAAAACAAGGAAATGGCTACCTTGCTAAACGAATTTTTACGTCAGTTTTTACTATAGAAGATGTAACGAATATCCCTACGGTCATAGACATAATACCCTTTGATAATGGTAATATTTTGGATAATATTGTGGTTAGTGAAAGGGAAGTAATGCGCTATATTAATAAAATGAAAACGCGTAAATCACCGGGGCCGGATTCCATATATCCCATACAACTAAAAGAATTAAAAGATAGCATTGTTGTGCCACTAACAAAGATTTTTAATGCGTCTATTTCTGAGGGGTGCGTACCAGATAATTTCAAGTTAGCAAACGTAACACCTCTCTTTAAGAAAGGCGATAAAGGTGCGGTGGGAAATTATAGGCCAATCAGTTTAACGTCTATTGTAGGTAAGCTACTGGAATCAATAATTAGGGATCGTATCGTCGAACACTTAGAATTGCATAAACTAGTTAGAAAGGTGCGAGGGCAATTCGTCCCCGGACAATTCGTCGCCGGACAATTCGTCCCCGGACAATTCGTCGCCGGACAATTAGTCCCTAGGACAATTCGTCCCCGGACAGTACGTCGCCTACAAAATTAATTTTTAAGTTTTAAATTGTAATATGACCTTAAGTACTCGTCGCCTTCAAAATAAAAGTAAGAGACACTCGGCAACTTTTTCTTCATAAAACCTTCATAAATTAAAAATTATTATTTAAGTTAGGCTTTAAAACAAGTAAAAACCTTCTAATATTTACTATTTTTAAAAATCATGCTTAAAATACAGTTTAATGGCTACAAAAAATATAAAATAAAAGCATAAAATGGATTTAAAAATGACACTCGGCAACCTTTTTCTTCATGAAATGAAATTATAAATTGTAAATGACACTCGGTAACTTTTTTCTTAAACGTAGGTTATTTTAGGTTTACCTTTAATTTTCAAGTGGCATTTATTTTTAAGACGTCAACCCATCAGCATGGCTAGTTGTACGGTTATTAGTTCGGATAAAGGAAAAAACAAACTTGTGGACAAAGAGAACTATATTTACACGAGAAACAAGCAAAATGCTGATGGATCTGTGATCTATTGGAGGTGTGAAAATCGTGCATGCAAAGGTAGACTACATACCGACGCTGAATATAATGAATTGAAGTTGATTGGTAACCATAGTCACGCAACGACAGCTGCCCAAGTAACTGCTAGAGTCGCCATTTCATCTATTCAAAAAGAGTCCATTTCAACTCAAAATCCCCCTCGTTCAATTATAGCTAATGAATTAGGAAATTTAAATGATTGTGCAATTTCTGAAATTCCTAAGCTTTCACATGTTAACCGTAATATTAGGCGATGGAGGCAAACTAAGACTAACCATCCTTCCATTCCAATTTCAAACGTTGGATTTTCTGTTCCAGTAGAATATTCCTACTTGGAGAATGGTGCTAAATTTTGCAATATGACAGTGGCCCGGAAGATTCAAACGAATTGTACTTTTCGCGAGCGATGAAGCCCTTGATCAATTGAAATTGTACAAGAATTGGGCTGGCGATGGAACATTTAAGTGTTGCCCTAGTATATTTTTTCAATTATATGTCATACACATACAAATCGGTAGCTTTAATGCCCCAAGATTATTCGCACTGCTCTCAGACAAAAGCCAAGATTCCTATATTCGCCTTTTTCAAAATGTAAAAGAATTGTTAGAGGATGATGACCCGGAAAATATTATTTTAGATTTCGAAAAAGCTGCCCACAATGGATTTTTAGAAGCATTTCCAGACGCAAATTTGTCTTGTTGTTTGTTTCATTTAGGTCAAAATGTTTATAAGCATGTCGTTCAAGAAGGCTTCAAATCGAGATACCACGAAGACGACGCATTTAGTCTAAAAATCCGCTGTTTTGTTGCCCTTGCTTTTTTGCCAATGGGTGACGTAGTTGATGGATTTGAAGATCTTGTCGACGATGATGATATTCCCCAGTCTTTAGTCACTTATTTCGAGAATAATTATATTGGACCCACAAGAGGAAGAGGTGCTAGAAGGCGTCGTCTCGAGCCCCCATACCCAATAAGAAGTTGGAATGTACATTCGCGATGCATGGCAGAAGAACCCCGTACCATAAACGGCTTAGAAGCTTTTCACAGTGCCCTGAATCGTGCGGTGAGCGCAATCCACCCAATATATGGACTCTTATAGACGTGCTACGACGCGAAGAAGGTTTGGCGAGAAGCAAAATGCAGAAATTTCTTCAGGGGGAAGTCGTTTTTAAGAAGAAAAAATACAGAGATCTAGATAGTCGTATACTAAAATTAACAGAAAAGTATGACTCGATAAATAAGCTTCAGTTCTTAAAAGGGGTTGCCCATAATCTCAAATTTTAAATGCCTTTTATGCTTTCACTTTATCTGTTTTTTAATGTTTGTTACTATTAAAATGTATTGTATGTAACTGTATGTAATAGTAAATATTAGAAGTTTTTTACGTTTTCTAAAACCTAACTTAGATAATAAATTTTATTTGTACGCGGCGAACTGTCTGGGGACGAACTGTCTGGGGACGAATTGTCATAGGGACGAATTGTCCGGCGACGAATTGTCCGGGGACGAATTGTCCGGGGACGAATTGTCCGGACACCGTTAGGAATACGCAGCACGGTTTTAGGCGAAACAAATCTTGCTTAACTAATCTTTTAGAATTTTTTGAAAGCGTGGTTGACGTTTACGATAGTCATCGAGCGGTTGATGTAGTGTATTTAGATTTTCAAAAAGCGTTCGACACCGTGCCGCACAAAGACTCATTGAAAAAAACTAAGGCTCATGGAATCAGGGGTGTAGTGATAAATTGGATAGAAGAGTGGTTGCGAGGTAGGAAACAGAGGGTGTTCGTTGATGGAGCGGAGTCCTGTTGGGATAATGTAGCGAGTGGCTTTCCTCAGGGTTCTGTATTGGGCCCTTGCTTTTTCTTATATATATTAACGATTTAGATGTCGGCCTAGTCAGTACAGTTTCAAAGTTTGCCCATGACACGAAGCTGGGTGGTAGGGCGATTAATGACGAAGATAGAGGTAAAATCCAGGAAGATCTGAATAAAATCGTTGATTGGTCAGTCACATGGCAAATGAGATTTAACGTTGATAAGTGCAAAATTTTGCATATAGGTTCGCGTAACAGTAATTTTGTGTATAGTATGTCAGGGAAAGATTTAACAAGCGTTGAGCAGGAAAAAGATTTAGGAGTTATAGTCACTGGTGATTTAAAAGTAGCGAAACAAAGTACAGCAGCGGTCAATGAAGCGAACAAAGTGTTTGGTTTTATAGCTCGGAATTTTGAGTACAAATCGCGCGATATTATAGTTCCTCTTTATAAATGATTAGTTAGACCCCATTTCGAGTACGCGGTCCAATTTTGGAATCCGCATATGCACAAAGATATAGACAAAATCGAGAGTTCAAAGACGAGCAACTAAGATGATTCCGTCGCTTAGGTCAAAGTCGTACGAGGATAGGCTTAAGGAGTTAAAACTGACTACACTCGAGACTCGGAGGCTAAGGGGTGATCTAATCCAGGTTTTCAAAATTATGAATGGGTTCGATAACGTAGATAGAGATAGCTTTTTCGAAATATCTCAATATAGTAGGACTAGAAATAACGGGTGTAAGTTGACAAGTAGAAGGTTCGAGACAACAGTTGCCAAAAACTTTTTTACGCATACAATAGTAAATAGCTGAAATAGTTTGCCGGTAGAAGTAATTAGTAGTACGTCTATAAACATGTTTAAAAGTCGATTGGACGCATATGTTGATAGATTGGGTATAGTTTAAGGTAGTAAAATTAAGGCTTTGTGGTGATAGATCCCATAGCTCAACACAAGTGTTGTTGGGATATAGGGAGGCAGCATCTTGGGTTATGGGATACTCTCTGTCCTTACACACCCCATTTAAAGAGATTCCTCTGCCTAGCGGTGCCCCCCATAGTACTGGAGGTATTGAAAAACTCATGATCTTCACTTGCCCCACAAACACCTTTAAATGGGAGACCCAAAATGGGTGCACACACATTTCTACATTACTGTAGTCTTTACAGCCACACCTACACTTTTCCTCCTAAGTATATATATTGTAATGTATATCGTTGTAAATTGTGACTTGGTCCGCAAGTGATATGGACCGTGACTTATTTTTGGTTGGCAAGGTACTGGTATTGATGGATACCGTAATGAAATTGACTGGATTCTTTGGATCTGATATATTTGCATGTCGGTTATAAATATAGTGTGTAACATATTTGTGGATAGTAGTCTATCATGACTTGATCCTCTGGATCCAGAGATTCTATCTTTAGTTTTAAATTGATAATTAATTATTTTTAAGTTGATAATTATTTAGTTTTGTAAAAAATTAGTCGTTGCCAATGTACAGGCAGTTTTTACATAGTGAAGCCGCCTCGATGGGCCGAAGTGGCCCCTAATGTGCCCACTATAAACATTTCTTATGTTCTTGTGGTTCGGAACCCACGTAAAATTGTAGGTTCCCTCCGCCACCACGGAGGACATGCACAATACACAATTACGAACACAGTTAGGTCGACCAGCCATGAGTGGATCCTAGGGTCTTTGTTGGTCTGAAACATTATAACATTATAACACTTGCTTGGGGAGGGCTGATTGTATTAAATTTTAATTATTCAAATCTTTTTTTATTTTTCGTCGTATCCCCCAGTAACTGGGAGACCCTCGGTTCCCCAATTACTGGGGGTTCAATTATTTGGTTAATAAAACTATAGAAAAGAACACAGCCATGAAAATCTTAAGCTTCACAAATCTTGACACAATGTGAAGCTCAAGATTTTCATGGCTGCGTTCTTTTCTATAGTTTTAGTGACCAATTTCTGTTCATTGCTAACCATCCTAACCTGACCAAATCCAAAATCATTCCCTCAACTTTTTTTTCTTCGAATATTATCCTATTTTTAAAAACCAACAACCCAGCTCTTTTTAGAGACCCAAAAGTTCACGGACACACACACACAAAACTTGATTTTATAATATATATATATATATATATATATATATATATATATATATTATGTATATGGGGCTTTTCCGTTCTATGGGCACCAACCAAACTAAATTTGCGTTTGTATTATGATTGACAAAAGTATATTTCAGTAAATTACATAATGTTTTAAGGTGAAGAAAATTATTTTTATACAGTACATTGGTTAGGTCAAGTTAGCTTAGGTCAGCTTAGGATAGGTTAGGCTATGTTAAGCTAGGTTAGGTTTGGGTTAGGTTAGATTAGGTTAGGTATAACCAATAATATGTTATTTTGTAATATTCGTCTTCCATTCTGTTCCTTTTATGCTTTAAAAGTATCACGAATGTATATAGCCTAGGTCTTTGCGCGAACTAAGAATAAGATGGCCTATAGCCTACGTTCAATTTTCAACGCAAATTATCGTCATATTTTTTAAAAAACGACAAATATTTTTTTTTATTTATTTATGTTCATAGCTGTTAAATTAAATAAATTAAATTTCTCCTATTCAAAATGCACTGATTATTAATAAAAACTTAAAATAAGTTAAAATAAGTGTATAACATATATGTATACACAGATCGTGCATTGAACAAGGAATTCTTCTGGGAAAATTTAACCCGCTATACAGTAGTCCGAATAAGTAATGGTAAATGACAAACACTATAGTTTTTTCTTTTTCATGATGTTAGCCCGACGTGGGCAACAGGTCACTCGCAAAGGGACCCTAAAATATAGCTTCCTTCACCAGCTATCTGGCAAACAGATAGGATCCAGCTTTGGGACAGCCCACGTCGGGATAATATGAAAAAGAAAAACTATCATGTCTGTCATTCGGACTATAGGGGATTTAATTTTCCCAGAGGAGTTCCTTGTTCCATGCACGGTCTGTGTGTAACAAAAGTTTCTCAGGGAACCATTCTGAGTTGTATCATATATATATATACAGGGTGTCCATAAATTATTCACCCCATTATAAGCCTTAATAAATTCGTTATTATAGGAACTATCTTAAAACGGTTTTCGGCAATTAATAACACAACTCAAGGAATTTTTGTTTTAATTCAGTAAACCTTCACGTGAGCCCCATTGGTAGCACTCAGAACATCAAGGCGATAGATGATTTCGTTCCAAACATTAAGAAGCATGTCTTGCGTGATGGAAGCTAATGTCTCTTCAATCCGGTGTCTTAATTCTGTGATGTTATTAACCTTCTTTGCATACACTCTGTCCTTTGTGTAGCCCCATAAAAAGAAATCCAGAGGCGTGATATCCGGGGAACGAAGAGGCCATGGAATAGGGCCATCTCGCCCGATCCAACGAGAAGGGAACTTTTCATTGAGGAACCTCCGCACTTCTAATCCCCAGTGTGGCGGTGCCCCATCTTGCTGAAAGAACACACGGGGCTGCATATCCTGAAGCTGAGGTGCAGCATACCATTCAAGCATATCTAGGTAATTTGTAGCCTTCACAGTGTTCTCATGGAAGAAAAATGGTCCAATCACACGGTTATGGGAGAGAGCACATCAAACGTTTATCTTGGGACTGTTATCTTCGTGTTCAATAAATTCATGCGGATTTTCTGATCCCCATATATGGCAATTGTGTCTGTTGACTTTACCAGACAGATGGAATGTCGCTTCATCACTGAAAACGACATTGTTCAAAAAATGCTCATCTTCATCAATACGGTCAAGAATGTCAACAGCAAACTGTACCCGTTTGGGTTTGTCATTTGGTAGAAGTTTCTGCAAGGTTTGCAATTTGTAGGCATAAAGTTTCAACCTCTTGTGAACCACTTTATGCACTGTTGAATGCGGTATTTGCAGTTCTCGGCTTCTCGGCGGATGGATTTTGTAGGACTTCGGATAAACGCCTCCTGAATTCCTGCTATCTTATCTTCAGACACACTAGGCCAACCAGCTCCTTTCTGATGTAGCATTATTGTAGCACACTGCCAGTTTCTTGAAATTGTTTCAGCCATCGCTTGAGTGATTGCTTTGTTGGTGGAGTTTTCTGATATTCCTCCCGAAAACGTCTCTGTACAGTAATTGGAGATTTGGTTTCCCACATCCACAGCACACACATTGCTTTCTCCTTCACTGGCGCCATTGTGCCCCCTAGTGGATGTTCTACGAAATAAAGAAAAAAATTTCTTGAGTTGTGTTATTAATTGCCGCAAACCGTTTTAAGATAGCTCCTACAATAATGAATTTATTAAGGCTTATAATGGGGTGAATAATTTATGGACACCCTGTATATATATATATACTACATATATATATATATATATATATATATATATATATATATATAATATATGCGCCTCGGTGGTGTAGTGGTTAGCTTCGCTGAATACAAATCCATCGGCCCCGGGTTCGAGACCCGACGGCAGCCGGCGCGCAGCAAAACCCAGCTGTTCATCCTTCCACACAATAAAGAAAGTGGTTGGTAGATAAATGGGTACCCTAGGTGGCCTAGTGGTTAAGACGCTGGGCTGCTGATGGGGCGTGGTTCGGATTCCACGTTAAACTGTAGGTCTAAGGTGGAGTGAAAAGCTTGACCTTCGTCAGAATGAACAATTCGGGCGGAAGCTAACCAAAGGTTACCAAAGGTGTATATATATATATATATATATATATATATATATGAGATAGGGTTCCTCCTAAGGAGACGTAGTTTAATATTCAGATGAGTGTAAAGACGTAGAATACTGAAAGCATGTTTAATTTAAGTCCAATCGACAACGTTTCGGGTTACCTCACCCATCATCAGACTTATCAAAAAAAAAAAAAAAAATTAATAAATAACACAAACATAAGCAAATGAAAATTGGTAAAACGTAAGCTAGCCAAAAATTAAAAGTCTTAAGAAGAAAAGGTATACCTAAGAACTGATTCTGGCTGTTTCTCCTCCTATATGTGTTTTTACCGATTTTTGACTTTTTTTTTTTTCTGATTTTTTTGATTTTATTTTATATTAATTATTTCTTTTACTTATTTTTTATCTTTTTATGATGGTGTTAGCTAAGGTCTTATCATTTATATCTAATTTTACTGTGACTTTATGTCGTTAATTGCATTTTTGGATCAATGAAAGAAAGCCACCCCCAGCCTTCTTTAGTTAGCTTTATAAGGCTAACTAACGAAAATATCACGACCTAACCTAACTAATCGTTAGGCCAACTGTACGCCCTTGACGAGTGGTTAGCTTAAGTTGTTATATTTTCGTTAGCCTTTTAAAGCTAACTAAAGAAGTCTGGGGGTGGCTTTCTTTCATTGATCCGCATTTTCTCGCCCTTTTATTTTTTCTTAGGGTATAACTTTTCTTTTTAACTTTTAATTTTTGGCTAGCTTACGTTTTACCAATTTTCATTTGCTTATGTTTGTGTTATTCATTAATTTGTTTCTTTTTGATAAGCCTGATGATGGGTGAGGTAACCCGAAACGTTGTCGATTGGACTTAAATTAATGCTTTCAGTATTCTACGTCTTTACCTTCATCTTGTGTATATATATATATAATATATATATATATATATATATATTAATCTGTTTTAGTTTTGTATTTTAATTTTGTGTAAATATCAAATTTGATTGGGAGCAAGTGTAGTTTACGTCCCCCAGACGCAAAAGGGGACACAAACTACACTCGGTGAAAGTTGGGGAACAAACTACACTAGGATCTTTAGGAGACAATTTTTAAATGAATCCATCAATAAAACGTTAAAACTAACGAAAATATTACTACTTATACACACACGATTGGTTAGGTTATATATATATATTGACGATTCGTTAGGTTAAGTCGTAATATTTTAGTTTTAAACGTTTTATTTGATTAGGTATATGCTGACAAAGTTGGGGAACGCAAACAACACTAGAATAATGTAGGGGAACGTAAACGTAAACTCTGTGAAAAGGGGCTCCTTCTTGTTGGAAAGTATATATTTCACTCTATCTAACTGATATTCGACGAATTAATGGTGAAAGATATACTTTCCAACAAGATGGAACCTCTGCTCACAGAGCACGCCAAACTGTCACATTCCTTGAGAACGAAACGCCAGATTTTATCGAACCCAATATGTGGCTGGCTAGTAGCTCCGATCATTCACCACTAGATTATGGTGTTTGGGAACCCTTAAGTCCAAAGTTTACATCCTTGGTACCAATATAAGAAACATACTGTAGATGAACTACGCGAAAGTTCTGCTCGGCTGGGAGAAGGTGTCTCAAAGATATGTAAACAGGTGTATTGATCAGTGGCGTCCATGTTTGGAGGCTTGCGTTGAGCAGGAAGGGGTACGCATCGAGCAACTTCTCAATTAAGACGAACAACATGCTCAGGTAAGCATATATGAAGTTTGGGAGCTCTAGTCCCCTTACTTTTTTTTAATGACAGTTTACCTCTAAGGGTCACTTTTTTTACCCACCCTGTATATATATATATGTAATAAAACCAGTTGACCAAAAGTTATTTTTAGTTTTTACCAGTTTTCACTAATTTCACTAATGATCGTTGCATATACTAACTGTTCTAAATTTTTACAACTAAATTAAATAAATATAAAATGAACGTGTAAAGTTACTACTTTAAAAATACCAAATTATTAGAAGTCTTGTTAAATTAGTTTTAAAATATTTAAAATATTGTTTAACTTTGGCCTTCTTTTGTTCTCACTGGTTTCGCGTAAACAACTAGAAGCTTTTAATACAAGTTGCATAAAGATTTCGAATGAAGAGGAACCAAATCAAGTCAAGATAATTATAATCACCTAAAAAGACTAACGCATTCTTGCGTAAATAATCACGTTTAAACTGTTTGTAAATTACCTTTGAGTATTTACAAAAAAAATTAACTTCTTAATATACTTACTCCTGGTACTGAAAGAAGGTTCTTCTGACCAGTAGCCTGAAGATATTTGGTACATAAAAAAAAGCCACAAAAGAGACCGGACAATCATGTTTTTTTTTTTTTTAAGTATTGTAATTTAACCGTTTGATACCTAAATAAGAGAGAAAATTGCTTGGTTACGAAAACCAAATAGATGGTTTTCTATTTGCCAACCAACTCAGATGTTTAATCCAACCATGGTTGGATTAAACATTTTGACTTGCTGGCAAATAGTTATCAGTCTTTGGTTGTTGCAAACAAGATTTTTCTCCGTATAACTTTTAAAAAATAAATATTTTAATAGTGTTCAAGTTATGAAAAGAAGTCCAAATTTATATTACTGACAATATTTTAAATGTTCACCAAAATGCTTATTCACTAATACTTGGATGTTTACTCACTATTACTTAAATGTTCTCACTGTTCACTAATATTGACTAATACTTTTTTTTTGTTCAGAACTAAACCAAAATTCCGTAAGTGAATTACGATTGTGTTTGGGTCACGCAAAATCTTTTCTTACGTCCACTGGTCGCAATATGCCCAAAAAACAACTACTTCGCAAGTCTTTCAGCGAAGTCTTATCTCTCATTTCCTTTCAAACGAAAGTGTTTAAATATAAGTGGAAAAACCTACTACTATATATATATATATATATATATATATATATATATATATATATGATGAATAAAACCACGAAGGAAAGGAAACACAAATGGTGCTCAAGCGCTTTCGTCTAATGACATCCTCAGGAACACTGAAGTACATAAAAAGGTTAAGCCTATATATAGGTTACAGAAAGAAAAAAAGAAAAAATAAATAACATACATACACACACACATATATATATATATATATATATATAATATATATATATACACATACATATCTATATATACAGGGCGTCCCAAAAAAATGTATACACACTTTAAATACTTGTAAAGGCAGTGTTTATTAAAATACATTTCATTTTCCAAATGTAATAGAATCTACAGACATTATTTAATTGTTTTGTCAACGCCTGTTTTCAAACTGACGTCCGTTCTGGTCCAGGCACTGCTGATAACGCGAAGCAATGGAATCGCAAACATCACGAAACATTTCGTTTGGTATTTGTGTGCATTCTCGTTCAATGGCTGCTCTCAATTCAGCGACTGTTGCAGGTTTTATAGCGTAGACTTTGTCTTTTAAGTATCCCCATAAAAAAAAGTCTAGTGGTGTGAGGTCTGGTGAACGCGGAGGGTATTCTACGAAACCCCTTCGTCCAATCCACATCCACATCGTGCCAAGTACCACTCGCAATACTCCACTCTTCGGTCCGGATCATCTTCATTAATAGCATGGACTAATCTTGGAATGTAACTTTTCCATTGACAACGCTTCAAAATGCGTTGGACAGACGATTCTGAAATTCCTACCTCACGACTCGCTTGCCGCACAGATTTTCTTGGACTTTGGTGATACGTTTCCAGTACTCTTTCTTGCTTTGTGGGGCTTGTCGATGTCCGTGGTCTTCCGGAACGCTTCTTGTGGACATTCTGAACAGTTCCATCTGCTTCAAACTTATCTCTAATTCGAGTGATGGTAAGTCGCGTTGGTGGATCTGTTTGAAACTCCCTCCTAAACTGTCTTTGCACTTCAACTGCGTTTTCACACTTCCAGTAGCATTTTAGAATGAATTTCCTTTGTTCAAAGCTTAGTCTGACTGCCATTATTAATTCTAATGGGTTTAACTTGGAAAGAAAGAAACATCAATTGAGCTATCAGCTGTTAAAGTGTGTATACATTTTTTTGGGACGCCCTGTATATATATATGCAAACCCACAAGGGAAAGAAAAAGCGATTCCAAGGCCTTTCGTGTATTTAGAAGTACACCTCGTCATTCCCTGACGAGGTGTACTTCTGATACACGAAAGGCCTTGGAATCTTTTCCTTTTCCTTGTGGGTTTACATCATTCATTCATTTAACGTGTTTGACTGTGAAATTCATCCTATATATATTATATGAAACTCTACTCTCTGGAAAGATGATGCGAACGGTACACAATAATATGCATATCGAAAATACTTGAGGGCTTTGTCCCTAACCTTAGAAATGAAATAAAAAAAACTGGAATGAGAGAAGAGGCAGATTTTGTACTCTCAGCTGCAGTGAGACAGGGGCCATGAAAAATACCCTCAGAATACGAGGCCCAAAGCTTTTTAATGCCCTACCAAAAGACGTGAGGAACCTCCACCATATTGACCTAAATAACTTCAAGAACCAGCGAGACAGATTCCAATGCAAAGTCCCTGACTAGCCATGCGTGACTGGCTACGAGGGCAGGGGAAGATCAGACGGCAATTCCCTCCTTCATGAAATCCTGCAAATGAGGCGTGATGCTGCAGAGGGTTCAACCGCAGGTCGATCCTGGACCGTCGTTCACTCTTATAAATTAACATAAAGCAAGTATATATACGAGCGACGGTCAGAAAATAAGTTTACACGGCGTATAATTTCGTAACTAAAGGACCTACATTGATTATGTTTGTATCAGGTGAATTCGTTAATCGTTGTTGGCAACCCTGCCATAATTTATATTGATGCAAAATAGACAAAATTAGGTTAAGTTAGGTCAATTTATTATCCACTTTTTGTAAATTTTGTATCATGGTACAAACGACTCAAAATTACTGAAAATTTCAGGAATCTCATGAAGTCACTAGTTTCACTGTAACACACACGCATACACAAGCATATATTTACTGATTTTTTCTTTAAAAATGGTTTTCCACGGGATCTTGTAAGAGGTGTCATCGGTAAATTTTTTAATAATGTATATTCCCCCAACCTTGTCCCAACGTATGATGTTCCTAAGAATTGTAAATATCTTGTTTTACCTAATATCTACCATTTTAACTCTTTTGTGAAGAAGCAATTGTTGAGTGTTGTGAGGAAATTTTATTTTCACACTGATTTTAAGATTGCCTTTGTAAATAATAATATCCTTGAATGTTTTTTCCGATGTAAGGACAAAATCCCCCGTGCGATGAGCTGTTCTGTTTATTTGTTTAACTGCCCTGGGTGTTCTCGGGGAACTACGTTGGCAGTACAGTTCGTTCTTTGCAGGCGAGATTTTGCTCCCATATGGGTATTAGTCATAGCACAGGGAAAGTTTTGTCGAAAAAGGAACATTCTGCTATTAGAAGTCATTCTATCAAGTGTAAGGTTGACGTTTCTGTTGACAATTTTAAAATTCTTAAATCATTAAAATGCCCGTCTTCCCTTCGTATTTGCGAATCTTTGTGTATTAAATTTTTGAACTCTAGTTTAAATATTGATTCTAGCTGTTACCCCTTTATATTAATTAGAATAACTACCTACAAATTTTCCCTTGTGACCCTGTCTCTTTTTCGCTTCAGTTTTTTGTGCCTGTCAAGTGAGCATGGTATGTTGGTTTACTCTTATGATTTTTCGTTTAACTTTTTATTCCGTTTAACTTTTTATTAGTAAAGTTTTTTTAACAATTTTACGTTTGAATGTCTTTAGTTTCAAATTTATTACTCGTATATTTTTGTCATTTATATATTTTTTACTTTCGATTTGATTTTGGCTTATGCCTGTTTCTGCTTTGTAATTTTATATATATATATATATATATATATATATATATATATATATATATGTTAAACCCTTCGTCTATGGCCCTGGGGTGGTTCGAATCGACGGGGGTTCTGGTTGGGAGGCAGCAAAGGATATTTTCTCGCGATACTTTTCTTCTATAATATTCTAATTTCTTTTCTCTCGCTATAGGGTCGACAGTTGTTAATTCTTCTCTTTCTATAATACTCTGATACTTTCTCTTGGTACTAAAATTATCGACTTTTCTTTCATAACTTATCGACTTTACTGATTAAGTTCTTCTGAAGAGAGCCCAACTCGAAGGAGAAAATAAAAAGTTTCTCTTACTGTAATTTACTTCTAAAATTTTACAGGTAGTGCTCTGAATTTACAGGAGTAGAGGTTCGACCTCTTTCGACCATGGCTCAGGCCGGAATCTAAAAATATTAAGGAGGCAAGGAGCCTCTGCCCCCTCCTGCAGCGAGGCTGCTAACAAGGGAGTCTCGTAGAAGTGACCAAAGAAGAGTGCCGTAATGAAGTGACGTTATTTTACAATTACATGTATCATATAAGTCTAAACGTTGGGGGAATGCAGTTGAAGGTTAAGTTTCCCCCCTTTTAAACGCATGATCAGATGAACGATTCCAAATAAAAATTAAAAAACAAAATAAAAACTAATCATATTTTCGCCGAGTATACATTTCTGAAGGCAATATAATTTCGGAGTAGTACATGAGTACAATTTAAGTACATTACTGAGTACATTTCAATTTTGGTTTATTACAATTATGATTATAATTATAGATTAGTTCATATTCACTTAGTATCGTTAATTACAATTCCATTTAAAGTACATTATTACATTATATATTAAACTATTATCATTAATTACAGTTTCATTAAAGTACATTACATTATATTAAATTAAAGTATTACAATTAAACAGTTACTATAATTTTGTTTTGTTTTTAGTGTTTCATATTAATAGACAATTAAGATGTACTTTGTATTATATTTCTAACATGGGCACATACGGTATATATTCATATATACATGACACACATGATTTAACATAACGCATGATAATGTGTTATAAATTGAAATTAGAGCAAGAGGAGATTTTTCGTTTTCAGATGTTCGATTTATGCTGATTAGCGGAATTCGATCACTTGCCTAAGCATTTATGAATATCTTGCTAGAAATTAATTAATTTAAAGAAAAGAAATAAAAAGAATACATGTGAACGGATGTACAATTGTACATGTACGTAACGATGTACGTAATCATCAGGGGACATGTACGAATGCACAAGTTTTGTACACATATTGGTACGTAACACAATAGGTTGTGTGCGTAATATAGACACGCGTAAAATATGGACTGATAGGTTGATAGGCATCAGTAGACAATAGGTAGGACACAACATATAAATAATGACGTATAGAGAATGAAGTTTTTTTTAATTATTATTATCAAAATTTACCATACATTGAACATGAAAGATATCCACATACCAAATGGGTGATTCAGTATTCTCGGAATGGAAAACGTGAAGAGAATTAAGTTACTTTATGACGTCATAGTTATTCACATTATGTCATACGTACAGTATAAGTCATTATTAGAAAAGATGAATTAGAGAAATACAGTAATGAATAAAGAAGTACAAATCGAAATTCTATCCAAAACTCGCTTAGGCGATTTTGGTTTCTTATGTAAAAATGAACATTCAAACATAAAAACCATACAAGCATAAGTACTGCATGAAGACAATGAATCCATACAATGATGGTATAGGAATTGTTCATTTTTACACACACACACACACACACACACACATACATATATATATATATATATATATATATATATATATATATATCTTTCAAATGTTCCGTGCGATGATTCCTCTTTCACGAATTTCAAGCTTGTTGCCCCTATTCTTTGGGTGGCCTGGGAAGTAGAGTTTTTTCCTTGTGCTCTCCACCTCACATAGCCAGATACGCCCGGCTCATCTGAAAATGGCGTCTAGTCTTCTTTTGAAGATAACCACCGGTACACCACTCGTGTTCCTTAGTTCTTTGGGCAGCTGGTTGAACAATCTTGGTCCTCTCACAACAAAACTATTTTCCTCAGAGTTGAGGATGTTCCCTGTCTAACCTTTAATTTGGGAACACGACACATTCTTCCTTTCCTACTTTCCACTGTTGTTTGAGTGGTTACAGGGTTTAAAGTAAGCTTTGGGACTAATTACTTCAATGTTTTGTGTAAGTATAAATAATGGTGTACCTGTCTCTTCTTCTTTTCAGTGAATATAAGTTTAATTCGCGTAACCTTTCCCAGTAATTTAGTATAATCAGTGTTTTCAATAGAGGAATCATTATATTCCTATCGCTTGTTTTAAAGGTTCTCGGTATCTGTCCAGTTATTCTTTTTGCTATCTTATTTTGTTTCAAATTTCGCGTCATCAGTCATAACAACGCAGTATTCTATGGATTTTAGGTTCTCCTTCCTTCCGTACCTTAATAGTTGAAAATTTTCAGTGTTAAATTTCATATTGCCTTCAGACCAATTGTAGATTCTGTTCATGTCTGATTGGGTTTCTTATTTTTCCACTAATTTTTGTCATCGCAAAGGATGTGACTGATCTGTCATTGGTAACTACTTCATCTATGTCAGTTAGCATGATTATGAAGAGTAGTGGAGCTAATACTGTTCCTTGTGAGACTGAGCTAAAGACCTCCGACTCTGATGAAGATATTCCTTGAACTGTAACGACTTGCTGCCGCTCACTAAGGAAATTTTTATACCCATTTTCCTACTTTTCCCGTTATTCCCATATATTTCGGTTTATGCGCTATGATTCCGCGGTCACACTCGTTGGTTATCATTTAATTTTTTCAGAGTTTCCAAAATGTCATATTTTTCCTCTAGCTATTCATTCAAATATTTTGGCAAGATGAGAAGTAAGCGACACTGGCCTATAGTTTCTGGCCTCGGATCGATCTCCTTTATATACTGGAATTACGTTCGCTCTCTTAGAATGCTCACTATTTCTCCCGCGTCCAGTGATCGTTTCCATATCCGATACAGGGGCTCAGCGATTGCATTCTTGCAGTTTTTGATCAGTGTGGCATTCCATTTGTCCGGTCCTGCCGCCGAGTGTGCTTTTTAGTTTCCCTATAGTTCTTGTAATATGATCTGTCGTAAAGTGGAAGTCCGTTATACTTTCTCCTTGTACTTCTTCAAAGAACGCGTTTCTATCGCATATTAGTTTACCAGTTTTTGGGATACTGAAAGATGATTCATACTGAGCTCTTAATATGTCAGATACCTCTTTTAGATTATCGGATAAAAAGTGTTTTCATTTTTCAAAGGTCACATAGTCGTGTGATTTTTCCATTTCCTTTTTACACACACACACACACACACACACACACAATGTGTGTGTAGGTGTGTTATATTTGTTAATTCTTAACATTTTAGCACTGAAGATGAACGCTAAGGTTGCGAAACGTTTGCTAATAAAACTACAACATGTACCTGTCCTTTACCAAATCCCCAAAAGCAAATCCTTCGATCAAATTATATACATATACCGTATACACACACACACAGGGTGGTGTATCGGAGTCAAAAAAAGTAACGTGATACGATACTCGATACATTGGTAAAAATGTATCTCGTAATATATGCATCACGATATATATATACACACACACACACACACACCCACACACACACACGAGACGTCTCTGTAGTGTAGTGGTTAGCGTCGCTGACTACGAATCCATCGGCCCCGGGATCGAGACCCGGTGACGGCAGCCGGCGCACAGCAAAACCCAGCTGTTCATCCTTCCACACAATAGAAGAAATTGGTTGGTTGATAAATGGGTACCCTGGGTGGCCAAGTGGTTAAGACGCTGGGCTGCTAGTGGGGCGTGGTTCGGATTCCACGTTAAACTGTGGGTCTAAGGTAGAGTGAAAAGCTTGACCTTCGTCAGAATGAACAATTCGGGTGGAAGCAAACCAAACCAAAGATATATATATATATATAATATATATATATATATATATATATATATATATATATATATATATATATATATTTATTATATATATATAGAGAGAGAGAGAGAGAGAGAGTGTATAGACCTCATGTGACATATTATGAAATAACTGAATTACTTTCTATTTTTATTGAATTTTATAAACAGTGACTTCTCAAATAATTCATCAAACATTTTGGGGGAAAGATCACTGACTGAGTCACTGTTAAAGTATCGCTTTACTGACACTTATTTGTATCGTATCTTTCGATGCGATGCATAGATAGAGGGGGCGTATCGCGATGCGATGCATAGATAGAGGGGGCGTATCGCGATGCGATGCATAGATAGAGGGGGCGTATCGCGATGCGATACATAGATAGAGGGGACGTATCGCGATGCGATACATAGATAGAGGGGACGTATCGCGATGCGATACATAGATAGAGGGGGCGTATCGCGATGCGATACATAGATAGAGGGGGCGTATCGCGATGCGATACATAGATAGAGGGGGCGTATCGCGATGCGATGCATAGATAGAGGGGGCGTATCGCGATGCGATGCATAGATAGAGGGGGCGTATCGCGATGCGATGCATAGATAGAGGGGGCGTATCGCGATGCGATGCATAGATAGAGGGGGCGTATCGCGATGCGATCCATAGATAGAGGGGCGTATCGCGATGCGATGCATAGATAGAGGGGGGGGCGTATCGCGATGCGATGCATAGATAGCGGGGGCGTATCGCGATGCGATGCATAGATAGAGGGGGGCGTATCGCGATGCGATGCATAGATAAAGTGTATATATATGTGTGTGTGTGTGTGTATATATATATATATGTGTGTGTGTGTGTGTGTGTGTATATATATGTGTGTGTGTGTATATATATGTGTGTGTGTGTATATATGTATATATACACAAGCCCTCTGAGAGGTCTATAGAGGCCCGGGCCACTTCCAGCTTTTGAGGCCCATAGCTAAACACAATTACTACTTTCACTGCAAACCAATATATTCAAACCTGAAAGTTTCTAAAGTTGAGGCCCTCCTTAAGCTTGAGGCCCAGGCCAAATGGCCTTCCTAGTTCTCCCCTCTGATAGGCTCTGTATATATTATATATTATAGAGAGAGAGAGAGAGGGTGAGTGAGAGAGAGAGAGAGCGAGTTACATGGAGTTACATGGAGTTACAAGGAAAAGAAGTACCTCAAAAGGCTTTGCGGCCCATTCGGAGGAGGTACCAATGGCAACGGGTGCCAGGGAAAATTTCCTAATCCCTCAAATAGTGTGCAAGATTCGGTCTAACATTTTCTGGAACTGATCTACAGAGGAAATGTTCACAACTTCTAGAGGTAATCTGTTCTACGTGTTACAGATCTTATAGGTAAAGTAATTCCCACACACACTTGTCCTAAACCGTTTCAAATCCAACTTCCAACCATTGTTGCGAGTTGAGTTATCATTTAAACTAAACATGCTTCTAAAATCGACATCGTTGAACCCGCGTAAGAGCTTGAAAACCTCGATAAGTTGACCGCGCAGCCTCCGAGTTTCCACCGAAAACAAATTCAGGGCGCGTAAGCGTCGATTATAGCCCATATGCCTAACGGAAGGGATTAACTTTGTGGCCCTCGCTTAGACTCGCTCCAGTCATTCAATATCTTCCTGATGGTGGGCGACCAGAATTGCACAGCATACTTCAGGTGCGGCCGAACCAGGAATTGTACAAAGAGCACAATCTCCTTGTTCCGAAATTGAAATTGCCTCCTGATGTAACCCAACTGCTTCTGGGTTTTCTTTTCCATCTCTACGCACTGTCTGAAGAGAGAGAGAGAGAGAGAGAGAGAGAGAGCGAGAGAGCAGGATAATTTTTTTGATTCTACGCATTCCACTATGAACGTAAGGATTGAACAATATAAAAACAAAAACAACTCTCTCTTTCACCAAATACCGAAAATGAGGAGGGATGTCGCAGAGAAGATCGTAGGTCGATCCTGAACCATCGTTCGAAACCATCAGGTAAGAATCAATATACAGGGTGATTACAAATGATCTTACCGATTTTTAAACATTATGAAAAAACTAACAAAGCTACAGCGAAAAGCAAGATATACAAATGAAGAAGATCTCAAAGTTTTATTTACGAACAATTAAAGTTCAATATAGACTCCTTTTGAGGTTACAACGTTCCTGAATGAGCAATTTGATCGTTGGATCGGGCATGGGGGGGGGGGCATTCCTTGACGGGCTCGTTCGCCCGATCTAACCCCCCCTTGACTTCTTCCTCTGGGGCTATGTCAAAAATGAAGTTTTTGTTCCACCAATGGCAACAACTTTGGAACATTTGAAGGAAAGAATACGTGATGCTGTAAGAAAAGTTCCGTATGATATGCTACAAAATATATGGAGGGAACAGAATAGCGCTTTGAAGTCTGCAGAGCCACGAAAGGAGCTCGTATTGAACTTCAATAGCTTGTAAATAAAACTTTTTGAGTTTTTCTTTATTTGTATATCTTGCTTTTAGCTGTAGCTTTAATTTTTTATATATATATATATTTTTTTTTTAATTGGCGTTGTTTAACCTCCTTCGTAACATCTAAGGTCATATGACGGAGGGGACCTACAGCTTTACGTGGGATCCGAACCACGGGTCGCTACATAATCTGGGCGCAGAGGACGGTCTCCCATCCAACTACTACCCAGACCCAATGTCGCTTAACTTCGCTGATCTCCGAGAAGCGGTGTTACAACATCGGCCACGACATAGCCCATATATATATATATATATATATATATACACACACACACGGTGTATATTCTTTGTGTAACGACATTATTGTGTCAAAGAAAATGTTTACTCGTATCTCATTTCCTGCCAATAGATCTGGCACACTGTCTCTCTCTGTCTCTCTCTCTCTCTCTCTCGTCTCTCTCTCTCTGTCTCTCTCTCTCTCTCTCTCTCTCGCGCTCTCTCTCTCTCTCTCTCTCTCTCTCTCTCTCTCTCTCTCTCTCTCTCTCTCTATATATATATATATATATATATATATATATAATTTGATTGAAGGTTTGTTCTCGGGGAATCGTACCGCGGCATCTCAACCAGAACTTTACAACCTTCTTACCATTCCCTATATCCTTATTGTTTTATTATATCTATTTTATCATTTATTACAATTATTTGTTCATTTTTAACATTTTAGCACTAAAGATGGAAACTAATTCTCAGAAACGTTTACTAATAAAACTAAAACATGGGCTATATATATATATATATAACTTATATATATATATATATATATATATATGA
Organism: Bathynomus jamesi; assembly: GCA_023014485.1. NCBI lineage: Eukaryota > Metazoa > Arthropoda > Malacostraca > Isopoda > Cirolanidae > Bathynomus > Bathynomus jamesi. Next base: position 1,706,577 of record JAJOZX010000223.1, read on the forward strand.
AAATTATTTCACGAAGGTAACACGTGAAAAATATTTATGATGAATAAAACCACGAAGGAAAGGAAACACAAAATGGTGCTCAAGCGCTTTCGTCTAATGACATCCTCAGGAACACTGAAGTATATAAAAAGGTTAAGCCTATATATAGGTTACAGAAAGAAAAAAAGAAAAAATAAATAACATACATACACACAAACACACATATATATATATATATACATACATATCTATATATACAAATACATACATACATACATACATACATATATATACAATAAACAGAGAAGTAAAAATAATAAAAAATTAAAAATTAAAACCTTAAAGGATTACCAATGAGGCGTACAGATTGTAAGGAAAATATCGATTTTTAGCACAAGATCAAATGGATTATAAAAAATACAAATTTATACTGGAACTCTGCCGGGTTTTAGCACAATGCTGCCTATGGTCAGGTTTCGATATATATAAAAAAAAAAAAAAAATTAAAATGCAAATTAAAAGTTAATCGATTTTTAGCACAAGATCAAATGGATTATAAAAATACAAATTTATACTAGAACTCTGTCCGGGTTTTAACATATTGCTGCCTATGGTCAGGTTTCGATATATATAAAAAAATAAAATGCAAATTAAAAGTTAATAAAGTAGAAGACAAGTTTACCAAAGATTTAATGTTTTACACTTCTTATCTAAATCTGCTTTAAAGGAATTCAACATAACAGGATCGAGTTGAAAAAGACCTTTGCTTATGTTGAAGTTATTTGAAAGTTGGATAATGGCAGACTCAAGAATATTTCTATTAACAATGTTGCTTGAATGGAATAAAACTGAAGCATTTTCCAATCAATACAGTGGGCTAACTCTGACAAATGGACAAAAAGGGCACTGGACAACTGTCCTGTTCTAACGGAATATTGATGCTGTTTTATACGTGTGTGCAAATCCTTTCCCGTCTGACCTATGTAAAAGGAATCACATTGTTTACAACCAATTTTATAGATAATGCCTGAATTATTGGTAGCGCTATTTTTTTACTATGATATTTTTCACAATATTGTTATGAAAATACTACATTAATATCCAAAAGTTTAAGTACATTAGCAATGCCTAAAAAGCCCGGGAAAAATGGAAGTACTAAAATATTTTTTGACAAAGTACGAGTGTTAATATTGACACGATAGAAAGTTCGTTTTGCCTTGTTGAGACAAGATTCCATAAACGCAGATGGATAACACAAATCACTTCCAATACCGTTGATTTTTTCCAATTCGGCATCGATGTATTCCGGACTGGCGATCCTAAGGGCGCGGAGAAACATTGATGAAAATATGGCCTTCTTAATGGGGGTATCATGTCCCGAGTAAAAGTGTACGTAGGACAAATTGTTTGTCGTTTTCCGATAGATACTAAACTTAAAACCTGGGCTTTCCCTATGTACACGCACATCCAAAAATGGGATTGAATTGTCTTGCTCAACTTCTAAAGTAAACTTAATGGAGGGGACTTGATCATTTAACTGAAGGAGGAAGCTATCCAGGTCACGATTCATGGGCCAGATACACAAAATATCGTCGACGTACCGCAACCAAGGGATGCCAACCCCCAGGATTCTCGGAATATAGGTAATTTCGAAAAACTCCATATAAATATTGGAGAGGAGGCGATAAGGGGTTGCCCATAGCCATCCCAAAAACTTGTTGATAATACTCGTTATTGAAAGTAAATTTGCAGTCTTTGATGCAAAGCTTAATGAGCTCCAAAACAATGTGTGAAGGTAGTGGCAGGTCATACTTATGTAATTCTTGGGAGAGAAATTCAAGCATATCGTCAATCGGCACTTTTGTAAACAATGAACAAACATCAAAACTAATCAATTTATCGTTAGTTTCAGTACGTACATTATTCAATTTTTCCGTAAGATCCATGGAATTTTTTACATGTGAATCAGGCATTATCTATAAAATTGGTTGTAAACAATGTGATTCCTTTTACATAGGTCAGACGGGAAAGGATTTGCACACACGTATAAAACAGCATCAATATTCCGTTAGAACAGGACAGTTGTTCCAGTGCCCTTTTTGTCCATTTGTCAGAGTTAGCCCACTGTATTGATTGGAATAATGCTTCAGTTTTATTCCATTCAAGCAACATTGTTAATAGAAATATTCTTGAGTCTGCCATTATCCAACTTTCAAATAACTTCAACATAAGCAAAGGTCTTTTTCAACTCGATCCTGTTATGTTGAATTCCTTTAAAGCAGATTTAGATAAGAAGTGTAAAACATTAAATCTTTGGTAAACTTGTCTTCTACTTTATTAACTTTTAATTTGCATTTTATTTTTTTATATATATCGAAACCTGACCATAGGCAGCAATATGTTAAAACCCGGACAGAGTTCTAGTATAAATTTGTATTTTTATAATCCATTTGATCTTGTGCTAAAAATCGATTAACTTTTAATTTGCATTTTAATTTTTTTTTTTTTTTTTTTATATATATCGAAACCTGACCATAGGCAGCATTGTGCTAAAACCCGGCAGAGTTCCAGTATAAATTTGTATTTTTATAATCCATTTGATCTTGTGCTAAAAATCGATATTTTTCCTTACAATCTGTACGCCTCATTGGTAATCCTTTAAGGTTTTAATTTTTAATTTTTATTATTTTTACTTCTCTGTTTATTGTATATATATGTATGTATGTATGTATGTATGTATTTGTATATATAGATATGTATGTATATATATATATATATATGTGTGTTTGTGTGTATGTATGTTATTTATTTTTTCTTTTTTTCTTTCTGTAACCTATATATAGGCTTAACCTTTTTATATACTTCAGTGTTTCTGAGGATGTCATTAGACGAAAGCGCTTGAGCACCATTTTGTGTTTCCTTTCCTTCGTGGTTTTATTCATCATATATATATATATATATATATATATATATATATATTATAATATGTTTAAAATAGTCTCTGCACGTTTCTACAAAATTTCATCCACATTTATGAAGTTGAGAAAAGTCATTAGGTCAATAAAATTGTAGAAAATAACGTAGCCATAAAAATTTTGAGCTTCACATCCGAACCCGTTGGGTCAACATTTTTGAAGCTGCTTTGAAAATCAAAGTTTCTCGTGAACTTAAAATAAATATTAAGCTTTCACTTCCTTAATAATCGTTATATCGTGAACTAAACATAATAATCGGTAGTGAGCAGGCTTTAGTTATGGGTGACTTTAATTGCGCCAACGTGAATTACGATACAATGCAGGGAGACGCGGAAGGTAATCGTTTAGTTAATTTTCTCGAGGATAGCTTTCTTATTCAAAAGTTGAGGAACCTACGAGGTTGGACAGTATTTTAGATTTAGTAATAACTACGGATGATAGGCTAATTACTGATCTTCAAGTAATAGAACCGTTGAGCAATAGCGATCACAATATGGTAGAGTTTGTCCTCTCAGTAAGTCACTCGAACCATAACTCGACTAAAATTCCTAACTTCCAGCACGCACACTTTAGTAAATTTCGAAATATATTTTCACACGTCAATTGGGAAAATGTAATGGGGAACTCCAACGCAAAACTAATGTGGGAATCGTTCGAAACGGTATTTAGGACTATAAATGAGGAATGTGTACCGTACAAAATTAAGCGTGCGAAAGTAAACAACAAGCCCTTGTGGTTTACTTCTAGAGTAGGAGACATTATAAAGAGTAGAGATAGGGCTTATAGGCTATATAAGTGCGATAAAGATAATCTGTTGTTACGAAACAATTACATATCTCTAAGACGTGAAGCTAAAAGTGTAATAAAAAAGTCCAAACGCGAATTTGAAATCTCCATAGCTCGTGACGGTAAAGAAAACCCCAAGCGATTCTTTCAATACGTCAATAATAGAAATCCAATAAAAAGTATCTTGAGGCCTTTGAAAAATGTAAACGGAGATCTCGTTTCTGAAAACAAGGAAATGGCTACCTTGCTAAACGAATTTTGGTACTTGTGGGTTATCTGTCGCCACTTTTTAATATTTTTTTTATTTATTTATTTTTATATATTAAGAGAAGAGGATTCTTTATACTGTACGGCATTGACGATTGGTTAGGTTAAGTCGTGCTAGTTTGGTTAAATACCGTTTTATTTAACCAAACTAGCACGACTTAACCTAACCAATCGTCAATGCCGTACAGTATAAAGAATCCTCTTCTCTTAATATATAAAAATAACTAAATAAAAAAAATATTAAAAAGTTTTTTATTTAACCAAACTAGCACGACTTAACCTAACCAATCGTCAATGCCGTACAGTATAAAGAATCCTCTTCTCTTAATATATAAAAATAAATAAATAAAAAAAATATTAAAAAGTGGCGACAGATAACCCACAAGTACACCGAATTTTTTACGTCGTTTTTACTATAGAAGATGTAACGAATATCCCTACGGTCATAGACATAATACCTTTTGATAATGGTAATATTTTGGATAATATCGTGGTTAGTGAAGGGGAAGTAATGCGCTATATTGATAAAATGAAAACGCGTAAATCACCGGGGCCGGATTCCATATATCCCATACAACTAAAAGAATTAAAAGATAGCATTGTTTTGCCGCTAACAAAGATTTTTAATGCGTCTATTTCTGAGGGGTCCGTACCAGATAATTTCAAGTTAGCAAACGTAACACCTATCTTTAAGAAAGGCGATAAAGGTGTGGCGGGAAATTATAGGCCAATCAGTTTAACGTCTGTTGTAGGTAAGCTACTGGAATCAATAATTAGGGATCGTATAGTCGAACACTTAGAAGTGCATAAACTAGTGAGACATACGGAGCACGGTTTTAGGCGAAAAAAATCATGCTTAACTAATCTTTTAGAATTTTTCCAAAGCGTGGTTGACGTTTACGATAGACATCGGGCGGTTGATGTAGTGTATTTAGATTTTCAAAAAGCGTTTGACACCGTGCCGCACAAAAGACTCATTGAAAAAACTAAGGCTCATGGAATCAGGGGCGTAGTAATAAATTGGCTAGAAGAGTGGTTGCGAGGTAGGAAACAGAGGGTGGTCGTTGATGGAGCGGAGTCGTGTTGGGCTAATGTAGCGAGTGGCGTTCCTCAGGGTTCTGTGTTGGGCCCCTTGCTTTTTCTTATATATATTAACGATTTAGATGTCGGCCTAGTCAGTACAGTTTCAAAGTTTGCGGATGACACGAAGCTGGGTGGTAGGGCGATTAATGACGAAGATAGAGTTAAAATCCAGGAAGATCTGAATAAAATCGTTGATTGGTCAGTCACATGGCAAATGAGATTTAACGTTGGTAAGTGCGAAATTTTGCATATAGGTTCGCGTAACGGTAATTTTGCGTATAGTATGTCAGGGAAAGATTTAACAAGCGTAGAGCAGGAAAAAGATTTAGGAGTTATAGTCACTGGTGATTTAAAAGCAGCGAAACAAAGTACAGCAGCGGTCAATAAGGCGAACAAAGTGTTAGATTTTATAGCTCGAAATTTTGAGTACAAATCGCGCGATATTATAGTTCCACTTTATAAATCATTAGTTAGACCCCATTTCGAGTACGCGGTCCAATTTTGGAATCCGCATATGCGCAAAGATATAGACAAAATCGAAAGAGTTCAAAGACGAGCAACTAAGATGATTCCGTCGCTTCGGTCAAAGTCGTACGAGGATAGGCTTAAGGAGTTAAAATTAACAACACTCGAGACTAGGAGGCTAAGGGTGATCTAATCCAGGTTTTCAAAATTATGAATGGGTTCGATAACGTAGATAGAGATAGCTTTTTCGAAATATCTCAATATAATAGGACTAGAAATAACGGGTGTAAGTTGACAAGTAGAAGGTTCGAGACAGCAGTTGCCAAAAACTTTTTTACGCATAGAATAGTAAATAGCTGGAATAGTTTGCCGGTAGAAGTAATTAGTAGCACGTCTATAAACATGTTTAAAAATCGATTAGACGCATATGTTGATAGAATGGGTATAGTTTAAGGTAGTAAAATTAAGGCTTTGTGGTGATAGATCCCACAGCTCAACACAAGTGTTTGGGATATAGGGAGGCAGCATCTTGGGCAGTGATGTAGTCGAGACCACCAAGTCCGAGACTGAGACCGAGACCGAGACCTGATCCTGTGAGACCAAGATCGAGAGCGAGATCAAAGGTTCGAGATCGAGATCTACCTTCCGAGATCGAGACCCTTAAAATTCGAGACCGAGATCGAGATCGAGACCAAGCTCATGCCTTTTCAATTTGTTTTACACTACTATGGAAATTAGACTATGTTAAGTATATTAATAAACTAATAACTACTTTCTCAGATGTAGTGTGTTGAATGCAAAAGGTGTAGCCTATAAATTAACAAACGAATATATATATACGTACTTTTTATTTATTTACTTCTTTTATATCTGTTACAGAAGGTCTAATGAACGTACCCACTACCCAGTTTGACTTGTGCATTTATTTAAAACATGATAGGTGCTCATTACACTTAAGGAACATCAACATGCTCAGAAGATCTGCTGAAGGTCGACTTCTGTGGGGCCTCATTATTATGCCTCCATGGCTAAATACACGCTCAATTGGAGCACTAGAGGCAGGCACTGTTAAAACAGTCATGGCAATATTGGCCAGTTGGGGAATGTATCCCTTTTCTGGTGCCAAAACTTTATTGGAGAGCAGTTGTCTAAAATATGAGAGTCATCGATCTCTAAGAGGTACCGCTGCAACTGTTTCCTGCGGTTCAAAATCTTCCCAGTTTCAACGTTCTTCTGCTTGGACCGATAGCTTTGATATTTGCCACTAGTCTCGGAACTTTGGCTTGACTCTGTTTTATTTCGTCATCGCTGCTGTGAGAATGAGCGCTTAAGGGGAGGTGTGGCGTGATAAAAGTTCCGCCGTGACATCATTGATGACGTCATTTTTTAACATCTACAATTGGCAATTGCGATTTGTTCTACGAATCGGTACATTCTAAATATAAGTGATGTGAAGGGTTGTCGAGTTATTCTATGCTTTATTGAATCTATCGGTACTGTTTTCTTTATGCTGTATTTCTTGCATTATTTTTGTGTGAAGCATTTTATTTTTTCAAATACATATTGGATGGGAGGATAATCGTGTTTATCACGCCACAGAGGTTGACATGCCGTTTGGCAACACTAACTGGCCTTATAATATATACTTATATATATATATAATATACATAATTCTCTATTTAGTGTTTCCATTTTCAATAAAATTAATCTGACGGGGGCGGGGGAGGCAAATTTTTTTGTAGCGCTAACCTAAAAAAATCCAGACCCACACCCCCTCGCAAGACAAACGTGGCAACTCAAAACAGGGTGACTGATTAGTGAATACCTAGAGTCCCTTACTTATACAAACTTTCATAAACATTCTGAATTGTGTCTGTTCAACCAAGCCACCATCATGAGTATGCCAATAACATGTATTTTTCATTATGGTCTCGAGAGGTCTCGAAAGGTCTCGGGGAGAAAAACAGAGACCGCGTCTGTCGAGACCGAGATCGAGACCGAGATCTAAATAGCGGAGACCGAGATCGAGATCGAGATCTTCAAATTGGGTCTCGAGATCGGTCTCGAGACCGAGACCGATCTCGAGACCTACATCACTGATCTTGGGTTAGGGGATACTCTCTGTCCTTACACACCCCATTTAAAGAGATTCCTCTGCTGAGCGGTGCCCCCCATAGTACTGTGAGGTATTGAAAAACTCATGATCTTCACTTGCCCCACAAACACCTTGAAATGGGAGACCCAAAATGGGTGCACACACATTTCTACATTTCTGTACAGTCTCTACAGCCACACCTACACTTTTCCTCCTAAGTATATATATTGTAATGTATATTGATTGTAAATTTTGACTTGGTCTGCAATCGATATGGACCGTGACTTATTTTTCGTTGGGCAAGGTACTAGTACTGATGGATACCGTAATAAAAATGACTGGATTCTTTGGATCTGATATATTTGCATGTCGGTTATAAATAGATATAGAGTGTAACATATTTGTGGATAGTAGTCTATTATGACTTGATCCTCTGGATCCGGAGATTCTATCTTTAGTTTTAAATCAATAATTAATTATTTTTTAATTGAAAATTATTTAGTTTTGCAAAAATTGGTAGTTGCGAATGTACAGGCAGTTGTTACATAAATTTCTTATGTTCTTGTGGTTCGGAACCCATGTAAAATTGTAGGTCCCCTCCGCCACCACGTAGGACATACACAATACACAATTACGAACACAGTTAGGTAGACGAGCCATGAGTGGATCCTAGGGTCTTTGTTGGTCTGAAGCATTATAAATTATAACATTATTATATAAAATATATATATATATATATATATATATATATAATATTTAGTAGAAATCCAATGACAAGGAGAAATGTAAATGCCATGAAAAGTCTTCTTTATTGCGCAAGTTTCGAGCAATACGCTCATCTTCAGGCTGTTTAATAACAATGTGAAATTAAAATCAATATTGAATGAAAAACAAACAGAAATTTCTATAACCTATTCGTAAGACAAATTTTAAAAGACTGAGAAAAGAGGGTTTAAGTTCTAAGTTATACAGATTACATATCAAAATTAAGAAGTTATTTTTAAATACATGTAGTAAATGTGAAATTAATACACTGGAAAAATTACCAATAGTACACTGGAACAATGGAGCTATCTACCTTACACAGCATATCCGAGGCCGACTAATTTTGAGCAGAGGAGACGGGAATGAAAGATGGCGAGGGAGATAGGGGAAGGAGGGATTATAAGGAATTGGGGAAGGAGGAGGGATCATAGCAGATTGAGAGGGACGGACGATGAGTCAACATTCAGACTAGGGGACAATGCTTTAATGAAAGGGATTCTAAAATTCTTAGTGAGTTGGGACAAGTATTACAACCAAGAATTTTAAAATTGTCTAAAGTGACATCAATTTTGCATTTGATGCTATGTTCACGTATGCTGGAGGCTTCCTTAGTTTTTAAAATTTTACCTGTTCGGCCACTTATTCCCATATGCGAATAAAATCTAGCCCTGAGAGAGCGAACAGTGCTGCCGATGTAATTCCCAAGGAGACACCTAGGGCAGGTAAATAAATATACAACACCGCTACGCAACGAGTCAGGGGTTCGATCCTTCGCTGAGAAAAAGCTACCTAAAGACGTTTTATTAATAAATATGATGCGGAAATCAGTATGATAAAAAAAATTTCCTTAACAATTTTGTAAATTAAGCTTAAATTCCTTATTCAAGGGACCCATTTCAGGTACCAAGAAATATTTTATATCCTTCGGCACTGTAATACATGGAAGTTGAGGGCTATAACATTATTTAAGAAGGATCTAATTAGTTTGTCTACATATTGAACAGGAAAACTATTATTAGTAAAGTATGATCTTAGATTATTAAATTCATCATTAAGTAAGGTAAAATTAGAGGTCAAATTATTCCTCTGAACAGGAGAGTTTAATACAAGACATCTTATAGTTAAAATCAGTAAAACTAAAAAAATTCATGCCCAAACCAGTGAAAGTGGGTTTCCTATAAACTGATGTAGTAATAGAATCACCGTTTTTCGAAATTAAAAGATCTAAGAAGGGGAGGGAGCCATTTTGCTCAGTTTCCATTGTATACGTTATATTGGGGTGCAAAGAATTTAGGAAGTTAAAGAATTGTTGCGCTTGTACCGCATTATCAAGACTGCTATCGAATCATCAACGAAGCGTCGATAGAAAATTGGCTTGAGATGAGTGGGAGATTGTCTAAAAATTACACTTTCTAAATGAGTCATAAAAAAAGTCAGCTGCTAGCGGTCCGACTGGTGATCCATCCCTACCCATCAATTTGTTGGTAAACCTTATTGTTGAAAGTGAAATAGCATTGTTTGAAGACCAATTCTAAAAGTTCCTTCAAATGAGACAATGAAAAACCATGAAAATTTCAACTGAGCTAAAAAACCCTATCTAAAATAATGGCAATAGTTTCAGATACAGGTACATTGTGAAAAGTGACTTACATCAAAAATGACAAAAAACTTTTTTGAATCGAAGTTTTTACCAGGAGTTCTTTTTGGAATTCAAACGAGTTATTATAGTGTAAACATTTTTCGCAAAGGGGGACAGGAGACGAACAAAAAATTTTGCCAATTGAAAGGTGGGTAAGTATACGAAGCTAAAATAGGACGGAGAGGGTTCCAGCTTATGGATTTTAGGCAGACAGTATAATGAGCAAGATTAGCACCAGATGCGAACAACTGAGAGTAAGTATCATTTTTTATTATCTTTAAGGACTTTAGTCGTGACAGAAATCTATTAACCTGGTCTTCTAACCTTACAATGACTTATTTACAGGTTCTAGAATTTGTTGAATTAGTAAGATCACTTAGGATTTCATTAGTTTTGTTATGTAGTCCGATTTATTCAAAATAACCACTCCGTTACCCTTGTCTGGTCTAGTCACAACAATCTCCTGTTCTTTGCCAATTCTTAATACACTGCAAATCACTCTTCCTAAATATGAAAGATTGAAATTTAAGATTTCTAAGTTTAAGAAAAAATTCTTGAGTTAAATTTGAGAACTGACATTTGAGATTGTTGAAATCCCCCACATGGGGAACATTTTTCAAGCCATTGAAAAATTTTTCAAAGTAAAGAAAAACGAGGGCTTATATATTTGAAACAACGGAAGCTTAAATTGCAAACAAGGACAGTAAAAACTTTTCCCGAGGGGAGAGTGTGTAACTAGAAAGATTCGAAATTACTTCTCTGAATTGAAAAAAATTTGGTGAATTCATTCCCAAAGCCTTTAACTTACGTTCATGTGTTCCAAGATGGTAGAGTGAA
>JAJOZX010000224.1:0-77500 GCA_023014485.1 Bathynomus jamesi
ATATATATATATACATATATATATATATATATATATACATATATATCTATATATATATATATATATATATATATATATATATATATATAATATACGTATATATATTATATATACATACACATACACACTATATATATATATATAAGCAAACAACCACAGGGAAAAGGAAACAAGTCCGAGCGCTTTCGTGATATATTCAATTATCAAGGAGGAACAGAAAATAGACGGAGATTACAAAGTAAATGGGTTAAATAGACAAGCAAAAAATTCACAATCGGCACCTCAAATTAAAGGCCTTAAAGTCCTCTAAAGATTTTTCAATTGATAACATAATCTGTAGGCTGCTAAATTACTAAATATAAAAGAAGTATACTGTATAGATGAAATTAGACAAAAAAAAAACAATACAGAGAACAAAAATTATTATAATGGTTATTAACACTAATATTTAATTAAAGCAGGCAATTAATTGGCAAGAATTTAATGAAAAACGAATAGATAACGTAGATAACAAATAGATAACATAATCTGTAGGCTGCTAAATTACTATATAGATGAAATTAGACAAAACACCAGTACAGAAAACAAAAATTATTATAATGGTTATTAACACTAATATTTAATTGAAGTAGGAAATTGAGTGGCCCGAAATTAATGAAAACAAAGAGAATGTTGCCCTCGTCTTACAGATTATTACAAAATTTCTACAAACAGTCTGGAAAAAAATTGTTTTCCCAAAAGCAACCCAGTTCAAAAGTTCAATAAACCCCCAGCAACCAAAGATTATACACGAAAGAAATATTACAATTAAAATAGACACATAAGAATGTTAACAGTTCTTACAATAATATTTATTTATTTAACCAGGGCAACCCATTAAGGGGCAAGAATGCAGTTAAGAAAACAGTAGGCCCTTCGCCAGCTTTCTGACAATGCACGAATCTAATTTGTACAACCCAGGGCTAATATTAAGGACCAAATCCGCATTATTCTTGATCACACTTGATTCCAGTATATTTCTGCTAACAATAGATTTACTAAACCTTAATTTGGAAGCATTTTTCCAATCAATGGGATGATTAGTATCTCTTACGTGAATGAAAATGGCGTTAGATTCCTGGCCACTTCTTATACTGTATTGATGTTGTTTAATACGTAACTCAAGGGTCTTACCAGTTTGGCCAATGTAAAATTTATTACATATTGTGCAAGGGATTTTATATACACAACCATGTTCACTTAAAGGGGAGTTCTTAATCAATGAATTCTTAATTACATCTAAATTTTTGAACGCAATATTTACGTTAAAAGTCCTCAGCAGATTCGGCAGATCAAGGAAATTTTCTCTGAATGGTAACACTAAAACATTTTTTGTGTTATAAGGAATCTTATCCTTTACTTCGTAGAAGGTTTTCTTTGCCATTTTTAAGGACTTATCTATGCAGTTCTTTGGGTATTTTAAATCAAAAGCAATTTTGTATATTTTACTAATTTCGTCGTCAATGAACTCAGGGCTACAAATTCGTAGGCCTCTTAGAAACAAAATAGAAAGAACGGATCGTTTTACATTAGTGTGGTGATCAGAATAATAATGTATATAGGAACAATTATTAGTGGGTTTTCTGTAAATATTGTACTTAAACTTTTTTCCAGACCTACTGTATATATTAAAACATCTAAAAAAGGGATCGAAGAATCTTTTTCTATTTCAACTGTAAGATTGATAGAGGGAATTAAATTATTAAGTTTGGGTAAGAATTCATTGAGATTTAAAGTCACTGGCCAAAGACAAAGAACATCATTTACATATCTAAACCATGGAACATAATTTGGCAGAATCTTCCTTAATAACTTACTTTCAAAAAACTCCATATATAAGTTACTCAAAATGGGGGAGAGAGGGTTTCCCATCGCCATACCAAATTTCTGCCTAAAATATTCATTATTGAATACAAATTTTGAGTCTACTATGCACAGCTTAATTAATTCTATAATTGTGGCCACAGGTAATGGCAAATTATGCTTAACCAATTCTTCCGAAAGAAACACTAATAGATCCTCCACCGGGACTCTTGTAAATAAAGCGGTAACATCAAAGCTTACCAATCTAAAATTGTAATTGACACTGATACTATTTAATTTTTCCAAAAGGTCTACATTATTATTTATGTGTGATTGTGAAATTGTGCCAAGGAGAGGATTAAGAATGGAGACAAGCCATTTGGATAGCTTATATGAGATAGATCCTATAGAACTAACAATAGGCCTTGCAGGATTATTTGGCTTATGAGTTTTAATCAGGCCATACATATAAGGTAATGACGGTGAAGTACAATATTTACAGAAAACCCACTAATAATTGTTCCTATATACATTATTATTCTGATCACCACATTAATGTAAAACGATCCGTTCTTTCTATTTTGTTTTTAAGAGGCCTACGAATTTGTAGCCCTGAGTTCATTGACGACGAAATTAGTAAAATATACAAAATTGCTTTTGATTTAAAATACCCAAAGAACTGTATAGATAAGTCCTTAAAAATGGCAAAGAAAACCTTCTACGAAGTAAAGGATAAGATTCCTTATAACACAAAAAATGTTTTAGTGTTACCATTCAGAGAAAATTTCCTTGATCTGCCGAATCTGCTGAGGACTTTTAACGTAAATATTGCGTTCAAAAATTTAGATGTAATTAAGAATTCATTGATTAAGAACTCCCCTTTAAGTGAACATGGTTGTGTATATAAAATCCCTTGCACAATATGTAATAAATTTTACTTTGGCCAAAATGGTAAGACCCTTGAGTTACGTATTAAATAGCATCAATACAGTATAAGAAGTGGCCAGGAATCTAACGCCATTTTCATTCACGTAAGAGATACTAATCATCCCATTGATTGGAAAAATGCTTCCAAATTAAGGTTTAGTAAATCTATTGTTAGCAGAAATATACTGGAATCAAGTGTGATCAAGAATAATGCGGATTTGGTCCTTAATATTAGCCCTGGGTTGTACAAATTAGATTCGTGCATTGTCAGAAAGCTGGCGAAGGGCCTACTGTTTTCTTAACTGCATTCTTGCCCCTTAATGGGTTGCCCTGGTTAAATAAATAAATATTATTGTAAGAACTGTTAACATTCTTGTGTGTCTATTTTAATTGTAATATTTCTTTCGTGTATAATCTTTGGTTGCTGGGGGTTTATTGGACTTTTGAACTGGGTTGCTTTTGGGAAAACAATTTTTTTCCAGACTGTTTGTAGAAATTTTGTAATAATCTGTAAGACGATGGCAACATTCTCTTTGTTTTCATTAATTTCGGGCCACTTAATTTCCTACTTCAATTAAATATTAGTGTTAATAACCATTATAATAATTTTTGTTTTATGTACTGGTGTTTTGTCTAATTTCATCTATATAATAATTTAGCAGCCTACAGATTATGTTATCTATTTGTTATCTACGTTATCTATTCGTTTTTCATTAAATTCTTGCCAATTAATTGCCTGCTTTAATTAAATATTAGTGTTAATAACCATTATAATAATTTTTGTTCTCTGTATTGTTTTTTTTGTCTAATTTCATCTATACAGTATACTTCTTTTATATTTAGTAATTTAGCAGCCTACAGATTATGTTATCAATTGAAAAAATCTTTAGAGGGCTTTAAGGCCTTTAATTTGAGGTGCCGATTGTGAATTTTTTGCTTGTCTATTTAATTCATTTACTTTGTAATCTCCGTCTATTTTCTGTTCCTCCTTGATAATGTGAATATATCACGAAAGCGCTCGGACTTTGTGTTTCCTTTTCCTGTGGTTGTTTGCTTATTAATAAGGTCACGTGTTATTTTGTGATTTTAGTGCATATATATATATATTAATATATATATATATATATATATATACATATATATATATATAATATATACATATATATATGTGATCAGTCTTTCCTTGTGAACAGACGTGTTTTATCGAGTGTCAAGTGTTATCAATTGAATAAGTGGTTTTCGTTGAAGTGTTTTAAAAAAAAAAGTGTTCCGTGCATTCTTAACTAAATTACTTCGTGCTACTAATCATTCATTAACGAATATATTTCATTTATTGACGTTATTCAGTACTATATTATTTGATCAAACCAAGGCTACTGCCTTGTTTGTTTTTCAAATCAATCAGAAACGTGCAGTCATAAGGTTGAAATTCCCTTGGTTTGCCTTTGTTGTTTTTCAAATCTATCAGAAACGTGGTTTCTTAAGGTTCATTTTTCCTTCACACACTACCTGACCTCCAAAAGGGTCACCTACCGTGGGAAAAAAAGGATTAAGTCAGTAAACAGCGACCAGATAAGTTTCATTTAATACTTTTTCTTTAACATTTCTTTCGTCGGTAGCTTAATTATATATTCATTTAGCATAAAATTGTGTTACAAGAACCTGTTTCTGCGTTTCAAGAACAATTTTGCGGGTTTTCGCAGGTGACGGCACAATAAGCACGCGGTAGACCTACGTTGTAATTTATTAATTTCCAAACGCTCGTTTTGTGTTTTTTTGTTTTTTAACTAATTAAAAGCATGGCACCCCCGTCAAGTACTTGCAGTCGCTGTGAAGGGAAATTTGCCGCTTACGCGTTTACAATGGCTAATAATAATGAACAATTAGTTTGCAGGTGGTGCTCAAGCATGGAAGTCCTGAGGAACGAATTAGACCGTGAGAGGGAGGCCAGGGTGAGGCTTCAAGAAAGCGTGATGCTTCTGACGGCAAAATTGGATTCCCTTGAGACTCCAGTTACGACCCCTCATGCCTCAGTTTCTACTAATAATATAAATAGTATTAATAGCCCTCTCTCTTCCCCTAGTTCCCAACCCTTCGTTCGAGTGCGAAATGGAGCCCCATTGCGAAAAGCAAAGACTTGTCTACCAGTAATAACAAGCAATAAGTTTTCTGTTTTAGGTTTCGAAGATGCTGATGAACCGGAAATACGACTCGTTGGCGATTCCATTGTTCGAGGGCAGCTCGAGGAATTCTGTGGGAGAAACCCTCGTCGTAGGCGCCGTTACTGCTACCCTGGTGCAAGGGTGGAGGATATAACTAATAGTGTTGACCATTTTACAGACGGTACCGCCGAGGACACAACGTATGTTATTCATGTCGGTACTAATAACGTTTTAAATTCTAGATCGGAAGAACTGCTGGCTAGGTACAGGGACTTAATAGAGCGACTAAAGGAGAAAACTAATAAGATTGTCTTAACAGGTATACTTCCTCGAATTATCCAACGTAACGATTTCTACAGCAAGGCGACCTATATTAACAATAACCTAAAGTCTCTTTGCCAACAGGAAGGAGTGCATTATGCGAATTTTTGGAACAGTTTCTACGGCAGGAGGGACTTGTTCCTCGAAGATGGACTTCATCTTAATGACGTAGGAGCTGCGCGTTTAGGAAGACTATTTCATAATACTGTCTCTTCTTTTCAGGCTGCCGTAACTCGAACGGTCCCAGCGTAAATTCTACAAGTTTCCCCTGCGCTCGCGAAGGTGTCGTAATTGCAAGCAATTTGAAGGTTCTATCCTTAAATGCTCGTAGCCTACGAAATAAAATAAACGAATTTTTTTCTTTAATTGCTTGTAAAGACTATGATTTAATTGCGATAAACGAATCGTGGCTTAGCACTGAAACACGTGACTTTGTAGGGGAGTATCAAATTAAAGGTTATAGACTTTTTGTTAAAAACAGAATAGGTAGGCGAGGAGGCGGTGTTATGTTGTATATCAAAGATAATATTGCGAACGTTATAGAAGTAAAGCACTCAATTCCAGAACCGATAGATTCGACTATAGCAGAACTTAAATTAAACGACTTCAAACTTCTTGTTGCGGTTATATATAGGCCCCCAATCAAACAGCTGATACGGACGAAGCGTTATATCGTGAACTAAAGAGAATAATCGGTAGTGAGCAGGCTTTAGTTATGGGTGACTTTAATTGCGCCAACGTGAATTACGATACAATGCAGGGAGACGCGGAAGGTAATCGTTTAGTTAATTTTCTCGAGGATAGCTTTCTTATCAAAAGGTTGGGGAACCTACGAGGTTGGACAGTATTTTAGATTTAGTAATAACTACGGATGATAGGCTAATTACTGATCTTCAAGTAATAGAACCGTTAAGCAATAGCGATCACAATATGGTAGAGTTTGTCCTCTCAGTAAGTCACTCGAAACCAACTAACTCGACTAAAATTCCTAACTTCCAGCACGCAGACTTTTGTAAATTTCGAGATAAATTGTCACACGTCAATTGGGAAAACGTGATGGGGAACTCCAACGCAAAACTAATGTGGGAATCGTTTGAAACAGTATTTAGGACTATAAATGAGGAATGTGTACCGTACAAAATTAAGCGTGCGAAAGTAAACAACAAGCCCTTGTGGTTTACTTCTAGAGTAGGAGACATTATAAAGAGTAGAGATAGGGCTTATAGGCAACATAAGTGCGATAAAACAATTTGTTGTTACGAAACAACTACATATCTCTGAGGCGTGAAGCGAAAAGTGTAATAAAAAAGTCCAAGCGCGAATTTGAAATCTCCATAGCTCGTGACGGTAAAGAAAACCCCAAGCGATTCTTTCAATACGTCAATAATAGAAATCCAGTAAAAAGTGTCTTGGGTCCATTGAAAAATGTAAACGGAGATCTAGTTTCTGAAAACAAGGAAATGGCTACCTTGCTAAACGAATTTTTTACGTCAGTTTTTACTATAGAAGATGTAACGAATATCCCTACGGTCATAGACATAATACCTTTTGATAATGGTAATATTTTGGATAATATTGTCGTTAGTGAAGGGGAAGTAATGCGCTATATTGATAAAATGAAAACGCGTAAATCACCGGGTCCGGATTCCATATATCCCATACAACTAAAAGAATTAAAAGATAGCATTGTTGTGCCGCTAACAAAGATTTTTAATGCGTCTATTTCTGAGGGGTGCGTACCAGATAATTTCAAGTTAGCAAACGTAACACCTATCTTTAAGAAAGGCGATAAAGGTGCGGCG
Organism: Bathynomus jamesi; assembly: GCA_023014485.1. NCBI lineage: Eukaryota > Metazoa > Arthropoda > Malacostraca > Isopoda > Cirolanidae > Bathynomus > Bathynomus jamesi. The sequence goes on from JAJOZX010000224.1 coordinate 7,055, forward strand.
GGAAATTATAGGCCAATCAGTTTAACGTCTGTTGTAGGTAAGCTACTGGAATCAATAATTAGGGATCGTATAGTCGAACACTTAGAATTCCATAAGCTAGTTAGAAATACGCAGCACGGATTTAGGCGAAACAAATCTTGCTTAACTAATCTTTTAGAATTTTTCCAAAGCGTGGTTGACGTTTACGATAGACATCGGGCGGTTGATGTAGTGTATTTAGATTTTCAAAAAGCGTTTGACACCGTGCCGCACAAAAGACTCATTGAAAAAACTAAGGCTCATGGAATCAGGGGTGTAGTAATAAATTGGCTAGAAGAGTGGTTGCGAGGTAGGAAACAGAGGGTGGTCGTTGATGGAGCGGAGTCGTGTTGGGCTAATGTAGCGAGTGGCGTTCCTCAGGGTTCTGTATTGGGCCCCTTGCTTTTTCTTATATATATTAACGATTTAGATGTCGGCCTAGTCAGTACAGTTTCAAAGTTTGCGGATGACACGAAGCTGGGTGGTAGGGCGATTAATGACGAAGATAGAGGTAAAATTCAGGAAGATCTGAATAAAATCGTTGATTGGTCAGTCACATGGCAAATGAGATTTAACGTGGATAAGTGCAAAATTTTGCATATAGGTTCGCGTAACGGTAATTTTGCGTATAGTATGTCAGGGAAAGATTTAACAAGCGTAGAGCAGGAAAAAGATTTAGGAGTTATAGTCACTGGTGATTTAAAAGTAGCGAAACAAAGTACAGCAGCGGTCAATAAGGCGAACAAAGTGTTAGGTTTTATAGCTCGAAATTTTGAGTACAAATCGCGCGATATTATAAGGGTGATCCAGAGAAATGGGACCCAAAAGAAACCCCTGTAACTCTTAAAGTATAAGTCCTTTTATAAAATCATACGCATCATTCGAAAGAGGATAGTTACAAGTTTGTACAGGATTGTATAGGTTTTGACAATACAAGACAAGATAAGATACAAAACAAAATAAAAGTGTAAGTTAAAACTAACCCTTCAAGATGACTGCATGGACTGTGGAACAGCTGCGTTTCATAACTGAGCAATATTATGAGCATGGAAGAAGTGTAGTTTCAGCTCAAAGATCTTTCAAGACAAATTTTCAGATGTCAAAATCACCTTCTAAGAGCTGAACCTACACTTCTTCCATGCTCATAATATTGCTCAGTTATGAAACGCAGCTGTTCCACAGTCCATGCAATCATCTTGAAGGGTTAGTTTTAACTAACACTTTTATTTTGTTTTGTATCTTATCTTGTCTTGTATTGTCAAAACCTATACAATCCTGTACAAACTTGTAACTATCCTCTTTCGAATGATGCGTATGATTTTATAAAAGGACTTATACTTTAAGAGTTACAGGGGTTTCTTTTGGGTCCCATTTCTCTGGATCACCGTATAGTTCCTCTTTATAAATCATTAGTTAGACCCCATTTGGAGTACGCGGTCCAATTTTGGAATCCGAATATGCGCAAAGATATAGACAAAATCGAAAGAGTTCAAAGACGAGCAACTAAGATGATTCCATCGCTTAGGTCAAAGTCGTACGAGGATAGGCTTAAGGAGTTAAAATTGACAACACTTGAGACTAGGAGGTTAAGGGGTTATCTAATCCAGGTTTTCAAAATTATGAATGGGTTCGATAACGTAGATAGAGATAGCTTTTTCGAAATTTCTCAATATAATAGGACTAGAAATAACGGGTGTAAGTTGACAAGTAGAAGGTTCGAGACAGCAGTTGCCAAAAACTTTTTTATGCATAGAATAGTAAATAGCTGGAATAGTTTGCCGGTAGAAGTATTTAGTAGCACGTCTATAAACATGTTTAAAAATCGATTAGACGCATATGTTGATAGATTGGGTATAGTTTAAGGTAGTAAAATTAAGGCTTTGTGGGGATAGATCCCACAGCTCAACACAAGTGTTGTGTGATATAGGGAGGCAGCGTCTTGGGTTAGGGGATACTCTCTGTCCTTACACACCCCATTTGAAGAGATTCCTCTGCTGAGCGGTGCCCCCCATAGTACTGTGAGGTATTGAAAAACTCATGATCTTCACTTGCCCCACAAACACCTTTAAATGGGAGACCCAAGATGGGTGCACACACATTTCTACATTACTACAGTCTTTACAGCCACACCTACACTTTTCCTCCTCAGTGTATATATTGTAATGTATTTGGTTGTAAATTTTGACTTGGTCCACAATCGATATGGACCGTGACTTATTTTTCGTGACAAGGCACTAGTATTGATGGATACCGTAATGAAATTGACTGGATTCTCTGGATCTGATATATTTGCATGTCGGTTATAAATAGATATAGAGTGTAACATATTTGTGGATAGTAGTCTATTATGACGTGATCCTCTGGATCCAGAGATTCTATCTTTAGTTTTAAATCGATAATTAATTAGTTTTGCTAAATTGGTCGTTGCCAATGTACACAGTGTACAGGAAGTTGTTACATAAATTTCTTATGTTCTTGTGGTTCGGAACCCACGTAAAATTGTAGGTCCCCTCCGCCACCACGGAGGACATACACAATTACGAACACAGTTAGGTAGACCAGCAATGAGTGGATCCTAGGGTCTTTGTTGGTCTGAAACATTATAACATTATTATAACATTATAACATTATATACATACATACACATCCATATACACATATATATATATATATATATATATATATATATATATTTTTTTTTTTTTTTTTTTAGTTCAGGAAGAACCGATTCGCCTCTATTTAAAGGGCATATCTCAGCGGAAAAACAAGAAAAAGTGAGAGGAAAGACAGAGGAAAAAGAAAGGGTGGAGGGGACAGTCGAAGTGGAAAAAGACCAAGGATGACAAGGACTGCAGGGTCGAGCCCCATCATCCTTGGGTGCTAGGGCCGGGAGGGCGCACGTGAAACCTCCAGGAACAAGCACGTACAAACGAGCACAAAGAGCACTCAAGAGCACGAGCTTAGAACCCCCTTGCGGGGATATATATATATATATACACATATACATATATATATATATATACATATATATATACACACACATATATATATATATATACACATATATAGTGGACCTAGTTTTAACCGTTTAAGGTGATAATGATTTAATTGTATGCAATGATTAATTGGTGCAATGACTGATTGCTTATTAATGAAAGGCTGGGTTAATAATTTATATTGTTATACAGTATCACCGATTGGAATGACTGGTTATTTGATTAGATCCACCATACTATTGGAAGTGACCGAAAAGGCAGCGAGGTCACCAGCTTGGGTTTACACCCAAGCAAATTAATGTTAAGGTTATAAAAGACACCTTATGGGTTTTGTAGTTTATTATGAAAATAAAGCCGTTATTTATTCACTGTGATATAACAAAGAATTGACAGTAATTAATTGGTAGTTTTACGTTATGCTTATGGCATAGCCTTAGCTAATAAGATGAAATGTTAATAGCTTAATTGACACGTAATAAATAATGTAATACTCATCGATGGTATGTAAATGGCATGCGACATGTAACATTGAATGGGCCTAGTAAATGATATAAAGAATGCACGTGCGTTTGGTACATTGAATGGAAAACATGACACTGATTAAGTAGGCTAAATGATTGCATGGATGAACAAGGAACAATTGATGCGGCCTAATAATAATGGATTGAAATGCTTGCACATATATCATTTATATACAAGAAAATTATGTGATGTTAAGTGATTACGTCAAGAGAATATTTAGTTAACACCTAAATATATGAATTGAACATAATAACGGATGATACGCGGAAATAATGGTATAAAAATGACACTTGAATTGGATGACAGGCCTACTGCGTTCTTTCACGAGAGTCAGTTGGAACGCGTGATTACACACTTTGGGAGTATAGCCTACCGTTCGGCGGTAGGCTAATGTAAGCTTCACAAGAGTACTTAGAATAGGAGGTACTTATCTTAGCCGGACGATGTAACGCTTGAAGGTGGGTTGGAGAAAGATCTATTACCGAAAACTCGAGTTGTCGTTGTCCGTTAAGCCTCTTGAGATAATGGCTGTAGGCTTCGTTCGGAAGCCTGAGGTGATGTTACTTCTCGAGATGCAGGCTGGCCTTATGATCTTGCAGGAATATATCTCGAGGAATGTGGAGAAACTTGAAGGCCGACCCGGCAAACCGCAGGCCCGAAACGATTCCGGTTGGGCCTCGAAGGATTGCTTCTGCAGGTGGTCTGTAGGTCTTACTTGATGATAAATTGTAGGCCTTGAAGAAAGTAGCGGCCGCGGCCCCTCGGCCGAAGCCGGTAGGCGGTTGATGGACGTTGCTCACGTTCGATGATGTGAGTACCAGTGAGTGAAAGTGAGTGAGGAAGAAAGCAAGTGGAAGCTTGCTTTTATACGTAGTTCCTGTGACGTAGGAGGACTTCGCGCCAAGTCTTAATAAGACGCTTTGTGAGCGCGTCCTTTAGTTGATAAGGATTTGCGTTCGCGCCCTGGGGGAAGAAACAGGCTCTCCATTGTTTGTCTCTTGCCCACGTGTGTTTAAAGACTGTTTGATGGTAGCGTGGAAGGAAAGTATTTCTGTCTATTTGTTGGTCTATTTCTTGTCGATCCGCTACAAGTAGTTCCCTCTCAGAGACGAAGGAACGATACTAAGAAGAAATACCATTCTGTTGGGAGACCTGATGAGGCCACTCCGAGATTTGACGCTTGGCCTGGTATGTCGTGGAATTCCTGACGCAGGAAGGAGTGAACGGTCGTCTCGGAGCGGGGAGATGCTCGGAAGAGGAGGCGCTGTTGTATGGGGTGGGGTTCCGCAGGGGGGTGGGGGTGGGGTACGGCAGGAATGGGGGACAGTGAGGAGCGAACGGAGGAAACGAGAGGGGCGGGGGAACTGTGTTGGAGGTCGAATGCTGTGCCCGTAACTCGTCGCGTGGTTGTTCTCGTTGAGGTCGCTCCTGCCGCAGGGGTTGGACTTCGGCAGGAATGTGGAGCAATGAAGAGTGGACGAAGGAAACGAGAGGGGCCGAGGAACTGTGTTTGAGTTTGAATGCTGTGCCCGTAACTCGTCGTGTGGATGTTGTCGTCGAGGTCGCTCCTGCCGAAGGGAGAAAAAGAAACGTCGTTCGAGTCCACGAGCAGCAGGAAGTAATCCACGGAATGATGCAAAGAGACAGTTGATGAAGGCAGGGGATCGCCACCCCTGTGCCTGAAGTGTCTGTTTTGCGTGGATGCATGTGTGCGCTCTGCTCGTTGACTGGGAGAATGCTTTCTTTTTAGGCCTTCCCGTAGGGATGGGGAAGGGTAACCCTCGTGCTTGCGGAAAAAAAAATTCGCTGGTGCAATGAGGCGCGTCACCAGATTTATCGGCAAATGATTTACCGTACAACGGCCGAGACGGGACCGTTGAATATTTTTGGACGAGGTGGTGACGAAAGAATGCGCCGCTTGAAACGAATTTGGGACTGACTGCAGCGCTGGGGGGGTGGGGGGTGAGTGTTGTCCTGAGATGCTCGGTGAGTTTCGTGAGTCCCTCCACGATCCGTATGACGGCGGAGCAGGACCCAATGCCAGTGGTGGCTTCTCCAAGGGGTCGCCGCGCCCCTGCCGTCAGGAGGCAGTGAGACTCGACTCAGGGGGACGCACTCGGGAATTTGAAAGGTGCGATGATTGTGCCGCGGCACATGACCGCGAGGCAGTAAGACATTAGTTAATAAGGTACCGCGCGAAACGCATATCACTGTTTGCAAGTAGGCCTAGTTAATTTCACTGAATTTATGAATACCGTACGTACATAGAAATTATTTGATATGGCTGCAGAAAATCACATTGAATTTATGAATACCGTATTTACATAGAAATTATTTAATGTGGCTGCCAAAAAATGAAATGGTCAATAATAGCTAAACACAAGGATCGCTGTGAATAAATAACGTAAAATAAGTTCGAGTCACTCCAGGGTTACACCAATTTATAGTGGACCTAGTTTTAACCGTTTAAGGTGATAATGATTTAATTGTATGCAATGATTAATTGGTGCAATGACTGATTGCTTATTAATGAAAGGCTGGGTTAATAATTTATATTGTTATACAGTATCACCGATTGGAATGACTGGTTATTTGATTAGATCCACCATACTATTGGAAGTGACCGAAAAGGCAGCGAGGTCACCAGCTTGGGTTTACACCCAAGCAAATTAATGTTACGGTTATAAAAGACACCTTATGGGTTTTGTAGTTTATTATGAAAATAAAGCCGTTATTTATTCACTGTGATATAACAAAGAATTGACTAATTAATTGGTAGTTTTACGTTATGCTTATGGCATAGGCTTAGCTAATAAGATGAAATGTTAATAGCTTAATTGACACGTAATAAATAATGTAATACTCATCGATGGTATGTAAATGGCATGCGACTTGTAACATTGAATGGGCCTAGTAAATGATATAAAGAATGCACGTGCGTTTGGTACATTGAATGGAAAACATGACACTGATTAAGTAGGCTAAATTTATAGTGGACCTAGTTTTAGCCGTTTAAGGTGATAATGATTTAATTGTATGCAACGATTGATTAAGGCAATGACTGACTGATTTATAATGATAGGCTATTTGAGTAGATCCACCATACTATTGGAAGTGACCGAAATGGCAGCGAGGTCACCAGCTTTGGTTTACACCCAAGCAAATTAATATTAAGGTTATGAAAGACACCTTATGGTTTTTGTGTAGTTTAATTAAGAAAATATTTATATTAATTTTCACAGTGAAAATACAATGGTAAGACTGACTAGAAAGCTTAACAATTCGATAATGACCTTTGAAATGCGCTCGTTTATGCGAGGCTTAATGGTATACAAAATGGGACACCTTTGAAATGCGCTCGTTTATGTGAGGCTTAATGTTATACAAAATGGGACACAACCTGAAATATGAGATGGTGAATACAAAAATAATGCATGCACGTAATAATATAACAAATAGGTTATGTAATACACCGATTAGGGAACCTACAGATTATGCATAAATGATCTGTGAAAGAGGCCTATTAATGACACCGTGAACGCGTACGTTTTGGTACTCTAAATAGAATAAGCCTCGGTACTTTATTTTGATGAAAATAAAACCGTTACTTATTCACGGTGGTATAACAAAGAATTGACAGTAATTAATTGGTAGTTTTACGTTATGCTTATGGCATAGGCTTAGCTAATAAGATGGAATGTTAATAGCTTAATTGACACGTAATAAATAATGTAATACTCATCGATGGTATGTAAATGGCATGCGACATGTAACATTGAATGGGACTAGTAAATGATATAAAGAATGCACGTGCGTTTGGTACATTGAATGGAAAACATGACACTGATTAAGTAGGCTAAATGATTACATGGATGCACAAGGAACAATTGATGCGGCCTAATAATAATGGATTGAAATGCTTGCACATATATCATTTATATACAAGAACATTATGTGATGTTAAGTGATTACGTCAAGAGAATATTTAGTTAACACCTAAATATATGAATTGAACATAACGGATGATACGCGGAAATAACGGTATAAAAATGACACTTGAATTGGATGACAGGCCTACTGCGTTCTTTCACGAGTCACTTTGGGAGTATAGCCTACCGTTCGGCGGTAGGCTAATGTAGGCTTCACAAGAGTACTTAGAATAGGAGGTACTTATCTTAGCCGGACGATGTAACGCTTGAAGGTGGGTTGGAGAAAGATCTATTACCGAAAACTCGAGTTGTCGTTGTCCGTTAAGCCTCTTGAGATGATGGATGTAGGCTTCGTTCGGAAGCCTGAGGTGATGTTACTTCTCGAGATGCAGGCTGGCCTTATGATCTTGCAGGAATATATCTCGAGGAATGTGGAGAAACTTGAAGGCCGACCCGGCAAACCGCAGGCCCGAAACGATTCCGGTTGGGCCTCGAAGGATTGCTTCTGCAGGTGGTCTTACTTGATGATAAATTGTAGGCCTTGAAGAAAGTAGCGGCCGCGGCCCCTCGGCCGAAGCCGGTAGGCGGTTGATGGACGTTGCTCACGTTCGATGATGTGAGTACCAGTGAGTGATTGCTTTTATACGTAGTTCCTGTGACGTAGGAGGACTTCGCGCCAAGTCTTAATAAGACGCTTTGTGAGCGCATCCTTTAGTTGATAAGGATTTGCGTTCGCGCCCTGGGGTAAGAAACACACTCCATTGTTTGTCTCTTGCCCACGTGTGTTTAAAGACTGTTTGATGGTAGCGTGGAAGGAAAGTATTTCTGTCTATTTGTTGGTCTATTTCTTGTCGATCCGCTACACATATATATATATACATACATATATATATATATATATTATTATATATATATATATATACACACACACATATATATATATATATATACATACATATATACATACATACATATATACATACATACATACATATCCCCGCAAGGGGGTTCTAAGCTCGTGCTCTTGAGTGCTCTTTGTACGTGCTTGTTCCTGGAGGTTTCACGTGCGCCCTCCCGGCCCTAGCACCCAAGGATGATGGGGCTCGACCCTGCAGTCCTTGGTCTTTTTCCACTTCGACTGACCCCTCCACCCTTTCTTTTTCCTGTCTTTCCTCTCACTTTTTCTTTGTTTTTCCGCCGAGATATGCCCTTTTAAATAGAGGCGAATCGGTTCTTCCCGAACTTAAAAAAAAAAAATATATACATGTACATACATACACACACACACACACACACACATATATATATATATATATATATATATATATATATATATATATTATATATTCTAAATTGTCAAATTCCAACATCATTTTGTCGGTTTCATTTAAATTGTATTAACTGCTACATGTAACGTCTCATTTTTTTTCAAATTTTTAATCACTTCCGCTTATTTTAAGGTCCGGAGGGATTCCATTAAAAAGTTTCGAGAATGCGCTCATTTAACGATTTTTGAATTTCACTCGCGTTAGGATTTTAATTAAAAAGCTCGAAATCAAATTACTACTACTTCATGCTAACCTCAGGATTTTACACACTCACTCTATTTTACTTTAGGTTAGGTTTGGTAAATGAGGCTCTCTTTGATTTGGCTTGGCTTAACTTCGAATACAGATCATACTTGAATGTATGCACTATAAAAGACTCGAATTAGGCTTATTGAACGCGAAATTATTATTATTATTATATATCGCTAAAAGTTAGTTCGCTCTTATTCAGTACTCTTTTGTATCACTTTCCTCCTCCATGAAAAATAGCTATTAATTTAAATTGAACCCAAAATAACATCTACAATAAAGGCGTAGCTATTTTCCATGCAGAAGGAAAGATATACAAAAAAGCAAGCGAACGTAACTTCTAGCGATATATACAGGGTGTCCCAGAATTAACTATTTCAATGAAATCGGACAAATTTTTTAAAAACACACTTTTATTTATGTTTATCATGTTTAATATGTGTTAAAAATGTATACATTTCTAAATTTTTTTCATAATTTTATTTTCATAATTTTTTCATAGTTTTTCAGTTTTATTTTCATTCTCTTTCAGAACCCTATTAATAATGAATACACAAGAACGCATCTTTGTTGTAACATCCCGTATCAAAGGAATGCAATGTAATGAAATCAGAGAAAAATTTACAAGATTCCACAGAACCGGTCCTACAGACAAAGCGATTCGTGAACTTGTGAACAAATTTAAAAGAACTGGATCCGTACACGACGAGGTGGGAAGAGGACGCCCAAGGACAGCACGTAACAGTACCGAACAGGTACGACAATTGTTTGAGGACGAACCAACAACTTCGGTTAGGGAGGACGGTCGAAGACTCAACATATCCAAGACAACAGTTCATAGAATCTTGCGTTCGACACTGATGAAAAAGGCTTATCACATTCAAGTAAATAAAGTTTTGACTTATGATTTATAAATCTATTTGTTTTTGTATCATAATTTAGTAATAAACACAAAATTATGTCAGTTTTTATTAAATTTGTCCGATTTCATTGAAATAGATAGTTAATTCTGGGACACCCTGTATTATTATTATAATAATAATAATAATAATAATAATAATAATAACAACAACAACAACAATTTCGCGTTCAATAACCCCAACTGGAGTCTTTTACAGGGCATATATTCGAGTATGATCTGCATTCAAAGTGAAGCCAAGCCAGAAATAGCCCCACTTAATTCACCAAACACGAAAAATATTGAGTACGATCGAACGCTTGCCAAAACTTTTCCGACACATTTTGAACAATGTATGATCGTAGCTGAAGTTCATGGTAGTGTAGATTAATTTAGATAACTGTAAAAAGTACCAATAAGATACGGGCTCCATTTATAAATATCTGTATGGTGGTGGCTCTAAAACTATCTTTTCACCCCATTGACAATAATTTGCTATCTATAAACACCGTGGTACACTGTACAGTGGGTTGGAGAGAGGACTCGCACTGGGAGGGTCCCGGATTCGACTCCCGCGGATTCAACCGACTGTGTAACTTTGCCTGGAGTTCACGCGCCCTCTACTCTGTGCAGGGATGTGGGGCTGTCGGATGTTACCTTTATTACACGCAAATCTGTCCTATTAGAAGTAGAAATATTTGTATAGAGGATTTGAAATCAATAATTGCACTGTTATCGTCTTTTCTTATTTATAATGTAATACCATGAACAAATAACGAGATTCGAGAAAATAATTGGGAAAAACTCATTAAGAATGAAATTAACTAATTAAAATAGAGCAGAAAGAGAGAAAAAGAAACTTAATTAAAAATGTAAAATGAACTTCCATTGTACATATTCTTTCATTTACTCTAACTCAGTGATCCCATTCTTCATTTTCACTCTTCTCTCAACTTATTTTCATTCTTCTCGTCATGAACGAAACGTTCTAAAAAGTACTTTCCAAGGGATAAAATAAAAAAAAAAGTTGAATCCGAAATTTAATACAAAAAGTACAGGAATTCTGCTAAATTGAATTCGGATAACAATTTGTACCGAGCTATTATATTTACTACTTTAGTACATTCGTACATTAAAAGTCTAGGTTTCATTTCAACGCAGTCTGCAACGCGAGTTGATGTAATCTTCACAGAGGCCTAACGTTAAATTTTCAAACCGTAATGAAACACTCTCCCAACGGAGAATCATTAATTATTTCTTCCCTCAACTCCTTTTCAATACGAAAGATAAATTCAAACAATTCCTATCAGTCTACCATCAGATACTGTATATCCATTGTAAAAATTCCTTTAAAATAGTTCTACTGATAACTACTGTATTATCAAAATTACTAAATAAAAATTATTCATGAGCTTTTCTTCTTCCATCTACTACCTAATTAATAATCTCAACGTCTATTCATCATCGAAAACGCAGACTTAATTGTGTTTTAGTCATTTATTATCATTAAAGTTACCTATATGATAAATTATATCTAAAATTGTTATTGAATGAATCAACATTTTAAAAATGACTAGACCAATTATAATCCCACCTATACACACTTCTCGACCAGACAGTCTATCGACATTTATAATTCTAATAATAATAATATAACCAAGCGTAACTTAATTGGGTTTAACCTAACCCAATCGGCAAAATACTTGTCGTCGACAATGTCTTACGGCCGATTCTATCACCAAAACTAAAATATACTCTTAAATGAAAATGCAAAAACTTCACTTTTTTCTACGAGGTCAAGATATGATGATAAAACCCACTCTAATAGACAGAGTCCATTTCCACAACAGTTCCGACGCCCACTGGCATCCTCTTCGGGTGGATACAGAAAAAGAATTCGTTTTTCTGTATCCACCCGAAGAGGATGCCAGTGGGCATCGAAACTTTTGTGGAAATAAACTCTGTCTATTAGGGTGGGTTTTATCATCCCTTAAATGAAATTTGCAAACGTTTTTAAGCTGTCCTTTCTCTATGTTATAATCACTATAACAATACAAGATGAACGTATTGTGGCAACGGAAATTTTATTCCATAATAATAATAATAATAATAATAATAATAATAATAATAATAGACATTTGAAAATTCTTTTAACGTACATTAATTTGCAGAGGACAAAAAAATAATGTTCCGTAGTGTCCATTACTGTCATATTTCATTTTTTTTCATAACGATTATGGAACACACAAACATAAATAACTGACAATTCCATAATAAAAACAATGAAATAATTTTAATATAATCTTTAAAACATAAAATCCAATATCATTCAATAAATTCACCGCATTCAGAATATGAAGAAAGTTTTTCAAAAGGTGATGTCTGCCAGATGTCCGATTTATTGCTCTTTTGCGAAGTTTTTAATAGGGTAATGTTCCTCGTATTCTTTTACATGTTCTTCCATTTCCAGCATCTGATCTCTGAAAGAAATCGAAAAAAACAAATTTTTGTACATAATTCTATCACTTTTGTTGCCATGATAGAATAAATGGAAAGGTATTAACTAAAGACAGTCAAACACTGGATCACCGAACAAATACAGGGTGGGGCACGGGAATCAAGTGTTTTTTGAATAGCTAGTAATCGGCCATTAGGAATGGGAGGGGCGTGCGGTAGGTAGCATTCCATTCCTGGGTTCATAGCATTTAACTAACACTCACCTTTATCTTTCAGGTGCCATCATGGAGCAGTGGACGTTAGAACACCGCATGTTCGCGTATGATCATTTTGTTAGGAGTGGCGAGTCAGTGACAGCAGTTCAGCGTGCGTTTCGCCGCAGATTCAACATTCATCGAAATGACTCTGTTCCCGCTCGTGACACAATCTTACGTTGGGTTAACAATCTTCGAACAGGAGGCTCAATAATGAAAACAAAACCGAAGGGGCCGCAACGCACTGTGCGTACTCCAGAGAACGTTGAAAGGGTCAGACAATCGATGTTGCAAAGCCCAGGCCGCTCTGCTCGGAGACATTCAGCTGCACTCGGAATCAGCAATCGTACTGTTAGACGGATTTTGCATGAAGAATTACATTTTCACCCATACAAGTTAGCGATGGTGCAGGAATTGAATGTAAACGATTGCCCCCAACGACTGAATTTTGCACAGGAAATGCTTGCACTTTATGAGCAGAATGAAAACATGATGGTGGTAATGAGTGATGAAGCCCATTTCCACCTTAATGGGGCCGTCAACAATCAAAACTGTCGGTATTGGGCTGCTGAAAATCCGCGACAACTCCATGAAAAACCGCTGCATAGCCCTAAGGTTACAGTTTGGTGCGCGGTGGGAAAGTTTGGCGTCATCGGTCCCTATTTCTTCGAACAAAATGGGGTTACCGTTACCATAACATCTGGGCGTTACATTGAGATGGTGAACACCTTTTTCATCTCTGAGTTACGAAGAAGGCGTATTGCTCGTCGACATTTGTGGTTTCAGCAAAATGGGGCCACGCCACACACCGCCAGAGCGTCAATGGCTGTTCTTCGCCCCCCTGTTTCCCAACCATCTCATTTCGAGATTTGGTGACATTGCATGGCCCCCGGTCCCCTGACTTGTCCACATGTGACTTCTTTCTATGGGGGTACCTCAAGTCACGTGTCTACGAGGACAAGCCCCGTACATTAGATGCATTGAAGGAAGCGATCCGTCAACAAATCATCCAAATCAACAGAGACCTGCTGGGAAGAGTGGAGGCCAATTTTCGTAAACGCCTTCAACAATGCGTCGACGGCCAAGGACATCATATGCCAGATATAATTTTCGGTATATGATTATTATGACATGAAATGCTATGTTCTTACGAATGTTGTTCTACCAATATATTTTCTTTACAAAAATAAATATCATTTTCCTGATTCCAAAAACACTTGGTTCCCGTGCCCCACCCTATACATGCATATCTAATACAATTACAATACTGTAATTATTAATTAATTATACTGGCCAAAAAAAGAAACGCAATTAGCTTGCATATGGTGTAAAATTTAAGTTGTTAGTGGTATTATCACAGTTTCAAGATTATGGTTAAATGTTTGTTCAAATCTTTTAAAGCCACTTAGTGCATGTTTCTAAACCTGACTAATCCCGGCTGAGACGCCATTTTGTTACAAACAATAAACAGAGATTAAATTGAATGTATTCTTTATGAAGGCATGCATTTTTTCTTTGACTTCACAGAATACACACTGCCCGTTGAGAAAACCAAACTTTTTCCCGCGATTGAGGCATGCCACGACTCTCAGAGGTCAACAGAGGTCGTGCCTTGGGCATGTTGGATGCAGGCATGTCTGCTGTCCAAGTTGCACAACGAATGCATGTGCATCCCAGCACAATCTCTTGGCTTGTTAGACGGTACAATGCCACAGGAAGTGTTCAGGACCTGCCAAGACGTGGGCGACCTCGTGTGACGACCCAACGCCAGGATCGCCACATTGTACTGCAGCACCTGCGTCATCGGCAGCGGAATGCTCGTCAGACAGCCAGAGAGACACCTGGTATCCACAACAACAGAATTAGTGACCAGACCGTCACAAACCGACTCCGTAATGCAGGACTCCGATCCCGCAGGCCTTACAGAGGTCCTTTTCTCACTGATGCAAGAAGGCAATGACGCCTGCAATGGGCCTATCAGCACCGTGACTGGACACAAAGAATGTGGAACCAAGTCCTCTTTTCTGACGAGTCTCGCTTCAGACTGTCCAATTCTGATGGCCGTGTCAGGGTATACAGACGACCAGGGGAGCGATACTCAGATGCTGCAGTAGTGGAGCATGACAGATGGGGAGGACCAAGTGTCATGGTTTGGGCAGGAATTGCCTTTGCTTCAAGAACTGAGCTGGTGGTTGTTGATGGCGCTCTGACTGCCCAGCGCTACAGGGATGAGATTCTTCACCCACATGTTCTTCCATTCATGAGGCAACATCCAGAATTGGTGCTCCTGCAACAGGACAATGCCAGACCTCATGCAGCCAGGATAGTGCAGGCGTACCTGCAGGGACAAGAGGTGCAGACCTTACCATGGCCAGCCTTCAGCCCAGACATGTCACCGATAGAGCACGCATGGGATGAACTTGAACGGCGAGTTCGCAGACGTCAGCATCAGCCGCAGAACATCAGGGAACTGACCAATGCAATTATTGAAGAGTGGAGGGCCATCCCTGTTGCTTTCCTGCAGAGACTGTTGAGGTCGATGAGGGCCAGACTCCAAGCCTGCATTGTGGCTAGGGGTGGCAATACGCGTTATTGACTGTTTGTTATGTTAAAGAATCATTTACTATATACTGAGTCCTCATGTTTATTAATAAATCTCAAAAATTGCGTTTCTTTTTTTGACCAGTATATGAGCAAATTTGGGCCTTTTAACTTGAACTCCAAGACTATATAATTGGGAAGCAATCAGATCACACATGGCCCAAATAGAGTGGAGAACAGTTTTCGAGAATAAAACAACCGAAGAAATGCTAACAATCTTAGATAAGAAGAAAAGACTGGAAATTTTAGAAAAATATGCTCCAAAAGCACAGCCAAAAGGAAAGAGGAACTGGTTCGAGACAAAAGCGGACAATTTTCTGCAAGAGAGAGTAGCGGAGAAGTTAGTTAATTGCAGATTTAACAATACCAGGAAGGTAATACAAGAAAAACTGGACAGTATCGATAGGGCCATACTGAGAGGAAAAGGCGGTAGAAATAATAAGAGATCATCCAAAAATCAAAATACTTCTATAGCTATGCGAAAAGAAAAACAAAAATGCACACCACTATCGAGCTCTTAAGGAAAGAAAATAATGAACTAACCGACGATCTGAAAGAAATATGTGAAACATTGAGAGCCCAGTATGAATGAATATTCAGTACCCCAAAAAAGCGACAAAGCGATACCTGACAGATAAATTCTTTGAAAAGAAATTGCAGATATATTTATAACAAATTTTGATTTTAAACGAGAAAATATAGTGCGAGCTATAGGACAAATGAAATCACACTCAGCTGCAGGTCGGATAAATGGAACGCATTATTGATTAAAAACTATAAAAATGAATTAGCCACACTCATATACTGGATATGGAGAAGATCGCAAGACTGGGGAAATACCAAGTATCTTGGAAAAAGCAAACATTGTCCCGATAAAGGAGGGGATACATCTCAAAGAACTATAGACCAGTGTCTTTGACGTCCCATCTTACCAAAGAATTTGAAAGAATAGTTAGAGAAAATCTATGACTTCTTGGAGACACTGTAAAGATTCAACGAAAATCAGCACGGATTCTGATCAGGAAGATCATGCCTATTACAACTTATAGAGCACTACCACAATATCCTAGACGCACTTGAAGGCAATGAAAACTACGATGTCATACACATGGAATTGGCTAAAGCTTTCGACAAATGTGGTCATGGTATAATAGCGCATAAAATGAAACATACAGGAATAACAGGCAAAATTGAAAATGGATCTACAACTTCCTCAGAGAACGTCTACAGGTCGTCAAAATTCAAGGTATAACAACATTAGAATCGGAAGTACGAAGCTCAGTACCACAAGGAACAGTATTGGCTCCGCTCCTTCTCATTATCACGCTAAGAGATATACAGAATGAGGCAAACAGCAATAATATAGTAACACCCTTTGCGATTGAAAGATCAGCAGAAAAATCAGCTATGCAAAAGAGGTGAAGGCCTTACAGAGGGTCACAAACAGAATATACAAATGGTCAGATGAAAAGAATGACATTTAATACCCAGAAATTCCAGCTCTTAAGATATGGTAGAAATGTTATAATGTTTCAGACCAACAAAGACCCTACGATCCACTCTCGGTTGGTCTACTTAACTGTGGTTGTAGTTGTGTCCTCCGTGGTGGCGGAGGGGACCTACAATTTTACGTGGGTTTCGAACGACAAAAGCCTTAATTTTACTACCTTAAACTATACCCAATCTATCAACATATACGTACGTCTAATCGATTTTTAAACATGTTTATAGACGTACTACTAATCACTTCCGGCAAACAATTCCAGCTATTTACTATTCTATGTGTAAAAACGTTTTTGGCAACTGCTGTCTCGAACCTTCTGCTTGTCAACTTACACCTATTATTTCTATTCCTATTATATTGTGATATATTATATTGTGAAAAAGCTATCTTTATTTACGTTATCGAACCCCTTCATAATTTTAAAAACCTGGATTAGATCACCCCTTAGCCTCTTAGTTTCGAGTGTAGTCAATTTTAACTCCTTAAGCCTATCCTCGTACGACTTCGACCTAAGCGACGGAATCATCTTAGTTGCTCGTCTTTGAACTCTTTATATTTTATCTATACCTTTGCGCATATGCAGATTCCAAAATTGGATCACGTACTCCAAATGGTGTCTAACTAATGATTTATAAAGAGGAACAATAATATCGGGCGATTTGTACTCAAAATTCCAAGCTACAAAACCTGGCACTTTGTTCGCCTAATTGACCGCTGCTGTACTTCGTTTCGCCACTTTTAAGTCACCAGTGACGATAACGCCTAAATCTTTTTCCTGTTCTACGCTTGCTAACTCCTTCCCTGACATACTATACGCAAAATTACTGTTACGCGAACCTATATGTAAAATTTTGCATTTATCGACGTTAAATCTCATTTGCCATGTGACTAACCGATCAACGATTTTGTTCAGATCTTCCTGGATTTTACTTGTATCTTCGTCATTAATTGCCCTACCACCCAACTTCGTGTCATCCGCAAACTTTGAAACTGTACTGACTAGGCCAACATCTAAATCGTTAATATATATAAAAAAAGGCAAGGGGCCCAATACAAAACGCTGAGGAAAGTCGCTCGCTACATTAGTCCAAGACGACTCCGCTCCATCAACGACCACACACTGTTTCCTAACCTCGCAACCACTCTTCCATCCAATTTATTACTAGACCCCTGATTCCATGAGCCTTAGTTTTTTCAATTATGAGTCTTTTGTGCGGTACCGTGTCAAACGCTTTTTGAAAATCTAAATACACTACATCAACCGCTATCGAGATTTAGATAGATTTTCCGGCAGCAATTAAAGCGATATGCGTTGAAGTTACGGCGCGTAGTATTTGTTTTAATTTTTTTGTCGTTTATAGACGTCCCGTTCAACCCCTCGATACCGATACTAGATTTTATTCACTTCTTGGTAACTTTATTGACAATCGGAATAGTATAATTGTCGGAGACTAACTGCCCTAATGTTAATTACGAGACTTTTACTGGTAATGAGGAGGGTTTGAGATTGAGTGAGTTCATGGAGGATAATTTTTTACGACAGATAGTTACCGAACCAACGCGCGGTGACAATATTTCAGATTTGGTGATGACGAACGGCGAAAATATAGTCGATAGTTTAGAAGTAGGCGAGAGTTTAGGATGTAGTGATCATCAAATTCTTAGGTTTAAGTTATTGATAGAAAACACTAAGGATAGTAACGTAATAGAAGTCCCTGATTTTCGTAGGACTAATTTTGATAGTTTTGCGGATAGGATGAGAGTAGTGGACTGGGATAACTTATTTATGGGTAATGACACAAATTTGCATTGGGAGGCGTTTAAAGAAAGCTTTATGAATATTGAAAGGGAGTTTATTCCTCGTAGGACCAAGCGCGGGACTAGGGAAATAGGCGAGTTCATAAACGAGCGTAATAGAGCGTATAGACTTAATAAGCGCAATGGCACGGCAGCTAACTTTAATAGATATACAGGGGTTAGACAAAATAATATGAACACCCGCCGATTTCACCGGTTATCTTTACGGACTGCTCAGACACAAAGTAAACGGTCAAATGACTGGCAAACCTATTTAAATGCGTAACAGTGTGTGTATACGTCATGTTATAACCCTCACGTTGTTTTTACAGATCTGAGTGAATTATGAATTGGCAGTTATGAAAGACCTGTCAGACTTCCAAAGAGGGCAAATTGTCGGAGCGCGGATGGCTGGTGCATCGGTGACGAAAACCGCTCAGATGTTCAATGTATCCAGAGGAACTGTCTCTAATGGTCATGTCTGCATACCAAAACCATGGAAAGACAAGCACCGACAAATGCAATAGTGGACGCAAGAAGAAGCTGTGATCGAGACCGCCGGGTGCTAAAGCGCATTGTGACAAAGAACCATAAGACCACAGCTCCAAAAGTGACTGCAGAGCTTGACCAGCATCTTGCAAGCCCGGTATCGACCAGAACTGTACGTCGCGAGCTCCATGGAGCTGGATACCATGGGAGGACTGCAATTGCCAAACCCTTCCTTTCGCACATCAACATTGAGCGGCGCAGAAAATGGTGTAATGACCATAAGAATTGGTCAATGGACCGGTGGAAGAATGTAGTCTACTCCGACGAATCCTCCTTTACGCTATTTCCATGTTCCGGTCGAGTTTACGTCTGGACACAGCCTAAAGATGCTTATGACCCCGACTGCCTGACCCCAACCGTTAAGCATGGAGGCGGATCTGTGATGGTTTGGGCAGCAATATCGTGGAATACTCTTGGCCCAGCTGTAGTACTGCATGGTAGGGTTAACGCCCAGGTCTATCTGTCAATATTGGCTGACCAGGTCCATCCCATGGTCCAAACGCTGTTTCCCAATGGCGGCGCCGTCTTCCAGGATGATAATGCACCAATCCACACCGCTGGGGTCGTTAAAAACTGGTTTGAAGAGCATGTTAGTGAAGTAGAACGCTTGGATTGGCCTCCACAATCCCCGGATCTTAACATTATCGAACATCTGTGGTGTCAGTTGGAGCAGCAGGTCAGAAGCCGATTCCCACCGCCGGCGTCTTTGGAGGAACTGGAGCAGGGTTTGCTCGAAGAATGGTTCAGGATTCCTCTAGCCACTGTCCAAAAGCTGTATGAATCAATTCCGCGACGCATTGCAGCTGTTATTGCCACTAAAGGAGGACCAACTCCATGTTAAGAATAAAAACCGCCATTTATCAAGGTGTTCATATTATTTTGTCTAACCCCTGTATATCGAGCTTAGACGTCAGATTAAAACATGTTAGGAATGCTAAGCGTAATTTAGAGATACTTATAGCTGCGGATAGTAAACATAATCCAAAAAAGTTTTTTGAATACGTCAATAATCGTAAGCCGATAAAAGATAACAGGCCCTCTGGTGGATGTTAACGGCGCTTTGGCTTCTGACGCTCAGGCGATGGCGGGTATTTTTAATAACTTTTTTTGCGACAGTTTTTACCGTAGAAGACGTAAATAATGTCCCCGACGTGGACGATATCGTTCCATTTAGTAGCGAGACTATTTTGGATGAAATAACTGTTTACGAGGCTGAGATCGTGCATTATATCGATAGGCTAAAAGTTAGCAAGGCTCCAGGCCCTGACGCTTTTCATCCCAGACATTTGAAAGAAGTTATCGTAGGCCCCTTAACGAAGATTTTTAATCAGTCACTCGAAACGGGGATTATTCCTGAAGACTTCAAATTAGCCAACGTCACGCCTATTTTTAAAAAAGGCGACCGCACGGTAGCTAGCAATTATACGCCCATTAACTTAACGTCAATTGTCGATAAACTTTTGGAATCCGTAGTTAGGGATCGTATCATTGATCACTTAGAAAGTAGAGATTTGATTAATAGTAGTCAGCATGGGTTTCGACGCCATAGATCTTGTTTAACTAATTTGTTAGAATTTTATAACGAAATAGTGCGCGAATACGATAGGCATAGACCGGCTGACATTATTTATTTAGATTTTAAAAAAGCGTTAGATACAGTTCCGCATAGAAGATTAATTGCGAAGGTTAAAGCGCATGGTATACGCGGTCAGGTAGCTAACTGGCTAGAGGAATGGCTTCGTGCTAGGAAACAGAGGGTCGTTGTTAATGGTAGTGAATCGGGGTGGTTGGATGTAGGTAGCGGTGTCCCACAGGGTTCAGTGTTAGGCTCATTGCTATTCGTAATTTACATTAACGACATAAATGTAGGATTGACTAGTAACGTGTCAAAATTCGAGGACGATACTGAAATAGGCAGTAAGGTTGTTAACGAGGACGATAGAAATAGGCTCCAAGACGATGTAAATAGGATTATGGAGTGGAGGGATAAGTGGCAGATGCAATTTAACGTAGACAAATGTAAAGTTTTGCATATAGGTTCTCGTAACAATAATTACACGTACATGATGGATGGTAGAGAGTTAGCGAGCGTTGACGAGGAAGAAGATTTAGGCGTACGTGTATCTAAGGATTTAAAAGTTAGGAACCAGTGCCTGGAGTCTTGCGCAAAAGCTAATAGGATGTTAGGCTTCATAGCGCGTAATTTCGAATTTACATCGAGGGATAATATATTGCCCCTTTACAAGTCCCTAGTCAGGCCTCATTTAGAATATGCCGTTCAGTTTTGGTGTCCGTATTTGCGTGAGAATATTGATAGGTTAGAAAGGGTTCAGCGTCGTGCCACGAAACTAATTCCGTCATTGCGCAACAAGCCTTATGAAGATAGGATTGAAGAGTTACACTTGCATTCACTCGAAACGGAGATTAAGGGGGGAGCTTATTGAAGTTTTCAAAATCGTTAATAACATCGATAACGTAAATTTTGACGAACTGTTCACTTTCGATAATAGCAATACTCGTAATAACGGATTTAAGTTGCGTGGCAGACGCTTCATTACTAACATCGTTGAAAACTTCTGTACGTTTAAAGTAATTGATAAATGGAATAATCTTCCCGCGTCAGTCGTTAACTCTACCAACGTTAATATGTTTAAGAACCGTTTAGATAGGCATTTTAAAAATATTGACGTTGTTTAAAATAAAAAAACAATTAGTAACAGAAGCTCTGGGGGTGGTGGTCGAGGATGAGTCTGTTGACGATTAATGCCAGCTTGTGACATGCCAGCAAAAAAATTATTAAAAAAAAAATTAGACTAACACGAACGTAGATGTAGCTCGTAGCGTAAACTACCCCACTTTTTGTTTAACTTCACCTACTTTTTTTTTCTCCTTATCCTCTCCTTACTTGCATGTCTGTAGTTTGCTGGTATGACAGTGAGTTAAGACTGTTTGCATGGTTTGTAAGCGTTCTTATTTTACTTCTTTTCATCTTTCACCCCTCTCCTATTCTCTTCGACTATTTTTCTGACTTGTCGGCAGTGGCGGCGGATGATGAGTCTTTTTTCTCTTTTTATGAATGAATGTTAACCCACGAGTGATAGGTGTTGCTACTTACTTATCCCCTTATTCTCCTCTTAACCCCCTACTCTTTCCTTTCTCTCGGGCTAACCTTAAAGTGGATCTTAGGGTCTTTGTTAGCCTTATCTTATGTAGATCTGTAAACTTCAACCACGCTTCGAAAAAATTCTGAAAGATTAGTTAAGCAAGATTTGTTTCGCCTAAAACCGTGCTGCAAATTTCTAACGGTTATGCACTTCTAAGTGTTCGACTATACGATCCCTAATTATTGATTCCAGTAGCTTACTTACAACAGACGTTAAACTGATTGGCCTATAATTTCTCGCCGCACCTTTATTGCCTTTTTTAAAAATAGGTGTTACATTTGATAACTTGAAATTATCTGGTCCGCACCCCTTAGAAATAGACGCATTAAAAATCTTTGTTAGCGGCACAACAATGCTTTCTTTTAATTCTTTTAGTTGTATGGCATATATGGAATCCGGCCCCGGTGATTTACGCATTTTCATTTAATTAATATAGCGCATTACCTCCCTTTCACTAACCACAATATTATCTAAAGTATTACCATTGTCAAAAGGTATTATGTCTATGACCGTAGGGATATTCGTTACATCTTCTATTGGAAAAACTGACGTAAAAAATTTGTTTAGCAAGGTAGCCATTTCCTTGTGTTCAGAAACTAGCTCTCCCTTAACATTTTTCAACGGCCACAAGACACTTTTTACTGGATTCCTATTGTTGACGTATTGAAAGAATTGCTTGGGGTTTTCTTTACCGTCACGAGCTATGGAGATTTCAAATTCGCGCGCTTGGAATTTTTTATTACACTTTTCGCTTCACGCCTTAGATATATGTAGTTGTTTCGTAACAACAAATTGTCTTTATCGCACTTATGTAGCCTATAAGCCCTATCTCTACTCTTTATAATATCTCCTACTCTAGAAGTAAACCACAAGGGCTTGTTATTTACTTTCACACGCTTAATCTTGTACGGTACACATTCCTCATTTATAGTCGTAAATAGTGTTTCAAACGATTCCCACATTATTTTTGCGTTGGAGATACCCATTACGTTTTCCCAATTGACGTGTGACAATTCATTTCGAAATTTACAAAAGTCTGCGTGCTGGAAGTTAGGAATTTTAATCGAGTTAGCTGATCTCGAGTGACTTACCGAGAGGACAAACTACCATACTGTGATCGCTATTGCTTAACGGTTCTATTACTTGAAGATCTGTGATTAGCCTATCATCCGTAGTTATTACTAAATCTAAAATACTGTCCAACCTCGTAGGTTTCCCAACCTTTTGAATGAGAAAACTATCCTCAAAAAAATTAACTAGACGATTACCTTCCGCGTCTCCCTGCATTGTATCGTAATTCACGTTGGCGCAATTAAAGTCACCCATAACTAAGGCCTGTTCACTACTATTATTCTCTTTAGTTCACGATATAACGCTTCGTCCGTATCAGCTGTTTGATTAGAGGGCCTATATATAACCGCAACAACAAGTTTGAAATCGTTCAACTTAAGTTCTGCTATAGTCCAATCTATCGGTTCTGGAATTGTATTTTACTTCTGTAACGTTCGCAATATTATCTTTGATATGCAACTTAACACCGCCTCCTCGCCTACCTATTCTGTTTTTAACAAAAAGTCTATAACCTCTAATTTGATACTCCCCTACAAAGTCACGTGTTTCAGTGCTAAGCCATGATTCATTTATCGCAATTAAATCAGTCTTTACAAGCAATTAAAGAAAAAAATTCGTTTATTTTATTTTGTAGGCTACGAGCATTTAAGGATAACACCTTCAAATTGTTTGTAATTACGATACCTTCGCGGGCGCAAGGGAAATTTGAGGAAATTACGCCGGGACCGTTCGAGTTCGAGTTACGGCAGCCTGAAAAGAAGTATTATGAAATAGTCTTCCTAAACAGTAAACGCGCAGCTCCAATGTCATTAAGATGAAGTCCATCTCCGAGAAACAAGTCCCTCCTGCCGTAGAAACTGTTCCAAAAATTCGCAAAATGCACTCCTTCCTGTTGGCAGAGACACTTTAGGTTATTGTTGATATAGGTCGCCTTGCTGTAGAAATCGCTACGTTGGATAATTCGAGGAAGTATACCTGTTAAAACAATCTTATTAGTTTTCTCCTTTAGTCGCTCTAGTAAGTCCCTGTACCTAGCCAGCAGCTCTTCCGATCTAGAATTTAAAACGTTATCAGTACCGACATGAATAACACGTTGTGTCCTCAGAGTTTCCGTCTGTAAAATAGTCAACACTATTAGTCATATCCTCCACCCTTGCACCACGGTAGCAGTAACGGCGCCTACGACGAGGGTTTCTCCCACAAAATTCCTCGAGCTGCCTTCGAACAATGGAATCACCAACGAGTCGTATTTCCGGTTCATCAGCATGTTCGAAACCTAAAACAGAAAACTTGTTTGTTTGTTATTAGTGGTAGACAAATCTTAGGTTTTCTCAATGGGGCTCCATTACGCACTTGAACGAAGGGTTGGGAACTAGGGGAAGAGAGAGGGCTATTAGTACTATTTATATTATTAGTAAAAACTGAGGCAGGAGGGGTTTTAACTGAAGGCTCAAGGGATTGTAATTTTGCCATCAGGAGCATCACCCTGCAAACTAACTGATCATTATTATTAGCCAAAGTAAACGCGTAAGCGGCAAATTTCCCTTCATAGCAACTGCAAGTACATGATGGAGGTGCCATGCTATTAATTAAAAAACGAGCGTTTGAAAATTAATAAGTTACAACGGTCTACCGCGTGCTTATTGTGACGTCACCTGCGCAAGCCCGCAAAAATGTTCTTGAAACGCAAAAACAAAAATTTATACTAAATGAATATATACTTAATTAAGCTACCGACGAAGGATCTGCAAAAGAAAAAGTATTATTAAAACTTATCTGTCAGCTATTCGGCCGACTTTTTTCTTTCTTTTCTCCCACGACGGTGACCACACCCTACTTGATAATCCCTTAGCAAGGCAAAATCAACCTTATTAAACCTCGTTTTCTAATAGATTCAGAAAACA
This sequence comes from Bathynomus jamesi, assembly GCA_023014485.1. Taxonomy (NCBI): domain Eukaryota; kingdom Metazoa; phylum Arthropoda; class Malacostraca; order Isopoda; family Cirolanidae; genus Bathynomus; species Bathynomus jamesi. The sequence goes on from JAJOZX010000224.1 coordinate 32,296, forward strand.
AACAAGGCAAGCCACGTGCACTAGCCTTGGTTTAATCAATATAGTAATGAATAAAGTTAATAAATGAAATATGTTCGTTAATGAATGATTAACACTTTTTTTAAAGACATTTCAACGAAAACCCCTTATTCAATTGATAACAATGGACATTCGCTAAAACACGTCTGTTCAAAAAGAAAGACTGATCACTTCTGAGACATCATACTATGCCCCAGACAGACAGGAAATTCAGAGAAGCATGAAAGCAATAGATTTGGGGGTAATGACCGATGATGCGAAATTCGAGACAATATCAGATAACCATAAACAAAGCAAAAAGAGTCGCGGGACAGGTACAAAGAACCTTTAAAAGAAGGGAAAAGATAGTAATGATTTCCCTGTTGAAAACACTGGTCATACCAAAACCTGAATACCACTCACTCTTGACAACCCCATACAAGAAAGAAGAAATTAATAAACTAGAAGATATTCAGACATTTCACAGCCAAGATCGATGGCTGCAAAGAACTCAAGTACTGGGAAAGACTACATAAACTAAGTCTGTACTCCCTAGAAAGAAGAAGAGGTACACCATAATATAGACAATTAAACATGGAAAATGATTGAAAAACTGGTACCAAACCTCAAGCTAAACAATTACCATTCAACCAACGCTGGAAAATAGGAAAAGCAGAATATGTAGTGTTCCCAAATTAAAAGCCTGACAAGGGACCACCTCAACACTGAAGGAAAACAGCTTGGTTGTCAGGGGGACCCAAGACTTTTTAATCAGCTTCCAAAGCACCTCAGGAATGTGACAGGGGTCAAGTTGAAGTCTTCAAAAGAAAACTAGATGCCTGGTTGAGGACGGTACCAGATGAGCCGGGTGTACCTATGTGCGGTGGAGAGCGCAAGAGAGCAGCTCGCTCCTCCACCAAGCCAGGTCTAGAGGCGGGACCACCAGCTTGACCTTCGTGTGAAGAGACCAACGCACGGAACTGCTACGAGGTTACAATCCGATTCCTAAACTTAATGAAAAAAAATAATTTGAACAGATTTTCTCGAATGGAAGAAAAACGTATGTTCAAGTTTGTAGTGCATTAGTCATAGGCACCACTTTTGTTGGCTCCGGTAATTTATAATTAAAGTAGGTTGACGTGGTAATTTCATAGTTCATTAATATTTGATCAGCAGTTGATTTTTTCAATCGATAAGGAAAAAGGATATACTGGTGGCTTTTTATTTTAATTAACAAAAATAAAACAAATTGATGCTCACAGTGTACAGCATTACAATGGTTTAAGTTGAATGTGCAGCAATACCAAAACTGAATTATTGAAATTAATGTTAATTACAATAAATGACAATTGAGCAGTGTACACAGAAATTAAACAGATTAAACGAATGGTAAGAGGGCGCGCGAATGTATTTCAGAGTTCGTTACAGTTGAAAGGAATGACAGGTAGGAAAAAAGCAAGGGCTTATTGAAAATAGAAGCTATATCTTCAAATGGCTAGTAGAGACTGAAGAAATTTTGGCAAATCTTGGAGGTAAGACTTGGTCGTTATGAGAACGCTCTCGAGAGGTTGACACTTGTCAAGCTTCAGTGATAAGTGGTCCCCGAAAACAAGGCACCTTTTACACCGTAACGAAACTCCAGCAGCGGACTTTCTTGAAAACGCTATTCCAGCAGGAGAAATCTTCGCAAGGGCGACCCTTGGTGATGCCATTTGATAAACACTTGAGAAATATAAAGAGCACCACTCCAAGTTTAAATAATTCAACATTGACCACAAACTACAACAGCCTTCCAAATATGTAGTAATTACAATGGTACTTTACCCACATACCCAGTCTAAGGTATTTTTCTTAAAAGTTAACAGTAGTTCATTTCATTCGACCTTTGGTTGGTGGACAATAAAAACTAACCTTAACTATTTTAAGTGTAAAATATGGAATGCCACCAGCAAATTACTACTAGACAAATAATAATAATAATAATAATGGCCAAGAAAAGTAAAGATAACTTTCACTTCCGACTTGAGCCACGATATAAAATTTGGACTAGGCTCAAATAAGAAAGTGTACGCCAGTTATTTTTGTTCATACAACTGTAATGTCAACCAGACTCTACGTATCCTTTGCACCTATTCCATAAATTAAGCTTTGTACAACAATTTCACAATGATGGAATGAATCTCGCTCTTTATCAAATAGAAAATGATCATCGAGAATAAATTAGTCCACCACTACGGTTATCTTTAGCCCTGATAACATAATGATTGTAATATACAGAGATGTAAAGCTAATAGTGGAGAAATATTAAACAACAACGTTTGGGGATATCCTACGAGAAAACCAAGCAGAATTATCGTTGATACGATAATATAAATAATATATCAGGTCATCCCATAAGTAATGTTTTTTACGATAGATTACCGCTAAGTTTAAACTAGTCCTACTCGGCTTAAGCATAAATTTTCCGAAGGTTATATCTAAGAGATCTATCGTGTTTCGCTACATACTTTACAGACCTTGACCAGTGAAGACGTGTTTTGCTTTATGTGAACCCCTCATAAACATGGCAGTATCAGAAGAGCATATCAGGCATATAATGCTTCACGAGTTCAAAAAAGGGAATAGTGCTACTGAAGCAACGCGAAACATTCAGGACGTTTATGGCAACGATATTCTGCATGTGAGGAAATGTCAAAGATGGTTTCAAAAGTTTAGGAATGGTGACTGCTCTTTGACAGATGCAGCACGTTCTGGACGCCCTACTGAGTTTGATGATGACCTGCTGTTAGCCGCACTTGAAGAAGACTGTTCAACAACTGTCGAAGAATTAGCCCAGAAACTCAATTCATCCCCGTCCACCATCCATCGACATTTGCAACAACTCGGGAAAGTGCCTAAGTTAGGAAAATGGGTGCCACATGAATTGTCGGTCGACAATCTGAGGGTGAGGGTAAACATTAGCACAGCTCTTCATTCCCGTGATCTCCAAGATCCGTTTTTGCACCGTTTAGTGACTGGTGATGAAAAGTGGATACTGTACCAGAATGTTAAGCGCCGTCGACAGTGGGTTTGTGCCGGAGAACCAGCGACACCACAGCCAAAACCAAATCTTCACCCTCGGAAGGTGTTGCTTAGTGTTTGGTGGGATAAAGGTGGTGTAATACACTTTGAAACCTTACCACACAACCAAACAATCACCGCTCAAGTCTACTGTCAACTGGATCGATTGAACACTGCACTAGAAGAAACGAGACCTTCTTTGGTTAATCGGAAAGGAATCGTGTTCCACCACGACAACGCACGTCCTCATACCGCTCGGATCACTTCGGCAAAAATTGAGGAGCTTGGGTGGGAAAAACTTCCACATCCTCCAGACCTTGCACCTTCAGATTATTATCTCTTCAGGAGTCTGCAAAACTATCTTGACGAGAAACAGTATACTTCTTTAGATGACCTGCACACCAGTCTTTGTACGTTTTTTGCCTCAAAACCGCCTGAATTTTATAAACATTGCATTGAAAAGCTTGTAGGACGTTGGCAGTGTGTCATTGATTTCGATGAAAAATATATACACTACTAGATAAAAAAGTTTCAGTAGTTTTTTTTTTGTCCAAATTCCGATCTAAAAAATGACATTACTTATGGGATGACCCGATACATAGAGATGGATAGATTTACAAAGGTAATATAAGAAATATCTTCATACCTGAGGTGTTGTGGAATATCTGCATAAACATCCTTGAAAAGCTCCTTCCAATTTGGTTTTGGCTTTTTTTCAGCTTTGGCAAAAGCTTGCAACACCTAAAAACATTGATAACTCGTAAATCTTAGACACAAAACCTTAGTCTTAAAATGTTATGACAAATCAAAGTCGTTCCTAACTTAATTGCAACTTCCTATAGATCCTTGAAAGGGGTGGGCACTCGGGTTTCTTTCCCGGGATCCTGGCTGTTTTTATTGGATTTGAAAATCCCGGGAATTGGACAAATATCCCGGGAAATCCTGGAATTTTAAAATGACAATTTATTTTTTATTGATTTTTGTTTTTTCTTTTGTTATTAGAAGGCTCTTGGGTAGAATTAAAGAAAACTTCATAATATTTACCACATTTTATTCTACTTTTCTGCTTTCTTAAATGAACACCTACTAGCATTAGCAACTTAGAGCAATCTAAAAGTCGGCCCGTATGCCAAAAACTGGCCGAGGGAATGTCGCTAGTGCTGCGTAGAATACAAGGAACCGAGTCTCAGTATATTATCAAGCGATCGCAGGCAACTCATCTTGCATGCAACTTCGCAACTTCTTACTGACCGACAGACAGCGTTGCCAGACGTACGATAATTATAGCATAAATACGATAATTTTGACTTTCGTACGATGTTTTGAATTGAATATTATTTGTTTTAAATTGTGATATTAAATTTCAATTTTACTATTATTTTTTTTTTTGCAAAGCTGGGCTACTTTTTGTCAAATAGTTCTGGCAACTTTCTTGCAGTGTTTCCAGACATTTTTAGCCAAATTATGTTAAACCTGCTTCTAAATTATGCTAAATCGCCTAAAATTATGCTAAACCTGTTTCCATTTTATGCTAAAAATATGCTAAATAATTATAATTTTTTTCATTTTATGGGCTATTTTTAGGGAAGAAAAACAAAAATGCTAATTTTCTTCATTTAGTCAGTTTAGCTACTTTTATAATGAAATGAATCAAAAAAGAAGAAAAAAATGGGTTTAAAAAGTTGTGGAGAAATATATCATTTTCAGTATTCTTTCTACATCAAAAATAAAAAGGCATACTAATGTCTCACTAAATCATCAGAATACATGAAACCATTCTTATTTCCTGAGTATGCATGATAAATATTATGTTTAATAAATAATAAATAGCTACCACTGATTGGTAAACTCAATTCAAGTATTACAATGCAAAAGTGGTCATCTAGGCATAAGTAATTGGTTATCCCAATTCTAAAAGGGTATTTTATCACTGAACAATAAAAAAAATTACCGTTCTTAAATATACAACCATTTCCTGGATTTCCCGGGATCCCGGGAATTGGCTTCATTTTTCCGGGAATTCCCGGGATTTCCCGGGATGAAGAAAGCTGCATATAATGAGAAACCCTAGTGGGCACCACACACAATATGAGAAATAGTGGCGAGTTTCTCGTTCACCTGTCTCTTGCAATCCTCCTTCCACTTCTTTTCCTTGGCATCGTCCCACCACTGTTTAGACACCATATACGCCCTCAGACGAGCGATGGGGTGCTGAGTCGAATCCCAGTACTTTACCTCGTCCACGGACCGGTAAGCGGAGCTGTCGTCTGAAGTACTGTGATGCCCAATTCTGTTTTCAAGTGATAAGAAGGAAACAGTTCAGTGGTACAGCGTCAGACGAATTCCTGAACAAAACTCCCATCTTTCCCCACTCAGCAGTAAATAGAATAAAAATCATGGTTATATCGTCAGTTCCAACTTCAACGTTATTTGGGAAGAAGTTTCTTCCAACATCCTTTTAATACTGCGATTCATGGAGTAAGCTCGGTTGCCAATAAGTCTATAAACTCCAACTCAATTCGCATCGCCTTTTCTCCTTTAACCCCTTAATGTATGATAGAAGGAATTTAACATTTTGACTGACACTACAGTTTTATTTAATCTTAAGAGAAAAACTCTAATGCATTAGAGGGAAAAAAGGCACTGAATAAAAATAAGAACCACCTCTGAAAAGATTACAAAAGTATCGTTCTTTAACAAATATTTCGTTTACAAACATGAAATGAAATTACCTAACCGCATTTGAAAACCCAAAAGATTAACTCGAGATGCTTATGTGGGAAACAATTCCATAATTAGTTCCTTCATTAGAAGTAAACAAAATTACCTGTAGGTCATGGCTTCGATAAGAATGGGTCGATTTTCTGATACGGACAAGTGTCTGGCTGCTTTCGTTGCGTTATAAACTGCGAAGACGTCATTTCCATCCACTCTGATAGTGCTGATGCCATAGGCCGGTCCTCTGGACGCAACTCCATCGCCTCTGTATTGTTCGTGCGTCGGAGTAGAAATGGCGTAGCCATTGTTACGACTGAAGGACAGAAATAAATCTCAGAATGGAAAAAGACAGCTACACAATAAGTTCTACTATAAATATCGATATGAAACTTACCTCAATATTTTATTCAGTTGGTCTAAATTCACAATGAAAAGTTTTAAATGATAAAAATGAAATCATATAGCTATGATAAACAATTATAAAATATAATTTTACACCATATCCATCAAAACAAACAAAAGATCAAAACAGGACTAACTTAGTTTTAAAATTATATCTTATTACAAGTTCCAGACTCAATGGATAAGCATACCAGAAGAAGATAACTGGACACTCTAAAGTAGCACTAAAATTAAAGGCAGCATGACAATCTCCCTCACTGGATGTTCCTTCTCCAAAGTAGCATGCAACACATTGCCCCGTTTGAGTTCTCTTAAAGGAATAAGCACATCCAACAGCTGAAACAAGATTAAAAACAATGACAAAATGGTCACTAACAATGCTACAATTCCTTTCAAAATTAAAATTAGGCCAGTGCTACCTTGAGGCATTTGTGTTCCGAGAGGGGAAGAAATTGTTACAAAATTCAGTTCTTGCGAGCCATAATGAACTGGCATCTGACGTCCCTTTCCTTGATCACCTTCATTTCCATAACACTGATCCATAAACTTGTCTAAAGGGTAGCCTCTCCACATTAACACACCTGTTCAAGTCAAAGACATTTTAATGGAACTTCTTGATAATTTTTTAATGAAGTACAGTATATATCTTATCTACAAGCATCCAGAGACCAAAATTATGTTGATTACATCCATAAAATGATTAAATTCAATAATATGCCCACTCACCTCTACATTAACTATTATTCAGTTTCATACGGGTTACAACTTTTTGTTTATCCATACTACATATCTAATAGATCCTACCTGCTTCTCGATACTGCCCAAAGATATAATCTTTATCATCAAGTGCTGCTGCTGAACCAATGTGAGTCCCTTCCTCTCCATAGTTTGTCATATAAAATGAAATACGTCCCTGTCTTTGAGACTCATACATAATTCTATCCATTGTGTTCAGCAGGGTCATATTCTTGTACATTTTAACAATAGTAACTTCGTCCAGCTGAAACACAATATATTTTCATTAATGGAATGAGAATACTGTAGGCCATTATTATTATTATAACAGCTTTAGGGTCATTCTCTGTCAGATCAACCAGTGCCTAACACCCTCATCTCTCAGATTTTGCTGAAATTTGGTTTATAGGGAGTTTGTGGGCCCTGAATCCATTTCTGAAATTATAAGGTCAATCCAACCAACGGTTCAAGAGATATGACCTCGGGAAATTTGAGGTCACTTGCGAGGTCACTAACATTTGGCGACCCATAACTTGGGTAATAATGGTCACAATTATATAAAAGTATATATATTTAGAATCTGAAAACGGCAAGGAATCCAAATATGCAAGTTTTAGAACTCTAGGTTGAAAAATAAAAGTTACACTGTAACCAAAATTTGAGTTCACGATTTGACCTCTGGGGTATCAAATGAGAATTTTTTTTTTAAATGTAAAAAATGAAGGCATAGGCATTGGCTATTAGAATCAGCAAAAAAAAAGTTTGTTTATGTTAGTATTTTTCATGTAACTAACATATAAGTGAACACCATATTCATAAGTTGTGCGTCAATTCTACCTATTTTTTCACACAAGCTCATAATTTGACCTATAGAAATTAAAATTACATTTTTTTATAGATATAAAAACAAAGGCAAAAAATGTAAAATTGTATTTCACTGCTAATCTACACTGGCAATAATAGTTATAATAGTGAAAGGGGAAGACCTACTTAGAGGATTCATGTGCTAGCCTAATACAATTTTTGCATGCTCGATGCTCTCATCAATTTCTTTTTGTGGAAAAATGTATTGAATTCTGCTGCCTCCTCTTAGGGTAGGACAACTCATTACAGTTAATATATGATGTCCTGGCACTGCACATGAATCCTTGTTTGATGGATAATAATATGCACTTGATCCTGATGACCCAGAGGGATGTAGAAAGTTCACAGTGAAATCATCAAACTCTTCACAATATTCCTCCACAATTCCAAACTTGCATGTCATAAATGCAGCCAACATACTCTCCTGGTTTGACACATTTTAGGTTACCAAGCATTGCAGGTTCATTAGTAAAATGACTTTTCCTTATTCTTTTCTTTTCTCCAATGCCACTTGAAATGGGATACACCATCAGTTCTTCCTTGTTTAGGGGAACAAATCTATGATATTTCTGAGTTCCAGGAATAGCCCTACTATCCTTGAATCGATGTTCCAACCATTCTTCTGCATCTTTCAAATCAGCTCTGTAGTTACAAAGAAAAAATTTATCTTCTTGCTCAAGTTTTCTTCACAAAACTGAAACATGTGTTCTGGTGTAAGAATTTGCCTCTCTGTAGTTCTCTGCAAACTGGCACGAGCAGTAGCTCTTTTCACTGTTCCTCCAATCCCATCACATGCATTTTTGCCATGGGATGTAGCAAAGAAGTGCCATTCACAAGACAGACCAAAATCCTCTTCATGGTAACAGAGATTTGTGAAGTTGTATCTGTTCTTATATTGGCCAGCACATCCATCTGAGAAATAGTGCACCTTCTTCAATTGTGGGCATCTGAATTTAACATATGTCATAAGCTTCAATATGAATGAGTAAACCATTATAGTGTTGTGTTTTAGTGATGCAGATAAGAAACAGACACTAAAATGGCTAAGTTCCTGGTCTGCAGATGATCTATAATAGATGACAAAAGGGTGAACTGTACACTGTGAATTGTCCCAGTGAAACCCTTGGGCAGCATCCTGGACAATGAAAGAATAATTCTCAGAGAAATCACCTACTATAACTACCTCGCTCTGAGGTGGTAGTGTTTCTTTCAACTGCTTGAAGTACTGTGATTGTTGCTGAGCAACAAAGTGATGATGAACCATGCGGGATATTTTCATGCTTAGGGATGATAAGTATTCATGAAGTGGCTCCACCTTATCAACCATTGTACAACGGTCAACAGTCACCCATTGCTTGTAAGATATTTCATTTGGAGCTGATTTCACACTGTCAAGTAACTCAAGAAAATCCAGGACACCCTCTTCTCTTGGGCAATCATTGCAAAGTTGCATCATGCAAGTCTCTCTTTCTGTACTGCAGACACTGTAATCCATAAGATCCTTGTATGAAAGACCTCTTTCTCCCAAAGCAGCCAGCTGCAATTTTGGATTTTGATGGTATGTGCAGACACAGACAGAATGAGTCCCACCACTACCGGCAAGCACACAATATGATGGCCGTAATTTTGCAAATGTGGAAAATCCTATTTTGGGATTCTTTTCATCATTTTTATATAGTTCAAACATCTCTCTTAAATTCCCGAGGACCAATCGTTTTTGCACCTTCATTGCACCTTCAGCACTGATAACTTTCACGCAATCCTTTTGGCCAGGACACATACGACTAACCTCTTCTGACTCATAGAATCTTCTAACTATATCTTTGTGTTCTTCAGATATCACTTTTCCTTTGCTCATTAGTGGAATCTTCGGAAGGATTCCATGTTCTGATTTAAGTGAACGGCTTCTTTTTATCATGTATGTTGTAGTTTGAAAGAAACTAGCTGTTTTTTCAATTGTGTATGGTGAGAGTGTCAATATTTGTAGTTTGTGATGGTGACATTTGCTCTCCAGGAATGACTGTTTCAATTCATTCATTAATTTGTCTAAATGTTTTTCAGATTTAGTTTCAGGTTTTGAAGTATCACTTACCTCCTCGGTAATTTGAACACCATAACTGAGTTCTAGCCTCTCCTTCAGGTGTTTCTGAGCAGATGATAGCTTACCACGAGCCTTGCGCTTTTTCTGGCTTAATGACAGCCCTTCTGAAAAGAACAGAAAAAAAGGTTTCACACACCTGAATATTAGTAATTAAATATTAATTATAGTACCTTAAATGCTATATAATTGGCTATATAGTAGATCAAACAGACCTTGTAGTAAAGTATAAGTTATTATATTAATTTATTACTTACTTTTTTTAACTGGTGTTTGGTCCAGAAATGCTAGAACTGGTTCAACTGAAGTTGAAGGATTTTCCTTTATCAAGCAATCACTGTCATTGTCCAGATCTTGAATTGAAGAGATGTTACTCAAGCCACTGATAGTAGATGATTCATTTGAATCCTGCTCAGACTCGTTGTTTTCAGTGGTACTACAGTAAGTATAGTGGGGTTTTTCATTATCAGTGTCCAGCAGTTCACACACAACAATGAGTCTTTTTTCACTCTTCCAGCACATTTTTCAACAAGTACATCAGTCACTTTTCTAAGATTGATTGTTATGCGTTTCTTGTGTTTTTGAATAGGGTCCTGGCAGTATTTCAAGTGCCGAACCATTGTATTTTGATCTGTAAAGATATAGGATTTACAATTAGGTAATATATATTTTTTAGAAAATATATAGCTATACACACTTAATATTTTAGGCCTTGATAGTCTCTGAGGCTCATTAAAACACCATACCCACCAGCCACCCACAGTGCTGGCTGGAACTGTACTAACCTGTAGACAAGGAATTTTGCAACTATCTGTGTTGATTCTGCACTTAGACAAGTAGCAACATGTTTCAACAGGTTTGTTTAGGCTACATGTGAGCTTAGTCTTCCCCTTTCACTATTATAACTATTATTGCCAGTGTAGATTAGCAGTGAAATACAATTTTTATTAAATTCTTGGAGCTTGAGGTCAAATTGATAGCTAAGATATAAAAATTCCTTGAAATGACAAGCAATTTATAAATATGGTGTTCACTTATAAGTTAGTTACATGAAAAGTACCAACATAAACAAACTTTTTATGATTGTTTCTATTAGTCAAGAACTCTGACTTTGTTTTTTATATCTATAAAAAATGTAATTTTAATTTCTATAGGTCAAATTATGAGCTTATGTGTGAAAAAATAGGTAGAATTGACGCACAACTTATGAATATGGTGTTCACTTATATGTTAGTTACATGAAAAATACTAACATAAACAAACTTTTTTTGCTGATTCTAATAGCCAATGCCTATGCCTTCATTTTTTACATTTAAAAAAAAAATTCTCATTTGATACCCCAGAGGTCAAATCGTGACCTCAAATTTTGGTTACAGTGTAACTTTTTTATTTTTCAACCTAGAGTTCTAAAACTTGCATATTTGGATTCCTTGTCGTTTTCTGATTCTAAATATATATACTTTTATATAATTATGACAATTATTACCCAAGTTATGGCTCGCCAAATGTTAGTAACCTCGCGAGTGACCTCAAATTGCCCGAGGTCATATCTCTTGAACCGTTGGTTGGATTGACCTTATAATTTCAGAAATGGATTCAGGGCTCACAAACTCCCTATAAACCAAATTTTAGCAAAATATGAGAGATGAGGGTGTTAATTTCAATTTTTTTTGGTTGATCTGACAGAGAATGACCCTTTAGAAATCAATAAACACACACATCCTTGCCAAAACTTCACAAAAATTATAAAAATTAAACCTTTACAATAAGCACAATCTACTTTAGTTTCATGTTTTTACAGTTGCAGATTGTAAAAAATGTAGTAAAGTATGGTACTTCAACTTGACAAAAACTAATCTGTAGAATAATAATAATAATGCACAAAACATCCCCCCACCCCCAACATCAGTGAGCAGCAAAATCTGCAGAGAACAAACTATGAAGTAAAGTACAGAACTCACCAGCCCTATTAATATTAGCCTATTTTATTAAGTTATATTCCCAAAAGTTTTTATTAAGTTCACAATTTTCCTTTCCAGTTAGTTTACTCCAAACATACAAAGATGGGAAAGCTTCCTACTGGCCTTCTTTAAAAGAATGACAAAACCTAATAAAATTCAGTGCCATATATGAAAAATATTGAATCCAACAAAAACTTTTGTTAAATGTTTTGTTTCCAATCCTCAGCCAAATTACTTAACTTCTATAGGCAAAAGTCATGTAAACAAGCAAGCCAACCAAAATTTTAATCAACAGAATTCTGGCTGTGACTTTCAATTCACTGCAGTTTTTAGCAAGAGCCTGACTTAGATTTTATAGACTGATTTTTAATTCCATGACTAACTTTGAATATTAAATGACTTTCCTTCATTACTTCTGAATTTAAATGTATATGAACTATAAACCAAAGTGCAAAATTAATGTTAAATAAAAAATTAGGATTAAAAGATTGGCTCCCAAAGTGAAAAAATGTACAGATATAAGTTTGGTGATAAATGTGTCTCCTTCAGGTTTTAAAAGGATCTGAAAATAATTTCCACATAAAACATACTTTCATTAAATGCAAAAATTACTATGTTAATAACATGACTGACTAGCAATGTCCAAAGTCATATTGCCAATCACACTGTTCAACAAAGGTTTCTGTTCCTTTGGCAGTGTTGTGTGTTCCTTACTGACTTTTTAGTGCTGATTTTTAAAATAAAAGTGAAATTTTTCCATCACACAGTTTTATATATATATATATATATATATATATATATATATATATATATATATATATATATATATATATATATATATATATATATATATATTAGGGTGTTTCACAGTAATAGGGTCAAAAATTCATAAGGTTCAGATTGCCTCGTATACCTCTTGCCCCAAATCCATTTAGAATAAAAGTAAATCCAGCCAAGTTTCAATAAGTTTCAACAATATTTAGAGGTTGCACCCTATACCAACTTTATTTGACAGGATGAAACTATAAACAATCTCTCACTATTACAGCACAAAAAAAGCGGCAATTTTATGGGCCAGTTATGTACAAACTAGAAGCCAATCAGCATAAAGTTTACCATATAAGGAGCAGAACCTGCAAATATCATCCAATTTTGCTGAAACTTGATGGCAAACAACCAATATCTTTTTGTTAAAAAATTGTGAGTTTGTGGAGGTCTTCAAAGATTTTGTAAAGTAACTTTTTTTTGGTTAATGTTGAATTTATTTGCCTTTGGTATTTAGCACTGCCTAATGGTAAAAAATGAAACTACCATACCATATTATTTCATTGGATCTCACTTCTGGTTGTAGAGTGGGCAGCTGCCTATTGCGCTTCTCTGGTTGAATGCAATAACATTACAAAATGAGTTTATTCAGTCTGATTAATACAGGCAATTCACTATGCCTAAATACATGAAGGAAGACGCCTATCCTTTTATCTTATTAGTTTTTCACTCAGAACTTGTGGGAAGATTAAACAAATCTTCCTTGCCTACAGCAATGCTCATCATTAAGTTGTTGTTGTTGTTGTTGTTTAGCCAATCAGCCCACCCTGATCGAGCAAGCCAGCGGCACGCAGGTAACCAATCGCCCTCTTCGGAGTGGACCAGAGGTTCAGCGCACTAGTGATGTTGTGTTGTGTTGTGGTGCTAGAGCGGTACAGTCTGTCATAATCTGTTCAATTGTTTGTGGTGTGTCGTGGCACAGGTGGAAGGTGTCGTCTATGGAGTTGTCTAGTCTGTTTATATATGTTAGTAAGTTGGGGTGATGTCCACATCGGAATTGTGCTAAGTTAACTCAATCCAATCTGCTCAGGCTGATCTCTGACCTGTTAATGGGTGGCGGCTTCGCACCTAGGACCGCATTCGGACTGAGTTGTGTCAGTGCTTTGTGGGTTAGGTGTGTGTGTATGTGTTTTCTGTACTGTGTGATGTCTGTGGGGTGTGGTATGGAATGGAGTATTTGGTTATAATGTCTCTCTGGTGTTACCTTAATGGTGCGAGGTGTCGGTGCGTGATTGCACATGAAGTGGCAAGGGTGTTGTGGGTTAGTTGTCGCTGCTGCCATGAATTGTGTTCCTCTCATGTCTAAATGTTCCCTAACTTTCAGTATTTTTGTTTCTGTGTGCAGGTGTTCTATTGGTGTTGTTTGAGTCCATCCTGTAATGATATGAAGTGCGTTGTTTTGTATTGTCTGTAAGGTGTTTGTGTGTGTGTGTGTTTGAGATAATGGGTGCCCAGCATGGGCTAGCATAGTCCATAACTGAACGAATATATTGTTTGTATATGAGTGATGTTGTTTCCTGCTGGTGTCCAAAGTTTGTGCCTGTTAGTACCCTAAGCATGTTAAGTCTTGACGTACATTTGTTTTTAATATCCTGAATGTGGTTTGCAAAAGATAATGATGTGTTGTATGTGACCAAGTATTTTGGTCCTGTGTGTGTGTGGAATGTTGATGTTGTTTAGTGTAAGCTGTGGAATTACCTGGTGTTCTTTTGTGTTGCTTGTAAGCAAGGTGATGGTTGATTTTGTGGGCGCTACTTTGAGTCTATTGTGTGTGAGCCAGTCTTGTATACTGTTTATGTATGTTTGTAGGTTATTTGTAGCAGTGTCGATGTTGTTGTGGGTGGATGTTAGAGTGATGTCATCTGCATATGATGATAATGTAAGCTTGTTATCTATGGGTGTTGGAATGTCATGCATGTATAAGTTGAAGAGTGTTGGTGAGAGAACAGAGCCTTGAGGGTCCCCGTTCGGAAAAAGCTTGTTTTTGGACAACTTGCCATTAAATGTGACATGTGAGTATCTTCCTGAAAGATAGTTGCTCAGCCACCTTTTGGTGTTATTGTGCAGGTTTGTGTTGAGTATTTTGTTTATGAGAGGGAAGCGTGGGATAGCATCAAATGCTTTACTAATGTCTATTGTTGTTAATAGTGTACGTTGAGCTGGTTGTCTGGAGTTGATACCATCCATGATGTGCTGCATGAGGTTAGTGAGTAATGTCGTGGTTGAGTGGTGAGGTCTGAATCCATGTTGAATAGGCAATAGTGGAATGTGTGGGTTGGTGATTTGTGAGATTAGTCTTTCTGTTACTTTGGAAGGTGTGCATAGTAAAGTAATGGGTCTATAGGAAGCTGGTTCTGTTGGATTTTTGTTTGGTTTGAGTAGTGTAATAATTTTACCTTGTTTCCATATGTCAGGAATAATACAGTGTTGGTATGAATATGTGCTGATATTTGTGAGAGCTAGTATTCCTTGTGGGCCCAAGTGTTTAAGGTGTATGTTAGATATGTTGTCTGGTCCAGTAGCCTTCAAATTCTTAATGTTTTTGATGATCTTGGTGGTCTGGTCTGTATTGAAGGGTGTAATGGTTGTGTCGAGTCTGTAGGTTTTCTTGTGTCTGGCTGTTTGTCTGTCTGCATGTTTCTGGTTGTTGTGTCTGTTTAAGTGACTTATCTTTGCGTAGTGATTAACTAGAATGTTAGCTTGTTGTGTGTATGTTGGGATATTATTATTTCATCATTAAGTAGCTCTGAGATGCTAAATCTTTGTCTTAAATTCACTTACTTTGCAAAGTAAATCCCCAGCTGTCTAATTTTTGTATTTTCATTATTTCTTCTCTCAAGTAATTTTCAGGAGTCACCAATGGAAAATTTTGATTCAAAAAAATGTTTCTCTTGTTATGTAGGCCCAAATATCCCTACATATTTGGTTCTACATATGGCAATTTTTTCCATTTCCAATAGGATTTGTCACCAATCCTAAAGCAATTTTGTAGTTATTTAATACAATAAATTAATAATTTGGATTCAACTATGAAATAAAGGTACCATATACGATACCATATTGTAGGCATGTATAAGCCTGGGTTTGAATTAGGCTTTGTTGTGAATTGTAATGTAAAGTGTATGACAGGCATGTATAGTTTTTCCATACATGGCAACAAGTAGTTCATGATAATTTTTTATCTAGTACAGTCATACCCCGCCTAACATCAGTAATTGGTTCCAAGGACCCCGACGTAAGTCGAAAAATGACGTAAAGCGAATGGCAGTGACGGTATCAGCGGCAGCGGTGGCTTCACCCTGAATCTTGACATTGTGCAAGCCATAGCATTTTTTAAAACACGCAAACCATCCAGAGCTTGCAACAAATGAAGGTTCTGGTTCATCCAGATATTTCTTGAGCAGATCCTGAAACAGAGACTTAGCCTTCTCTTGTATCAGGATCTGCCTCATGGGAATGCGTTCGTGCGTCTGTCTCTCAATCCAAAGAGACAGAAGCTTCTCCATCTCTTCGTAAATGATGCCCCTCTTTACATTGATGGTCGATCCAGCGGTGCATGGGGCCTTCTCCTGTACAAAAGTGCAGATCCTTTCCCTGTCAAGGATTATCGTCGACACCATCGTTCGAGCCAGACCGAAGGCACGAGCAATCAACGCAACCTTCTCACCATTGTCATATCTTTTAATCATTTTCAACTTGTCATCAAGCGAAATGACACTACGTTTAGCACCACTAGCACTAGCTTTAGCACTGGACACTTTCATAGGACCCATGGTGTATTAATTGTTTGGAAAATTGCAAATAAATGCACAGAAACCACTGTATCAAAACACGTAAAAATACAAATGGCGGCGTTGTTTTGAATCTAGCATCTACGTCATCGAAAGGCAATATGGCGGACTGAAAGTGTTAGTTCTTATTTCTTATTGTAATGTACGGTAATTTTCAATGTTTAAGTGCTTTTAATTGTATATTATTGTATTTTATTGTATTTTGTTTTTTAATATTTTTAATTGTATATTTTTCTGTCTTAATACCTTTTTATACAGTTTTAAACAGAGAACTTTTACTGTTTTTAAATGTTTTTAATTCGATTTCAAAATTGTAAATAAAACTATTTTATATGCTTTTAATTGTATTTTATTAGATTTTTATGCTATTTTCAACTTATATGCATTTTAGACGTTTTTCTATATTTTTTAACCCTTTTCAACACCGACGTAAAGTCGAGTAAAACGACGTAGTGTGAACATCTTGCTCTTGAAAACTGACGTAAAGTGAACCAATGTAAAGCAGGGTATGACTGTATTGTGATATAATTACTTGTGGATAAATTACTCATGATATATATATATAATAACCTGCTCCCTCTGAGTTCAGGCAAGGTCAGGATCTTACTACAGAGAGAGGGTTATTACTTTAGCACTCCTGGATGCAGAAATAGTTTACTCTTCATATTCCCACAATCGCAGAGTACTGTGTGGGGCCGTGTTTTTCTTTTATCCCAGTTATCAAAGTCCAAAGAGTAGAAAATAAACACAACGGCTTACACGATTTTTAATTTGAATATAGGCGAGATAAATATAATGGATTGGCATGAATCAGATGTTTCTTTTATATAGAACAGGGGGTAATAATAATAATAATAATAAAATAATAAAGGTTTCATAATTAAAAAATGTAACTATCTTCATTGTAAGATATGAAATAAGTCGAGACCCCTTCTAAGACACCCTCTCGTCCATTCTGAATCCCCAGACTTATATGAATCAATTCCAAACTACCAATCTTTCTCTCTAAACAGTCAGACTTCAAACTGATAACCAATTTCCAATTCTCAAAAGCAATTCTCTAATGAGCTGACTTTCCCTCATCAGCCCGGAGACCCTCCTCCAGGAATCTGCCATAAGGGCGCTGATCCCCTTCTTATATAGTCAAAGGAACAGAACCTGGCTAAGCCATCACGCAAGCAGTTGATGTCACCTGAGAACTTTGGAGAAGCAAGCGTCTCACGATTCATTGTGTTTCCCAGGTGAAATCAAAGAAACCATTCGCGTCACTGGCGTGTGATTTCCATTTGGAAGGAAGTCAGTCATACACAGCTTGGGAAATATTGAATGAATGAAATCACTATAACAGTCATCAGGGCGTGACTTCAATTATAAAATGTATAACATATATATACAGTATATATATATATATATATATATAGAATGAATTTCACAATTAAACATGCGAAATGAATGAATGCTGCAAACCCACAAGGAAAAAGAAAAACGATTCCAAGGCCTTTCGTGTATTCAGAGCTACACCTCATCAGGGAATGGAGAGAGAAGGCAAGATGCCCATAAATATATACAATGTAGCAGAAACCAAAATAATTAGCACATACTTAATAAGAGTTAATGAAAGGCAAAAGGAATTTTAACATGATGTCAATTTTATACATTCCCGCACTGTTATTGAAATTGTTTTTATAATGGATAAATGCACATTCTAGAATATTTCTTTCTATTATATCTCTGTTTTCAACACACACTTTAGAACTATCCCACTTGATGCTATGATTACATCTATACATATGGTTAAACAAAGCATTGGAATTAATAGCTGTTCTACACGCATATTTATACTGTTTTACCCAAATATCTAACATTTTACCCATTTGGCCTACATATACTGAGTTACATTGTGTACATCCAATTGAATACACACAACCAACAACATTATCCAGGCTATTCTTTATTAGGCATGATTTAACAGTATTATACTTAAAGACCACATTGATGCCAAGTGCTTTAAGTAAAGTCAGAAGATATTGAAAATTAACATGGTAAGGTAGGCTAAGGATATTTTTACGCTCAAATTCCTTTACAATTACATTATTATAATACCTTTCCTAAGACATTTATCTAAAAATGAAATATGACAACATAATTTAGTACCAATATTCATGATATTGCATAACTCGGAATCTAAAAATTCAGGACTGACAACTCTCAATGCTCAAAGAAACAGAGAAAATAGAGGATTTAATTGAGGGATGATGGTCACAATAAAAATGCACATAAGTTATTATTAGTAGGCTTGCAATAGACTTCAAATTTGAACCAGACTTTAGAGCATCTCCAAATTTTTAGATCCAGAAAAGATTGGCTTCCATCATTTTTTTTTTCAACTGTGAACTTAATAGATGGGATTAAATTGTTGAGCCTACCAAGAAATAAGTCAACATCCAAATTATTAGGCCAAAGGCATAAAATATCATCAATATATTACCTGTACCAAACCAGGTTAAAATTAACAATCATAGGCAAAATTCTACTTTCAAAAAATTCCATATATAAATTAGCTAGTACAGGTGAAAGGGGATTTCCTATCACCAATCCAAATGACATAGCATAAAACTTATTTTCAAACTGAAATTTACAATCTTTGACACAAAGCTTAATTAACTCAATGAGAGTTGTGTTGAACAGGGAATGAATATTCAGAGATCTTATCTTTTAAAAAATCAAGTAGGTCATGACATGAATGTGTGTATCACAACATTAGCAGTGTTGCAGTGGTTTATCTTCATAAATGTTATCTTTCATCATGGGAAAAGGGGATCTAATTAAAGATAGGTTTCACTAGGTTAGGTAAAGTTTGGTTAAATTTATTAGGTTTTTAGATTGGGTAAGTGTTATGATACAGAATTTAATGTGAAAATGTTGCATTTTCCTAGGATAGCCAAAAGTATGTATGTAAGTGTTAGTACACTTGGCTTATAGATTTTTTTTCTTAGTGATGTACCAAACTACCAATTAATCAGAATTGGCATCTGCCAAATTCAGCCAATTCTTTGAAATTTCAAAATTCTCATTACAAAACAAAATCTATATTTACACAAAACTGAACATACAAAAAACACTACTTACAATCATTTACACTCATTTCAAAGTGTAATTGTACAAAATATATTTTATGTTCAGGAAAACACCAATAATAAATTGAAATTTTCTCCAAGTAGGTAATCTCTAAATATTATAAACTATCGTAATTTCCTACTCTACATTAATAATAATTGTACATCAAGTTGTACTTTATAATTTTTATATTAAACCACCTTACTATGTTCATTTTAAGTATTTTAATAATTTTGTAAACAAATTATAGCTATATCCATTCTTTCATTCAAATAGGCCACCAGGGCCTTGAAATTTTAATGAAAAATTATTGTTGTTTACATTGTTGAAAAAAGAAAATACATTCAGTACAAGGAAAACCAATTTAAAATTGTGGCATCCAGTTTATGAAACTAAAATAAAATTATTTCATCACTTTACTGAGTAATAAAGCTATTTAACATCACCTTAATTACAGTATATGAGTAACAAATTCTGGTACTGTATATTGTGGAGCGAGCTAAGGAAAAGCATTTAAACAAATTTGAAATTTAAAAATATGGAAACAAGTTTTCATATTTGATTAATGAAATTTTTTAATGGAATTTACTTTTTAAAATTTAGGCAAAGAATCAGCATCAGCCAAATTTTGGAAATGGTACATTACTAGCAGCCAAATGTGTGTGCACTCGCACAAACCTACTTGGCTTATAGATTTTTTTTTCCCTTAACCCATATTTTTTATGATCATTCTGTCTGTCTCAGATTTATGATGATATAAATTTTATATCTATGTGAGCAAACATTCAGTCTGCTTTATTTTCTAAAGAAGAAATATAGAAAACTTGAAAAATAATTTTCCCTCATTTCCTACTGCTACCTTCAGCCCAGGGAAATATTTAGCAGAGAACCACTCCAAGGCACATTCTAACAGCAGCAAACTGTAAAAACTATTAAGACCCAGAGGCCACTACTTCAGTAGAAAGAGGATAGAGAACTTATCCTCAAAACCTTTATCTATGGCAGTTAGGATATATAAATTAATAATCTAAACTTTGCAGCCTTCCCTTACCTTTGGATCATTGTCAGGATCAATTATTTCTCCCTTCCTATTCATAACTCTGTACACTGGAATCCCATCATATAAATCAGGTTGCACAAATTCAATTTTTTCAGTCCAGTCAGAACGAGATCCAGGGAAACTAGGTTTATCTTCAATGTCAGAGCTCATCCATCTCTAAAAAATTTAAAACTAAGAATTACAATAAAGTGTTTGATGGGGTTGTTTAACCTTAACATGTAAGGTCATATGACAAAACATGAAGCCACTTGGGACTATTACAAATTGGATAAATGGTCTGAAACTATATTTTATTGTAAAAATTTTGCAAAACATCAATTTCAAGTTGGCAAAAAAAAAAAAAAAAAAAAAAAAAAAAGAAAGAGTTACAAGGACAAGAGGAAGCCTCAAAGACCTTCCAGTCCACTCTGGGAGGTTTCTATTATTAAACAAGTTTATTTTTCTTTCAACTATCCTAGTACAGTAGTAGAAAACTGGATAGAAAAGTAGAAGGCTCTCTCCCCACCCTCCACTCCCTCCCTGCCAGAGGCAGGTACGGAAAAAGGTTGAAGAAAATACTTTGACCCTGGAAAAGTAGCCAAGGAAATTTTACTTTGTCTAGCCTATTTTTAAACACATTTACACTTTGACTGGAAACAACCTCTGAGGGAAGTTGGTTCCAGATATTAACTATTTTATAGGAAAAGAAATTCCCACAGACAGAGGTCCTAAATGTCTTTAGTTCCAGTTTAAACCCATTATATTTCTTGTTGGATTGGCATTAAGTGAGAATAAGTTTCTGTAATCTAAAGGGTGTCAGGAAATGATTGCCCCCCCCCCCCTGTACAGAAGAAACAAAGGAATAGAAAAAACAGAAAACCACACGAAAGAGCGTTTAATTTTGAATAAAAAACACGTTTTAATATCGGGTGTTGCCCCCATTTGCAGCTCTGACAGCCATTAATCGACAGGGGTATGATCCCAGAAGTGTGTCAAAGAGATCGATTCTGAATGGGTTGTTCCAGCATTAAGGACTCCACCCGATCCTTCATGATGGATCCGACATGTTCACAGACATTAAGATCGGGAGAATTGCCAGGCCATTCATTATTTCCGAAAAAATCAATGCTATTGTCCTTAAGCAGTTGTTGAGTTGCAAGTGCTTTCATACAGGGGGCTTTGTTGTGAAGAAAGGTTGCCTATTCAACATCCAAAACACACTCGGGGTCTTTCAAAAATGGAATTACATGTTGGGCTAAAATTACATTTCGAAAATAAGGCCCATCCCAACTGGTTCCTCTTGGTTTGATAACCAGATGAACTTCCGAAGAGAACATAATGAAAACACCCACACATGCTGGATTTTTTACTATTTCTCGATACTTCTGGTCATCTGGGACTTCATCAGGAGTTGTTGCCCAAACCCGATCATTCTGAAAATTTGGTTTTCTGGAGACATAAACGAAGAATTCATTGCTGACAACCAAGTGAAGGAAATCATCTTCCGTCCATTCCTCAAGATAATCACAAAACCATAGCCAATCTTCAATATTAAGATCACTCTTCTGTGGCTTAGCTATTTCATGCCAAGCACTCAAGCTTTGGCGAACTCGAAATTGATGCACAAGTTGCCGATTGACTATCTTACCATGACGGATAAGTATCTCTTTCGCTACCTCAGAGCAGCTCTTCTTTCGGCACCGTGATGCAGCAAGCACAATGTCTCGGTTCTTGAGATAATTTCTCCAGTCTTCCTCCTCGAAATTCTGTTTCACAATCTTCAGGATTCTTATTCCAATTCCTTTTGACAAAGTCTTCTGATCTTTTTAATCTCTCAGCCACCCAGTGTCGAGTTATGAAAGTTGCACCAGCTTCCTTTGCTTCACGAAATGTGACAGCTCGAATGAGGTCAAGAACTCGCTTTTTCTCTGAATCGTTCAAAATAGATGATGCCATGGTTTCTGTGGGGAAAAAAATGGTAAGAATTAAAATCACAGGAATAGAATATAATGGTTTTTATTCAGATTTTAACGCTCTTTCAAGTGGTCTCGCTGGTTTTTATCTATCTCCTAGTTTTTGCTCTACAGGGGGGGGGGGGGGGGGGGGATTATTTCCTGACACCCCGTACCCTGTCTATTCCATTGAGCATCTTGAAGACTTGAATAAGGTGACCCCGCAACCTCCTCATCTCTAAGGTAAGCAGATTTAGGCGCTCCAATCTCCATTGGTAGCTTTGCATTCTCATTGAAGGGATCAATTTTGTAGCCCTTGCTTGTACTCTTTCTATGTCCTTCCTGAGGGATGGAGATCAAAACTGCGCACAGTATTCCAGTTGAGGTCTGACTAGTGAATTATAGAGAAACATTACAGTTTCCTTATTCCGAAACTGGAACTGTCTTTTAATATAACCTAATATTTTTAAGGCCCTCTTTTCGACTTCTGCACAGTGCTTTGACAGTTTCAGATCGTTGCTGATATAGGCTCCTAAGTCTTTCTCAAGATCAGTCTGAGTCAAGTTCCTTCCAAGAGAGAGTAATCAGTCTTCAGGTTTTTATAACCTATGTGCATTACCTTACATTTGTCCAAGTTGAATGGCATCTGCCAAGTAGCAGACCATTAGCCCAACTTGTCAAGATCATTCTGAAGCATTCTTACACCCTCCTCAGTACCTACACTACTTCCTAATTTTGTATCATCTGCAAATTTGGAGATTGCACTTAGAAGCCTGATGTCTATATCATTAATATAGATGATAAAAAGTAAAGGACCCAGAATGGAACCCTGTGGGACACCACTGGTGACAGGTGCCCACTCCATTTATTACCACTCTCTGCTTTCTATCTTTTAACCAATCCTCAATCCAGTTGGAAATGAGCCCAGTGATTCCTAGTCCTTTGACTTTAGCCATCAATCTCGCGTGAGGGACTTTGTCAAAGGTTTTTTGAAAGTCGAGATACACTATATCTATTGCCCTACTTGCATGGTACAGTGTATGCACTATGCATATTATGGAAAAACTCTAACAGGTTTGTCAGACAGGATCTATGTCACCTAAATCCATGTTGAGAATAAAAAATTAGATTGTTAGATTCAAGGTGATACACAATACATTTTGTAACAATAGATTCCGACAGTTTGCCGACAACTGATGTTAAACTGATCGGGTGGTAATTACAAGGATTTTCACTATCACCCTTTTTAAAGATTGGTGTTACATTTGCTAACTTCCAGTTGGTTGGAACTTTCCCTAACTCGATTGATTGTTTGAATATGTTTACTAAGTCATCAACGACATTGTGGCTAACCTCTTTTAATACCCTTGGAAGAAATAAGTCGGGGCCAGGTAATTTGTATTTGTTCATCTGATCAATTAATTGCTGTACCTCATTTCTCATGAAACTTATGGTCTCTACAGGATGGTCACCATCATATGTAATCCGAGGACTTGGCACTTCTATGGAGTCTTCCTCCGTGAAGACTGTAACGAAGAACTCATTTAACATATTAGCTATATCTTTATCACCAAATTTCAGTATGCCATTTCTATCTTTTAAGGGACCTACAGAATTTTTAATTGGTTTTCTGCTTTTAACATAGGCAAAAAATCCTTTAGGGTTAACTTTACATAGTGGGGCAACTCTAGCTTCTTCATCACGTTTGGCTGATCTAATTATGGACTTAACCCTCCTACATAGGTTTATATAGTTTTCTGAATTAGTCTGGTAGAAATGCGACTTAAGTACAGTAGTTTGTAGGCTCTATTTCTTCCTGTAATAGCACTGCTAATTTCGTTGTTAAACCATTTCAGTGACTTTGTTGACAAGGAAACTATTCTAGTGGGTATAAAAGTGTTCTGTAATATTCTAAATTGATCCCTATATGAGCTCCAGGTGACATTGACATCCTCACTTATTAGAACTTCAAGTGTGTCTAAACTACTACGGAAGCTTTCAAAATTTTCTCTCGAGAAATCCAGTCTTTCACAAGTCTTTTCGCGTGTATTAACTGGAACCCTGAGGTCAAACCTAATCAAATTATGATTGCTGTTACTTAAATTTTCACCAATAGTCAGGTTAGAGACTAGGTCATCTTTGTTCGTGAATATGAGGTCTAGTTTATTATTACCCCTAGTAAGCCCGTCAACCCAGTGACTTAAGTTATCATCGGCAAATTCCAACAGTCTTGAGCCCTCAGCATCAGCTGTTTTGTTTTCCCAATTTACATTACCACAATTAAAATCACCAAAAATCACACTGATCTTATTATTCACTATTCTGCTTAATTTGTTATACAAGTTTATATCCTTATCAACGGGGTAGTGAGGTGGTCTATATACTAGAAGTAGCTACACTACTTTATTATTTAGGTTTAGATCAATTCCCAACATTTCATGAGCAGATACGATATTACTGTTTACCGGGTGCAGGGAGTCCCGAGCATACAAAAGTACACCCCCGCCTTCCCATCTTTGTGAAACATTTTGTAACCTACCATTTCAAATTCTCCTACAAAATCCCTTGATTCAGAATGAATCTAGGATTCCGTTATTCCAATATCAAAGTTCTCAGTTTTGACAAGCACTATAAATTCCATTAGTTTGTTTCTAATTGACCTAGCATTGCAGAGCACAGTTTTGAGTGATTTTAAGTTGTGATTTTTCCTAACTGCTGGGGGAGGGGGACTAACTGCTAGGGGAGGGGGACTAACTGCTGGGGGAGGGGGACTAACTGCTGGGGGAGGGGGACTAACTGCTGGGGGAGGGGGACTAACTGCTGGGGGAGGGGGACTAACTGCTGGGGGAGGGGGACTAACTGCTGGGGGAGGGGGACTAACTGCTGGGGGAGGGGGACTAACTGCTGGGGGAGGGGGACTAACTGCTGGGGGAGGGGGACTAACTGCTGGGGGAGGGGGACTAACTGCTGGGGGAGGGGGACTAACTGCTGGGGGAGGGGGACTAACTGCTGGGGGAGGGGGACTAACTGCTGGGGGAGGGGGACTAACTGCTGGGGGAGGGGGACTAACTGCTGGGGGAGGGGGACTAACTGCTGGGGGGGGGGGGACTAACTGCTGGGGGAGGGGACTAACTGCTGGGGGAGGGGGACTAACTGCTGGGGGAGGGGGACTAACTGCTGGGGGAGGGGACTAACTGCTGGGGGAGGGGGACTAACTGCTGGGGAGGGGGACTAACTGCTGGGGGAGGGGGACTAACTGCTGGGGGAGGGGGACTAACTGCTGGGGGAGGGGGACTAACTGCTGCTGGGGGAGGGGGACTAACTGCTGGGGGAGGGGACTAACTGCTGGGGGGGGGAGGGGGACTAACTGCTGGGGGAGGGGGACTAACTGCTGGGGGAGGGGGACTAACTGCTGGGGGAGGGGGGACTAACTGCTGGGGGAGGGGGACTAACTGCTGGGGGAGGGGGACTAACTGCTGGGGGAGGGGGACTAACTGCTGGGGGAGGGGGACTAACTGCTGGGGGAGGGGGACTAACTGCTGGGGGAGGGGGACTAACTGCTGGGGGAGGGGACTAACTGCTGGGGGGGGGACTAACTGCTGGGGGAGGGGACTAACTGCTGGGGGAGGGGGACTAACTGCTGGGGGAGGGGGACTAACTGCTGGGGGAGGGGGACTAACTGCTGGGGGAGGGGGACTAACTGCTGCTGGGGGGAGGGGGACTAACTGCTGGGGGAGGGGGACTAACTGCTGGGGGAGGGGGACTAACTGCTGGGGGAGGGGGACTAACTGCTGGGGGAGGGGGACTAACTGCTGGGGGAGGGGGACTAACTAACTGCTGGGGGAGGGGGACTAACTCTGCTGGGGAGGGGGACTAACTGCTGGGGAGGGGGACTAACTGCTGGGGGAGGGGGACTAACTGCTGGGGGAGGGGGACTAACTGCTGGGGGAGGGGGACTAACTGCTGGGGGGAGGGGGACTAACTGCTGGGGGAGGGGGACTAACTGCTGGGGGAGGGGGACTAACTGCTGGGGGAGGGGGACTAACTGCTGGGGGAGGGGGACTAACTGCTGGGGGGGGGGACTAACTGCTGGGGGAGGGGGACTAACTGCTGGGGGAGGGGGACTAACTGCTGGGGGAGGGGGACTAACTGCTGGGGGAGGGGGACTAACTGCTGGGGGAGGGGGACTAACTGCTGGGGGAGGGGGACTAACTGCTGGGGGAGGGGGACTAACTGCTGGGGGAGGGGGACTAACTGCTGGGAGGGGAGAGGAGGTTTAAACTGTTGGGGAGCAGATCAATTGCTGGTTGGGGGGGTTTCTAGTTTAAAAGATTATACAAAATTAATGTTCAGTAAATCACCATACTTCTTTTTCCCCTTCTGGTTAAAATGTATCCCGTCCAACAAAGTATTCCCCATTTCCGTAGAATGTAGGCCAAAAATTGACAAACTTTATGCCTTTTTCATCACATATGCATTTAACTCTTTTATTTATGCTAATGGCTTTACTTAGAATATAGTCACTAGCACGCATTCGAGGGAGAATTCCTACAACTTCGAGAGACAGAGTTACAAGGAGTTACAAGGAAAAGAAGTACCTCAAAAGGCCTTGCAGCCCATACCAAGGAGGTACCAATGAAAACAAGGGGAAAATTTTCTACACACTTAAATAGTGTGCAGGATTTGGTCTAACCTTTTCTTGAAATGATCCACAGAGGAACTGTTCACAACTTCTGAAGGTAACCTGTTCCACATGTCACAGATCTTATAGGTAAAGTAATTCCCACACACACTCATGACTCCAGATTTGAAAAAATTTACTGGAGCACAGCTCTGAATTTACTTTTTTTCCCCTTACACCACTAGATAGGTTAATGATAGTAAATCTTGAATTGACGACATATCAATTACAAATTGTTTTAGCTAAACATATAATACAATAATGTACAGTTTATAACTCACCTTAAGTTTATTTATTCATGCAGCAGCAACAGTGGACGATTAGACCTTGCATGTAGGCATTTGTTGTGAATTTACCGCCATGTATGCTTGGCCACTGATCAATGGCTTTCTGTGTGATCATTACAGCAGATCTAGTGCCTGGAGCTGGACCTCTTCACAATTCTGCACAGCTTAGTCAAATGAGATGGCTTAATGGATCCTTTGTGTTCAACAATGTAACCAAGAATGGAGAATGTCCCTTCAGCTGGTGCTTCACTCCAGGCAGTTGATCCATCTTATCAAAATGCTTAATCTCTCTGTGATTCCTTCCACAGCTGTTCTATATATTCTGTCAGCCAATTTATCACTGAGTCTTTGTAAAACTACTTTCAGATCTGGTTCTGGATGGTCTAGCAACTTCAGCACTGGTAGTATCAGAATGTTTCTTGATGTATTGTAAACTTCATTTAGGATAATCCTCAGACTGTTAGTTCCTTTTGCTGCACTGTGGTATTCGTGCTTTAAATTCAGAAACTACATCATTTGCATTTCCTCCATTAGCTAATTTGGAAATTGTTTCATCACTCTTAACAAACAGTTTTCCCCCTTCTTTATAAAATAATTTTCTACAATTCTGCACTAAACTGTGGTTTTTTGAGCTACTTGCAACATAATCTTGTTACATAGGGAAATCAATACATAAAACTTGGCACTAATTTCTTCTCTTGTGGATGATCAAAAAAAACACAATTTCCACAAATCTGTCAAATTGATCAATTCGTAATAACCATGCGAGTATCAGATTTGAGTTTTGGTCTCTTAAACCAATGATATTGTCAAAGAACCATATTGGTATAGTCAAGGCATGATCTCAGATTTGAAGTGTGATTCTGAATAAAGTCTAAAAGCTCACTTAGTTTACAAATTTCTTCAATGCATCAACGTGGGCTCTGTTCACAAGATGCATTAAGTCCCATCGAAATTTGAAATTTTCTCCAAACAACTTTTTCATTTCGTTTTTTAAATGGCTCATTGTCCTTACAAAAGCCCATCTCCAACCATTCCAGATACCTTGGATTTAATTGCTTCCAGATAGTTTCAAGTGATTAGGAGACTTCAACACATCAAAAAATTTCATGGCCAAATAAACTCCTGATTTGCTGCGTACTAAATTATCCCAGCAAGTTTACAGTCTTATCTTCTTCACTCATAACTAATACAACTAGCATGCTTAATCCCAAAATTGTTCAATGTCAGCTGTTGTTACTGAAGTTGTTCTAAGAACACTTTACAGTTTGTTCTTTAAGTTGATTATCTAATAGCTCACAAATTGTCTCGCACGCATGTGTGCTATGATTCAAATTTCCAACCTCACAACCTGACTATGTAATATAGCTAGAAGTACTGGATAAGAGCCAGGCAGTGTGTTTTCATTATGTAGTATAAGATGTTGCCAATAAGTCTTCTATGCATTTAGTAGTGTTCCGAGAAGATGTTTCATCACTTCATAAACAGCAGCTCTTTGATGATGCTGAAGTTTAATTAAATGTACTCTCAGGTGGGTTTTCAGATTTCAAACCATCTCTCTTGATTTTCTCCTGTTTGCATAACATAGGTTAAATCTTTAACATTGAAGTAACCTTTTATGTTAGAATGTGTCTGAAGCACATGCTTGGGGTCTGTGCAAGCTATGCAATATAATGTAAACATTTTATCATCAGAAGCATCATCAATATCTTCATCTCAACAGCTATATCTACATCAGGCATATTAGTGTCACTATTTGCAATGTTTTCCATTATATCACTTGGTACTGAAAATGAATCATCAGCATGCCCTAGATCCTTCTTTTCACCAATTTGAATGTAGATTTGATCAAATCATTGTTCAGGATTTCTTGTATGATTTACACTTGCTTAAATGGGCTATGGAAATGTCAAATTTGTTGCTTTTGCTTTATTAGATTGGATGCAACACTTAAACTTGAAGGCATATTTTGACTCTTCTCTTTATTAACCACAAAGGCTTGGTGAGTCTCTTTGGTTAGGCGCAAAATGCATTCAATGTCTTCTGGATTTGGGAATTTTCAAATTCCTCTAAAGCGTTTGTTAGTCTGATGCGCAGATTCCTCACTTAACCTTTTGTTCTTAGGTGGAGGAGAAGCACTTTCTTCAGTCTGTGAAACATCTACTGAAAAAGTTTCATTTCTAGATTAGCAGTTGATGAAGTTGGTTCATTTTTCTGAGGTCTAGCACTAGCACATTTTGTGAACAAACTAAATGACTGCTTTGCCGTATCTCTTTGCTGCACTTCATCCTGGTAGTAGGGCAGCTAAACATGTTGAAGTGGACAATCCGGACAAAAGCACCAAACTTTCCCTACTTGTATATTTTGGACCAACAATTAAAAATATCCCCGGAACCACCTTCAGAGACCACTACTTGGCCGCCATATTGGATTTCAAGATGGCTGCCATAGACAAAATGGAATTTCTGATATAAGTTTCAATAGAGAATTCCCTTGGCATGTTTGGCATCAAACTATATATTTTTTGGCATGATCAGATCAATAAAACAACTTTTAAGCTGATCAGAAGTATGTTTACTGCAGAAATCATACTTCGTACAACATATACAGTGAAAATCGTGAATATTTTAACACAAAAACCATGTTCAAGAAAACCATGTTTAAGAAAAATCAACGAAACTATAACAATTGAAGATTTCACCCACCAAAAAGTAGACCTTTAGCTCTATAACTGAATGTGGGAGAGGAAAATTGGCAAAATATGTGCATTTTAAAAAATGAAATTCTACAAAGGTCAAAATGCTACCCTTTCATATTTGCACAATTTTCATGCATTATTCGTGGTTCTATAGAAAACTTGTATTAACAACATTTGTAGAGTAAGGGCAGGGCTATTAAATGGGCACCATAAAATGGAAATATCTTGGCATTTAGCATTGCAATGCCTACTGTCCCAACTCACCCCCTGTCCCGAACTGTCCCAACTCACCCCGCTCGACGCTATATGTTAAACTGCACAGTTGCAGCTACACAGTTCTGTACACTTCCACCTGGCCTTCTTGCAAGCACACCTGGTGCCACATCCACTCTTGCTCTTGCAGCCGCATTTGACCAATTCGCTGCAAGCTTTAGATGCTACTGGTCTTGTGGTCCAAACTGGTGTCCATGACTGGGACTCTTCGCTAAAGGTCCATCCCCATCCTTCAGGAGTTGGAAGATTCTGTTCACTTCTCTCACAGGTCGACCATATTCCTCCCTGGTATGTGACCCTCCTGGTGTGTTGGAGAAGAGCATCCTGAGTTGGTGGGATAGTCTCCATAGCTTTTCCCTTCTGACAGAACATGACCTTTCTTGCCTCATCTACACGTTCAATGTCACTGGTGTTGTCATAGAGGACAACTGTGTACCGTTCAAGAAGCTTGAAGTGGGGAGTTTCGGCGTCAACATCTGCAAATGGATTTCGTGCCATGAATGTGAATGCTTGTGTTACCTCAGGGTAATGGTGCCATGCTGCCCATGCCGTATTCTTGCCCCTTCCGTAAAAGGATGATGTTGTATCACATCCCGTGAAGCAGTGAAACAGTGGTAGGGATGTGCATCTCTCTTCACCCAAAGAGGCACAGATTGTGTTAATATGATGGTAAGTGAAGTTTTTCCCAGTGCCAAAACCAACCCAAATATTTACTTCAGATCTTATGGACGTCAAGTGATGGAATTTTCCTATTAGAATGACAATAACATCCGTGTCTACAGTTCTGATCATGCAGTTAATGTGCCCTTCCTTTATTGCATCTTGAAGATGAATGAACAGTCTAGTGTCTGCCTCCTCATGGTCGCATCTTGGCATTGTGCGGTCGGCCCCATTGATGATGACTTCAGGTCCTGATGTAATAACTTCTTTGTTGTTAGGAACTTCCATTGCAGCAACCTTGTCTGATAGGAAAGCGAACAGTTCTTGCTTGTTTCTAGAGTCTCGAAGGAAGTCATGCCAATTTAGGGGTAATTTGGTTTTTCCTTCAACCTTTCTTCTGATTCCTTTTCCCCGTTTTTCTCTGGTAGTCTCTTTTAAGGTGCTTGCAGTGTAGGTATCCCAGACGATGTCAATTCGCTGGCAAGTTTCTAACTGTTTGATGAGATAAGGGACGAATACACGATCTGCATACTCTTCAAAGTTGGTAACACCTGCAGTAGACAGCAAATGGACGATGGCAGCTCCATCAAGAAGTTTCACATCAAAAGGATCTGGAGGGTTGTCCTTGTTTTCAAATGTAATGATTTTCAGTAGGTCAGACTTTTTCCCAAACCGCAATTTCCCACCATCAGATAGGGAAGAAGGAAAGGGGTGATTCTCGTGTTGGAAGAATGCATCCATGTCACTATGCCGATGTTGCATAACAATATACAGATGAGAGAATAGAGCAACATCGTTCTTCAGTAGTTGGATTCCCCCAACATTCCGTACCTGAGATTTCGGCCGAGGACATCTGAAGAGGGCAAGCGAGTTCTTCTTGATCGGTGTATGAATTGACCTTGTACAATCTGTGACAACTTCTTTGTAGTATCGGCTATATTGCTCCTTACCCAAATCCTTTATAGTTCTCACTGTATGGACCACAGATTCATCCATGACATTCCTTGTGTCTAAGGCCAGTAACTCATTCCCATTATCACAAAATGGATTTCCCATATCACGGAAGACTTCAACGAGATTAGAAACATGATCCTTGAATCTTCTCTGTGTAGATAGTCCTTCTTCGTGGTGGAAGTTGTTGTCTTCAGTTTCTGGAAGGTTTTCGTCTTCATATTCAGTAATCAATCTGGCTTGTTCTGGCCCTGCTACCATCCACTTCTTGAATGCCACTGGATTCTCAGTCAGACCCACCGCGCCTCCTGAACCTTTGACTTTCTCATTGTTTTGTTCATGCGCTTGGTCTAAAGGCATGGCTGAGAATCTCTTCTTGGTCTTGTGTACTACCCAGTGTCCATTTCGTGAAAACTCATTCATAACTGGCTGAGGGAGATTCTTCATGTCCCGGATGTGGAGTGGAAGCCAACGTGCGTAATTCTGGTGGTCAAGAGCAAAGAACCAGGGAACTACTTTCTTCAAGCTTTCTACATACAATGGAAAGTCTCCTGCACGATGTGATCGTATGAATATGAGGCCGTCTATCTCCATCTGAAGAATTGTCTCCCAGTATTGGAATGTTGGACTGACCTGAACCATCTTCTTCTTCCACTCTTCCTTTGTCTTGTCATCATAGGGACCAACAGTTTCCATAAAGGCTTCATGCTGCAGCTTTGCCAATGTCAAAGCTGTTACCTGGTGAGCATGTCTGGTTCTTGTAAGATGAGAGGCTTTAAGAAATGAGTCAACAGTTCCTGCCGAAGCAATGCCTGCTTGTGTCAAGGCATTTGTCCACCCAGATCCCTCTAGATAATCTCCATACGTTCTCCACATGGCCATCTCTGTATGTAGACCTCCAAACATGACGATGACCTTGTCTTCTCCGTGGGTGTCTGGCCACTTCCACTGAATGAATTTACCAAGGGCATATAGGGGTGCATCGAATGCAACAACTGGTATTTGCCCGGGGTTAAGGAATTCAGTAGCAGACCGAACAACATTCATTCCATGCTTGATCATCGCTGGAGTAGCGGCCTTTTCATGGAATAAGGGAAGGAGGTAGGAAAGGGTTTTCATTTGATCTTCATCTTGTTCTTGCCTTGTAGCGTGGTATGCTGACCATGATATAACATCACCCTTCCCTATCGTGTCTTTCTCCAAGATCCTGAACGCTTCTTTCATCCACTCCTTTTCCTGGAAACATGCTTCATGGTAGTGTCCCTCAATAGGGTCAGACACATTAGACAACTTCAGGACTTCTACCTTGGTTTTGTCCATTGCAACAGCTGGTACAATTGAGTAGGACATGAGTAACTCCAAGTCCTTTGAACCTAGAGAAGGTAGCACAAGATCACCTTGTTTGGTTCCACAGTTTGAGACAGTTGGGAACTGAAACAGACTAATCCCTGTACCATGAAATGATCCAACGGCAGTTGTACTAGATGGGTTGTAATCCAGATTGTCAAGTGCCCCAACAATAAATGGTCCATGACGAAACTGAGCTGGTACAACCACTCCTTTGGTCTTGAAGTTCTGGCACACTGCTGTTGCAAGTTGGCTTTCGACTTGAAGAATTCGGTCATAACTCACACTGAGACCCAATTCATATAGTTGTGTAATTAATGATTTTGACCGAATTTCAGTATGAATTTTCAGACCAAGATACAGAGGCAATGGTGGTTCTCTTTCCAAAGAATGGCGAACCTTAGATGATGATGTATGCTTGTTCCTAAAATTAAAAAGGATAAGTTGCGAGACAGTGAGAGTTGCAGGGGAGTCTTCTGGTGTTTGGTCCTTCACGTCAGCACCATTTGTGATCATAGATATAAGGGTTTTCAAGGTTGTAGGTACCGATTCCTGTTGACAACCAGATGGAAAGGCACCTGCAAACTTGAATCCAGTAAAGTTGACGATTTCCTTGCGTATGATTCTAGCAGCTTTTGCAAGAATCATAGTATCTCCTTCAAAATTCTGTCTATTTGTCTCTCTGAGCATTTCCTGAATTCCCTGCTGAAAAACTAAGATTTTGTTCTTGCCATCACTCACTTCCTGGGCATATGGGAAATACTCCAGAATCTTCTCTCTGAATCGTCCTCTGTTCATTTCCTTATTAATACCTAAGTCCCGAAGTCTTTTTTGATACAGATCAAATAGCACAGAAAACTTCATTTGAAAGATTCCTTCTTCCACGCAATTTTCTACATGATTAACGACCTCAACTATTGCCTTTGCTTTCATCAAGTTTTCTTCATAGCCTTCTTCCTTGCTCTGTTTTTGTCTCAAAAGTGAGCGGTAACGGTTCCGATAAAATGTCAAGCATTGCAGATGATACTTGGCTTCAATGGCCATGAGATCACCACCTCCTATTCTAGACATTAGTTCTGTGTCACTGAGTTCTGTAGCCATCATTCGTAAATTGACGTCAGCGCCAAATGTACTGAATTCGTGAAGATGCCCATGTGTTTGTTGACAAAACACACAAGTTGCTTTGTCCATAGGATGCCGCTGAACCCGCTTCCCCGTAGATGAACTGGTTTCACCTTCATCCGCCCTTTCTCTCTTTTTTGTAGCCCTTTCAAGCTTTTCTTTACTAAATTTAACATGGCATGACTTGTGCCACACAGCTTTATTCTGAACCAGATCTTCAACAGTCACCTCTTCATTGAAAAGAAGAGGAACTGGTAGTCTTCCAAGATTCTTGAATGCGTTGACATTCTCCATAAATGTTGCATATGCTTCAGTTTTTTTACCACTCACAGCATTGAGTGGACATTTAAGAGTCTCACCTTTGCTCTCTTGACAAACCATGCATTTGCTCCAATCCATGTTCACAAATCACCTGCAAAACAGAAAAGCACATATTATATAGTTATATTATTAAATATTTTACATTAAATAAACATTTAAGGGTAATTCTGATTATTTTATAGCAATCCTGGCATCGAAATATGTAGGTTTAGGGACTATTTATTTACAATTACTCCTCACAATAGTTTGTTGATTTCTAGCTGGCAGCCATCTTGGATTTCCAAAATGGCAGCCAAGATAGGGTTGTGCGTCTTGGTTCCGGGGAAAAATTGGTAGCTAAGGTCCTGAACAACATTTGAGCCAAGTTTGGTGCTTTTGTCCAGAATGTCCACTTACTTCAAAAATCAGGGTCTAAGCTACTGCACTATGGTATTTCTTTACTGCAATATCTAAGCTGTGGGCCCAAACTCTGGGACCTCTTGTATTGTAACAAATATTTTTTTTGGAATTAAAATGTTCCTCCCAGTTTTGCTTCTTTGAATATTTGTTCTTGCATTGACCACAAAAGTAACCCCTTTTAATACCCTCACTTTTCTCTCCAACTTCATCAATATTAGGATCCATTATTGATTATTGACTACCTGAAAAAATACAAAAGTAAAAGTTAGTAAATATAGTATGGTAAAAGTGAGTAAAAGTAAGTAAATATAGTACAATGAAAGTAAGTAAAAGTAAGTGCTTTAAACTTAGTAAAAGTAAGGAAGAGTAAGTAAAAGTAAGTTTAAACTTAACTAAACTTTTCAATTCTAGAGTCATGGTGGATTACTTAAAACCGCACAAGTAATTATCTGGCCAATTTATCAAACCTGGCCGAGATCAATGGAACATAGTCCAATCCTGATAATTTTATATTAAAAAAATATACGTTTTAATAAAATTTTAATTATCAAAACATTGAAGCTTAACAAAAAATAAAAATAATTGTTAAATATGGAATTACCAACTAAATTTAAAATAACTAAATTTGTAATTTAAAAAAATTGGTTTGTACAAGAACGTATACACAAAAAAATTGCATAATGTCTAGCAGATGAACAAAACCCAAACCCAAATTTACTTTTTCTCATGGTCAAATTTACTGGAGCAATGCTCCCAAGATCCCAGGAATCTGGAGTCATGGCCTCTGTGACTTGTTTCACACACCTCTCTATTGACTGAGCATGACAGGGCCACTGTGGAACTTGCATAGGCTTGTCAAAGAACTTCTTTACTTCCGCTGTAGTCAGTTTACATGTCAAAGGAGGTTCAAATACCCTGTCAGACCAGTCTGTCAGCTCCAACACGGAAGAAGCACTTGGGTTGATGGAAGGTGTCTTCCTGGGATGTACAGAAAGATCTCCAAGTGTGTCATCATCTCCACCCCTCATGTCAACAATCTTTTGGACACCAGCTCTCCTCTCCGTCATCTGAGCACAAGTGTGTCTGGATTATCATTTCGCTGAATGCATACCATGCTGAGCGCTTGATGGTTGGCAAAACAGCATCCACTACAGCCTTCTTTTGCAGCCTAACTAGCCACAGCTGAAACAAGATGTGGCATGGGCCTTCCACCCAAGAGTGTTTTACTTTGATGTTGAACCAACAGGGGTAGTACACACCAACAATGTATTCCACAATCAGTCTTAAGTTGTTGAGGGTTTTGCCTTTAAGGCCATGTTTTGAAACCCATATGCAACAAAGCCTGTTTGCTGTTGTCAACCACCTTGAATGGCTCACTGGACCAATTTCAAGAAGGGCCAGTTCTGTGGGAAGTTCTCCTGTCCTTATGGCCTGTGTGATCCTATACCCGTACGCTTGATCAGTAGAGAGATCCTTTACGACATTGTCACTCAGTGAAGTAAGAGGCTCTCCAATTGAGTTTGGTGAATGAAGGATCAATTTCAAGTTTGGTTGCAGTGTCTAGCATCTTGCCAATGTTACCTGTCCACTTCTTGTTAGACAAGATCTTCCCATCCAGTGCTGTGATCAAGTGTCGCAGGGGTAACTCGTTAGTGTGGAGGGCACAAACCAACCAGATCAGCTTACGGCAAAGCTTGACCTCTACCCAATGCATGGAACCACCCTCCCAGCCAGTGTTAACATTTGCAGAATCACCTCCAATGGCCTGCAGGCTTTTATCAATGCCCTTTTTCATGAAATCTACAAGATTATCAGCAATAACTTCAGCAGGTTTTTTTCTCATTGAGCCTTTCTCAGGAGTGAAGTGGTAGAGATATCTTCCACCTGGCTCACTGCACACAGAATAATGCTCTTCTTTGATGATGCTGGGGAACTGACAATCTGAATTGTCTGCTTTCAGCATAACTTTAGTTGTATCTTGACAGCCATCAAAGATGATGCAGTCAATTTCACCCTTCTTACAAAGATCATCAAATTCCTGATCCAGGGATCTCATAACTTTTTCTTGGGCCCTCTTGACTTTATTGTAGGCTGACCATATTTCCTTGAGACGAAAACAGGACATTGGGATGGCAAAAAAGGGACGGGGGTTATGTAATATTCTGTATTCATGAAAAAGTAAGTACATAAACCGGGACAAAATTGACATTTTTATTAAAATGACAGGACGGCCAGGAAATATAAAACAAACAGTACGTATGGTCAGCCTACTTTATTGTGATCAACTACAAGTCTCTTGTCTTCTTCAGTGATCAAGCCAGCATCCATAAAGGCAGCAGTGGTGATGGCAGCTGTGGCACGCAGGCTAACACCATATCTGATGCTATGCATAGCAACATTAGGTATTTCTAATGTGTTGTATTCTGGCTTTTTATTGGAAGTTGAAGAAGTGCTTGGTATTTCTAATGTCACTTCATAACTTCCATCCTTTCCATCTTGAGCATCAGCTATTTGTTCTTCATTTTCATCCTGCTTACTTGTCTGCTTATATTCAGCAAGCCTTCTTATTTCATCTTCTTGCCGCTTCTGCTTTTTGACTTGTCTGTTGTGCTCAGGTTGATCTGGCAAGCCAATCTGATGTGGTCCAATAGAACCAGACTTGTCTCTCTGACCTTTAATGAAAGCAAGTTCCTTCACAGGGATCTTCATCTCCCTAGGGCATGTACAGTTAATGTGAGTTTCGTTTTTGCAACCAGCATCTGCAAGGCAGCCAAATTCAGAGCAGAGAACAATTTTACACTTGCAACTGAGGATGTCAAAAAGCTTGTCAAGTTTTGCAATGAAAGCCTCTTTGACATGTAGCTTTCCTCTCCCAAGATATATATTTTTGGCCTGCTCCCAGCTCTCTTGGATCTTGTTTAAGATTGTGACTCGTGAATTTACAACGGGGGCTACAAAAGAACTGTTTGCTCATTCCCACTTTTCAAGCACTTTAGGGTAAATGTTCTTTGCAAGACTGGCTGCTGGGTAGTTTCTCACATCCTCACCACTTTGTTCTCTTAGCAGTAGCCCATATTTCAGAATGTCTCGCAGAGTTGGGAGTTCAGAGGGCAACAACTCTTTACCAGTTCCAATTAGGTTGCTCATATGTGTGAATGTCCCGAGTCTTGTCCTCCTTTTAGAAGCCATTGTAGGTCAATTCCCACTGGTTAGGATGGTAGCACTGACGGACAAGTAATCTTCAGCAATTCCCACTGGTTAGGATGGTAGCACTGATGGACAAGTAATCTTCAGCAATTCCCACTGGTTAGGATGGTAGCACTGATGGACAAGTAATCTTCAGCAATTCCCACTGGTTAGGATGGTAGCACTGATGGACAAGTAATCTTCAGCACACTGATGAATATGTTTCAACCTGTGAAATAAGCAAAAACAGCAGTGCATTATATATACAGCATATATAATTATTAATATAATAATTATTATATAATTCCACAAAAGTCAAAAAAGTCACTATTTTTATGTAGCTTCTTACCAAGCAAAACTAAATTATATTAAATTACCAAAAATATCTTTAGAATTCCTAAGTCATGCTGCAACTTTTTAGCACTCCTCATATTTGGAATTTGAAAGTTGAAAAGTTCGACACACCCTACTATGATAGGCAATTTGAAGAGCTTGAAGTAAAACTGGCAGGAGAGTTACAGGAGGAGGAAATTATCACTGCCAATGCAGAGCTTGCTGAAAAAGTGAGAAACCCTCAGGATGAGACCCTAGAGAGAGGGAAACCAAGCAAAAAGGGCACCAAAAGAGAAAACAAGAACAGGAAATAGATATTAAGACCTTCAACAAAGTGAACAACCCTACTGTACACAGTCACCAAAAAGCCAAAGGTGAAAACAAGAAGCCAATATGCAAGTATTACAGGAGAGACTTGTATAAATATGGACTTAAGGGAAGAGAATGCCCATTTGCTCACCCACCACTCTACAAAAAATTTATAAATAATGATAATGGCATTTCTGGATGTAGATCCAATGCAAGATGCCCCTATCCTCATCCTCATATTTGTCAGAGCTCATGGTAGGAAAGTTGTTTTAAAGAGAACTGCAATTTGGCCCACCTGGAGGGAACACTCCAAATGCAGCCACACCAAAATCAATGGAGAGAATACCAGGATAGTGAGCCTGCTATCCATCAGCCCCATCTGGCCCAAGGGATGCAAGAAAACCCCAAGATCAAATACCATTCCTGCCTTCATTTTCTTTCATATTTTCTTTTAGCTCTTTAAAGTAATTGGATTGACTTTTGTTTGCAAAATGATGCCTAGTTAGTTTTGTAATATTTTTACTCAATGATTCCACAAAATCTTGGAGATTCAACTTTGTCTTTAATCATGCAGCTGTCCACACTCTCCCACTGTTTATAAGTTATTTCTTCTGCATTAAGCATAAAATCTAAAGTTTCTAAATATCATTTAGCACCTCTCTCATATGGGCATTTTTTACATTTGTGCATCATACAAACTACTTCTTCTATGTTACAGACCGATAAGACCATCAGCCTTTTGTAGTCTAAATCTTTAATCCCCAAAGCTGTTATCTGCAGCTTTGGGTTTTGATGGTATGTACATACACACAGTGTGTGTACCGCTCTGACCTGCGAGTACACACCAAGGTGGTCTTAGTTTGCAAAAGAGCTAAATCCAATTTTTGGATTAGCTTCATTTTTTATATATTCTCTGAATAATTCACGTAAATTACATAGCATCAATCTCTTCTGCATCTTCACTTTTTCTCCATTTTCATTAATAGTAAATTTATAATCCTTCATTCCCAGACACATTTGGCTATAATCATCGCTCTTATAAAATTCTCTTACAATCCTCTTCACTTCACTGGTTATGACCTTTCCTTTCGACATACTCGGAACATGCGGTAAGATACCATATTCTTTTTGCAAACTCCAACTTTTTCTCACCATATACGTAGAAGTTGGGTCATTCCACGTAACTGTCATCCTGAGGCCAAAATGTTAAAATTTACCAAAAAGCAACATATTATACATCATTGGAACTGGGAAGGTGTCTAGTTTTCAAATCATTTTACAGATTTTAGCTATCTTTATTGGTTTTGGAGATCTGATGTTTTATGCAAAGACAAGTTATACAGTAAGCGTTAAGTGCTAAAATTTAAACCTTTAAGTTCCCCAAATTAGTAGAAACCAAAATGTGCTGACAATTTTGTTATGGGATTATATACATACATACATGTAGTGTGTTATGCACTATCATTATTATCTTCATGTACCCAATGAAAATATTTATAGCTAACTCCCCAAAATACTATACTGTTACGTTACGAGCGACACTTTTTTGGTTTTTCTTCTCAGGTCATCTGATGTGTAAGAATAAATGAAATCTATTACAATTCCTTTTTAGTTAGTTGCCAGGTATGTGTAACTGGCGGCACTTCAGAAAACATGTTCTATTTATTTAGGTTAGACCACATTTACAGTGCAGTTACAAGCGACACTTGTAACTATCGTAGATCATGTTACGAGCAACACCACGATTGTGGTGCCATTATATGCAAGTGTACATAATTATAACAGATGTTTTGTCTATTTGCAGAGTTTGTGATTCTAGAATTGACTAATTACTAATTGTTAAGTCAGAAATGGCACCCAAAACCAATGCAGAAAAGTGTAAAACTTAGAGAAAAAAAGATTAAATGCCAATTTTAAAGATAGTGAAAAGAAAAGACTAGCTTATAGGAAGAGTTTAACTGGAAATATATTGATAATGCTTAATGAAACTACAAAACTTAGAATGAGAATATATGTGTGTGTGTGTAAATAAGGAATTACAAAATTAATAGACAGCGATACATTCTAAGGTTTTAATGAAGGAAAACTGAATATTAATCTTAGAGAATATGTTAAGTGAATGATTTCTTTTGCTAAGCCCATTGTCTCGTGAATTTCTTATATTGTTAGTTAATATTGTTTTAATAATTAATTCTCTTTAAGGAGAAAGTTCGTGTGAATTAAAATAAATGGAGGTATTTAGCAACTCCCTAATAAGGTATACCTTAACATTTAAAATAAAAAATGGTATCTGGCAACTCAACCTTCCTCTATATAAGACCCTCTTGGCTTTGGCGTGGTCATAATGATGCGATGGTGTCAATAATCCAGCAGGGTTGAAGCACCTTAAACAGAAAAAAAAAAAAAAAAACAATGATGTGAACTTTGGAGGAAAGATGATCTCCTTCCTTCCTTAGGTTAAGACTTGGGATATCAAATGGGATATAAGATTTATTTATATATACAGGGTGTCCCAAAAAACTGTATACACACTTTAACAGCTGATAGCTCAATTGATGTTTCTTTCTTTCCAAGTTAAACCCATTAGAATTAATAATGGCAGTCAGACTAAGCTTTGAACAAAGGAAATTCATTCTAAAATGCTACTGGAAGTGTGAAAACGCAATTGAAGTGCAAAGACAGTTTAGGAGGGAGTTTCAAACAGATCCACCAACGTGACTTACCATCACTCGAATTAGAGATAAATTTGAAGCCGATGGAACTGTTCAGAATGTCCACAAGAAGCGTTCCGGAAGACCACAGACATCGACAAGCCCCACAAAGCAAGAAAGAGTACTGGAAACGTATCACCAAAGTCCAAGAAAATCTGTGCAGCAAGCGAGTCGTGAGGTAGGAATTTCAGAATCGTCTGTCCAACGCATTTTGAAGCGCTGTCAATGGAAAAGTTACATTCCAAGATTAGTCCATGCTATTAATGAAGATGATCCGGACCAAAGAGTGGAGTATTGCGAATGGTACTTGGCACGATGTGGATGTGGATTGGATGAAGGGGTTTCGTAGAATACCCTCCGTGTTCACCAGACCTCACACCACTAGACTTTTTTTATGGGGATACTTAAAAGACAAAGTCTACGCTATAAAACCTGCAACAGTCGCTGAATTGAGAGCAGCCATTTGAACGAGAATGCACACAAATACCAAATGAAATGTTTCGTGAGTTTGCGATTCCATTGCTTCGCGTTATCAGCAGTGCCTGGACCAGAACGGACGTCAGTTTGAAAATAGGCATTGACAAAACAATTAAATAATGTCTGTAGATTCTATTACATTTTGAAAATGAAATTATTTTAATAAACACTGCCTTTATAAGTATTTAAAGTGTGTATACATTTTTTTGGGATGCCCTGTATATATATATATATATATATATATGAATAGAAACGACGTAATAAGGAGCGTCTCTGCACATGTAGGAGAATTTCGATTTATGATTGATCGAGGTCCGTGGTGTAATGGTAGCGCATCCAACCGGCAATTGGAAGGCCCTGGGTTCGATTCCTGGGCGGTTCACCTCATTTTTCATTTATTCATTATTTCTCTTCCCCGTGTGCAGAGACGCTCCTTATTATGTCGTTTCTATTCATTTATATACTGCGTGGTCATTGCAGTTATATATATATATATATATGATACACACAGACCGTGCATGGAACAAGGAACTCTTCTGGGATAATTAAATCCACTATAGTCCGAATAAGTAATGGTAAATGAGAAATACCATAGTTTTTCTTTTTCATGATGCAAGCCCGACGTGGACAACGGGTCCCTTGCAAAGAGGTCCCATAAATATAGCTTCCCTCACCAGCTATCTGCAAAGCAGACAGGATCCAGCTTTGGGACATGGATCTAGGGTTTAAAGCAGCCTAGCTCCACTACATTTAGAACCTCAATATAAGTAAAAGACTCGTTGCATTTACGTCGGATTGAATAAATCAAAGAAAAAGGGGTAACTATTATATTTTTAGCCAAAACCAAAACTTAAACCTCAGCTGGCAGAATTGAGTGTCCACTTTTCAAGGCACATAACATGTCCATTTCATGATGGGAATGAACTCAGAATGGTTCCCTGAGTTTTTTATGATAATCAAATGTGAATGCAACAAGTCTTTTACTTATATTGAGGTTCTAAATGTAGTGGAGCTAGGCTGCTTTAAACCCTAGATCCATGGCCCAAAGCTGGATCCTGTCTGCTTCGCAGATAGCTGGTGAGGGAAGCTATATTTATGGGACCTCTTTGCGAGGGACCCATTGCCCACGTCGGGCTTGCATCATGAAAAAGAAAAACTATGGTATTTCTCATTTACCATTACTTATTCGGATATAGGGATTTAATTATCCAGAAGAGTCATTGTTCCATGCACAGTCTGTGTGTATCATAAAAAACTCAGGAACCATTCTGAGTTCATTCCATCATGAAACAGACATGTTATATACTTGAAAAGTGGATGCTCAATTCTGCCAGTTGAGGTTTAAGTTTGGTTAAAATATAATAGTTACCCCTTTTTTTTGATTTACTCAATCCAACGTGAATGCAACGAGTCTTTTACTTATATTGAGGTTCTAAATGTAGTGGAGCTAGGCTGCTTTAAAACCCCTAGATCCACTGTCCAAAGCTGGATCCTGTCTGCTTTGCAGATAGCTGGTGAGGAAGTATATTATGGGACCTCTTTGCGAAGGACCGTTGCCGTGACCCAGATTCCTGGGATCTTGGGAGCATTGCTCCAGTAAATTGACCATGAGAAAAAGTAAATTTGGGTTTGGGTTTTGTTCATACTGGGCGTTATGCAATTTTTTTGCGTATACGTTCTTGTACAAACCAATTTTTTAAATTACAAATTTAGTTATTTTAAGTTTAGTTGGTAATTCTAATTTAACAATTATTTTATTTTTTTTAAGCTCAAGTTTTGATAATTAAAATTTTATTAAAACGTATATTTTTTTAAATAAAATTATCAGGATTGGACTATGTTCCATTGATCTCGGCCAGGTTTGATAAATTGGCCAGATAATTACTTGTGCGGTTTTAAGTAATCCACCATGACTCAGAATTGAGAAGTTTAGTTAAGTTTAAAACTTACTTTTACTTACTCTTCCTTACTTTTACTAAGTTTAAAGCACTTACTTTTACTTATTTCATTGTACTATATACTACTTTTACTCACTTTACCATACTATATTTACTAACTTTTACTTATTTG
Source organism: Bathynomus jamesi (assembly GCA_023014485.1). NCBI lineage: Eukaryota > Metazoa > Arthropoda > Malacostraca > Isopoda > Cirolanidae > Bathynomus > Bathynomus jamesi. Next base: position 76,680 of record JAJOZX010000224.1, read on the forward strand.
TATTTTTCAGGTAGTCAATAATCAATAATCAATAATGGATAAATATTGATGAAGTTGGAGAGAAAAGTGAGGGTGTTAAAAGGGGTAATTTTGGGTCAATGCAAGAACAAATACTCAAAGAAGTAAAACTGGGAGGAACATTTTAATCCAAAAAAAATATTTTTACAAACAAGAGGTCCCAGAGTTTGGGCCCACAGCTTAGATATTGCAGTAAAGAAATACCAGGATGAAGTGCAGCAAAGAGATACGGCAAAGCAGTCATTTAGTTTGTTCACAAAATGTGCTAGTGCTAGACCTCAGAAAAATGAACCAACTTCATCAACTGCTAATCTAGAAAATGAAACTTTTTCACTAGATGTTTCACAGACTGAAGAAAGTGCTTCTCCTCCACCTAAGAAACAAAAGGTAAGTGAGGAATCTGCGCATCAGACTACAAAACTGCTTTAGAGGAATTTGAAAATTCCCAAATCCAGAAGACATTGAATGCAATTTTGCGCCTAACAAAAGAAACTCACCAAGAAGGACCTGAAAACCCTTACCCTTTTTGGAGTCCTATTCCATCACAAGCTTCGAAGAATGATCTGGATCTTATCCAAAAGTTAAAGGACTATCATGACCAGAAAGTGGCCAAAGCAGCTCTCAAGAAATTTGAAAACCACCTATGGTACTTATCAGAAGAGCTGGTGGCCCTTGCTCTCTTCGATCAAACTGTTGCACCAGACACAAGGGAATCATGGTCCAGTGTATGAGGGAAAAGGAGGGGTCATTAGACTTCTCAAAGAGAAGACTCAAGGAATGCAAAGCAACATTGAAATTAGAAA